>MU159218.1:234582-249257 GCA_015888305.1 Antheraea pernyi | reverse complement strand
ATATAAATACAAAAAGCGTGCCAAATGAGGTTTGTCATCAGCAACACATTTGCAACCTTAACCCACCATATAACTACCTCAGTGCTCACTTACACTGTATAAGGAACTAACGAAACAAAAACTTAAAATATTATTATTAAGATTTACATTTACATTATATTTAATATACATTGCCATTATTATAATTAATAGTTTTTCTCATATATACTTCATGTACAGACAGCGGTCAGTTACATTTTTATTATATATGTATAGATATATAGATAAGAATACCCATACATATGTACATACATACATAAATAATCATTTCATTTTTATTGATTTCATTATTGTAAGATAGTAATAAATCTAGTTGAGCTTTCTTAATAATGTGAACCTAGATAAGGTCTCTTTCTTTTGTTAGAGGATTTTCTTATAACCCAATAAAAAAAATTAAAATATATTATAAAGCTTATTTGTTTGGTTGAACGCGCTAATCTCAGGAACTAATGGTCCGATTTGAAAAATTCTTTCAGTGTTAGACAAATCATTTATCACGCTAAGACCCACAGGAGTGGAGCACCTATGTAGAATGTTTCAAAATCGTTTATTTTTTCGTTTTAAGAGCTTCCGCTGCGTATTTGTTAGCCAAAAGTAACTATTCCACGCGGACAAAGTCGCGGGCAGAAGCTAGTAATAATATCTCTTAATGGTGGTAGAGCCACGCTGAAACTATAACTGGTTTCAGCATGAATGGGTCGGCTCGCTCGGGGTAGTACCACCCTCTCATAGAAAACCGACGTGAAGTAACAGTGCTTGCATTGTTGCGTTTCGATCGGTCAGTGAGAGCGCCGGAGGCCTACCTCCCCTCTCCTCTCTCCTCTCCCTCCCCTAACCCTTCCCCCAAAGGGTGGCAACGTACTTGCGACTCCTTTGGTGTTGTTAGTGTCCATGGACGGTGGTTATCACTTAACATCAATCAGGCGACCCATTTGCCACCTATAAGATAAAAAAAAATCGTTACAATTACCATTTTAATAATTCGTATTATAATTGTATCATCATCATCAGCCTGTAAGAGACCCACTGCAGGGCCATAAGCCTCTTCCCGACGGAAGGTTTAGGCATAATCACCACGCCAGCCCACGACGTATTGGCGATTTCAAACTCTGAGAAATCCACAGTTCTATATTTTTCCCACATACAGTGGTACTACAAGAACATTTCTCAGCTTCAGGTTTCCTCACGATGTTTTCCTTCACCGTCAGCCGATAGCGTTACCAATTTAAATTAGTAAATGTACGCGAATTCCGAAAAATTCGTTGGCACATGCCGGGATTCGAACCTGCGGACATCGAAATCGAATATAATTGTATAAGTATGAATAAATAAAAAAAATATCTTAGACCAAACTGTCATTGAACGTCAGGTGAGGTTATAGCCAAACACTAGAACCTGAAAAGTATAAAAAAAACATTATAGGTATTAACTTAATTAAGCCTTTGAATACAATTTATATTTCTTTGTTTAATATTTGTGAATAACAAATTTCATGAAAATAAACGCTTTTAAATGAATAACATACCTTTGCCTAGTCTTAGGAAATAATTACAATACTAAAACTCGCACCGCGTAGCGCGTATTGTTCCGAAAATGTTTACAGATGCCTAATTCAATTGGAGTTTATCGTATACTCTGTCTTTATTTACTTAATAAACGTACATAAGAAACAGAGGAACAGTATTTAATACATTTTTGTAAATAAATATAGAAAGGAAATTAATTAAAGTAATGTACATTCTTAACGATTTAAAGATTTAGCACTTAAAAACCTTCGATCAACAATAACTAGATAAAGGGTCACGTACAAAATCGAAGCTAAATCCTGTCCGCGTAAATATATACTTATGTGTAGCTATTTGTTTACTAAGAGAGAATTTTTTTTTAATGCAGTTTTAAGTTCAACCTTATTACAACCATGACACCTAGTAATAAAGTCACAAATGTTCAAAATGTTATCTAATACTTACGATAAATGGAGCAAATAAAATTACTCCCGTCACTTACAAATGAAAAGACAACATAAACAACATTTAGTGTGAATTCAACCTTAACACGCAATGAATAAAGTACTTTTTCCCGTTATTCTGCGTGTTTGTGCGTGGTTGGCAAGCCTTGCCCAAACATTTGTACCACAGGTTTAAAATCGGTAATTTTGTTCAAAATTTTGATATTATTTGCTAGTTTAAAACTTAAAATATAACTTATTCAACATGTATTTAGGGAATGTAAGATACTCCGGCTGTTAAATTGCTTTTTCGGGTATTGTTTTTGCATGTTTTGAATACACTGCGGCATTGTGAAACGTGCTTAAATTGGCCGTGTTTCAAACAAAATAAAAGCTCACATTTCAAGTGAGGTGGTATTTACCGAGACGTATTTTTCGCGCCGACCCGATATCTAGTTATTGTTGATCGAAGCTTTAATCTAACAAATAATATCAAATTTTGAACAAAATGACCGATTTTAGATGTTGTTTATGTTGTCTTTTCATTTGTAAGTGACGGGAGTAATTTATTGCTTTGCTCGTTTTATCGTAAGTATTAGATAATATTTTGAAGATTTGTGACTTTATTAATAGGTGTCATGGATATAATTAGGTTGAACTTAAAACTGTTTTAATTTTTTTTTTAGTAAACAAATAGCTATATAAGTATATATTTACGTGGACAATATTTAACTTCGATTTTGTACGTGACCCATTATCTAGTTATTGTTGATCGAAGTTAAAAACAAAGTCAGCTGATATAACTCAGAAACACGCTATGTCTAAAAAGGAAAGTAGTTTTCAAAATGCACCTCTCGGAACGAAACCATTTTTTTTAACACGGGGAAAATCTTGCAAAGCACTGCCATCTCAACACTGGGCAGCAAAGGTGGCTATGTCAGACTCTTACTGACTAAAAACCCTATGGTAATATTCACATACCTTTTGGCCGGGGAGGAGGTACTGTCTTAGGTACTTGGTAGGTAGGGAGGTACTTGGCCCCTAATCAGGGGCAGCCGTCCTGCGATCTGAGGGGTCGGAAATGGTGACACCCTTTGACGAAACTGTGGGAGGCGCACCGAACACGAGTAATATTTTAATGGGTAACATATCAATGTGGTAATTATTATTTTTTATTCGGTGGCCTTTTTCTGTTATTACACCGCCGTACTATAAAGGAAAGGTTTGTTCACATTTTCTTCGTTAAAAGCCGTTAAACTCAAAGCGGGTATTTAGTAACTTTATAAAATTGATTTTATCAATTGTGGATTTTTTCAAACATCATGCCCTAACGTACCAATACGATTTGAACTATGTCTTTCAACACTGTGTCCAAGCGTATTCTACTGAACCGTCACATACCATTCTACTATTCTCATACCATACATTCATTAATATATATTTAGAGAAATCCACAAATGCGAGACGTATGTTAAATTAATTCTAAGGAGCTCTGGGACCTTGTTTTTATTCTAATCCTCGTCTAACAATGTTTAGACTTTTAACCTTATTTACAAAGCTGTAGCATGTGCCGGTCGCATGTCTCGGGATGTAATTTATTCCGCGTAACATTGTAACATTGTTCCTTCTTAAATAGAAGGAACAATGTTACAAAGTACACCTTCTTAAACAAGTATAAAAGAAAATGTAAAATTATTCGATTTATTAGTGCGTTATTATGTATATATACTCGTATATCCTAATCTATGTATTCTTAATAACTACTTATAATCTTATGATTATAGTAAGTAATTTATAATGAATAAAATCCATATTTCATTCACTTGGTTACACAACCACAACTAAGTAATGTATCTATCTATAACCATTTAGCATTGTAATAGAAGTACTGCTACGTTTCTATCAAAACGTTTTCTACGTTTAAAAATTCTTTCCACAGCTCTCACTTTACAGATTATAACTTTACATATATCAGGTTTTCGCCCTATTCAGCCACTTACACATTCAATTTTCATTGATCTAGTCTTATCATCCTGTGACGAACATCTAGTATGTCTTCGTGCAATATCGTTGAATGTTGCTATTGCATGCTGAACTTCTTCCATATGTATCTTAGAATCATAAGGTCGTTAGTCACAACTAGTATAATTTAACTTACACCTTTATGGTTTTCAGTCGCTAATAATACATATGTCGATTAGTAACCAAAAACGTTTGAATTAATAGACGATTACGAAACCAAAAGAGACGCGTAAGACGAGACACCGTTAAATATAGCTTAAGACCTTCAAGTGTTTAAACAGATAGTAATATTGAATATATTTTGATTATCATAAACTATTTACCTAAATGTAACCCTTATAAGCAAGCGACTAAACTATTTCTATTTCTTCTATGTTCACCGAAAATAAATCTGAAAATAAGTAAATGAATACACTAAGTTATATTGCTTTATGATTTCACGAAACGGTAGACCACATACATATATTAATAAACTAGCTGACCCGTGCAACTTCGTCTGCACCAAATCGGTTATTATCGGTTCCAATTTTATTTCCAAACGCAAATAATCTTAAAAAACCTAGAACCCTGATTGTAGCGACACTTACCGGGTCCAATTGCGAATCCAAACAATCGTATATATATTGGCAAGAAATTTCTTCCCGGTATCCCCTCCGTTGTTCCCTGCGCCCCATTTAGTGTCCTCGCAACAACACGATAATTTTATTGGTTTATAGTTTTTATGTTATTATCTTCAAACCAACTTCATCAATTGACATGTTGTAAAAAGTAAACTTTATCTCCATGAAAATTTCAATTTGGTATTTAGCAATTTATTTTAATAAGAATTTGTATAGTATACAATGAAACCGATATCTAATAATTTTAGTAATTTGTTTTTGGTAGGGGGTAGAGCCACGCTGAAGCTATTAGTGGTTTCAGCATGAATGGGTCCGGCCGCTCGGGGTACTGCCACCCTCTCACAGAAAACCGACGTGAAGTAACATTGTTGCATTTCGTCCGGTCAGTGAGAGCGCCGGAGGACCACCTCTCCTCACCCCTCTCCCCAGACAGATTCCCCTTCCACTCACTTACAGATATTATGCCTTAAATAAACATATATTTACAATTATTATGTAAATAATAATTACTGTTAGTGATTGTGTTACGTTAAAGTTTAATTTTGTTAAAACATAAGATTAGCCAGAGTATTGAAAAAGGAGAAAATACACACCTTTGTGCGTTTGTTAAAATCAGACAGACGTAGTATAGCATTAAGTAAAATATTATACAATACAATACTAAATTGGGGCAAATGAAAAAATGTGTTCTAGAGCACCTTCATCCAACCCACATTCACATTTAGAGCTGTCCCTGATTTTGAGCTCTGCGAAATGGACTGGAGAACACACCTCTACAGATAGATAGTAGACGCAGCAAGCTTGCAACAGTTACGAAATTTATAAAGTCATTGCTTACCAGGAATGTTATCCTAAATAGAAGAATAAGATTTGCCTTTAATTTGCTTGCGTACATTCCGGGTACGTTTGGGGAGGATAAATCCTGAACATAGGTTTTATAGTGATCAAAATATCGTCTGGATAGCTACTTTCGCAAGAATATCAATAGCTTCAGTACCCTGGATCTCACTATGGCTAAAGCTAAATAAATTCCTAAACAATAACATTGATACAAATGGAATTGATTAATTGTGATAATTGATGTTTTATTAAAATATGTTAAACATGTCAAAATTATATTGAAATATAGTACAAAAGTTCCAATAAGAACAAAAAACCCATTCTTTTTCTAAGGCAAACAATTTCGTTAATATATTTAAAAAAAAAAAACATTTTTATATATTATATATAGATTTTTTGATACAAAACCCTTCTCAGGCGTTCCTAGAAAACCCGCCTAAATTATTATCACAATCTGATCAGTAGTTTCGGCATGCATAGAGGACAAACATACAAACGTGAAGAGACATTTACGCAGGCCGGCATGACAGTGGCAGTACCTGTACCGGTACTGTACCAGTACCTCTCGGTGGTCGCCGTTGTTTTTGGATTGTACTGTGCTTACCATCAGGCACAGTGCAGTCACTTTGCCGTGCTACAATAAAAAAAACATTGATTTTTATATATAAAGATTACTCAGTTATTGGATTCCGATTTTACTAGGCGATAAAAACAGTTTTCAATGTCAAACATATACACTAACACTATATTTCATCCTGCCGTTTGAGCATGATTGATAGGCAAACACAGCTTGGCGACAGATTTTCAAACTTAATACTTAAATCTAAATCGGACATTAGCATTATTCATTTGAAGCGTAAAGGACGTTCCAGGACGATCATTGCGAAAACCTGTGAAGAGAGAATCGCCTACTACGTATTGTAGAAATATGTGTAATAGATATGGATAATATGACGTATCATTTGAAATATACGTATTTCTGTGTTGGTTATCATTTGTTACGAAATTCCAAAAATGTAAATATAATTAAAACGAGGTTACATACTGAATTATACCATCTAATTTAGAACTAATTAACGGGTACATGACTATTCATAATTTATTATATCTTCTTCATACAAAACACTATGGTTTATCAGTTCTGTATATGTCTCTAACATCCTAGTTTTAAAACTTGTCCTTTTTGTTTAATTGAAATTGTTAATTTTCATATTAACTATTTGCGGGTTAACGAGTTTATAAAGTAAGTATTTACCATTTATAATGCCAGATAAGTTTAACTGTAACTAGGTGGATAACTATTTCTTTGACTTGAATCATGAAAGTGTATACTATATTGTTATTGTATAAGACTTCATTAGCAATTTCTATTTTTCCCGATCTTCTGACTAATAATAAATCAATATTGGATAAAAACAATGAAGATTTATATTCAAACGGCTCACAATTTATTGCCAAATATGGCTTTCCAGTCGAAACTCATCAAGTTCAAACCAGTGATGGATACATTTTAACCATGTTCAGAATACCATGTGGTGGTCCTCCGGTGTTTTTAATGCACGGAATAATATTAAGTTCTGATGACTACATTATAGCTGGACCGGATAATGCGATAGCATATTCGCTTGCTAAAGAAGGTTATGACGTTTGGATGGGGAACGCAAGAGGTAATAAATATTCACGATCTCACGTAATCCTGTCACCTGATAATCCACAGTTTTGGAATTTTAGTTTTCATGAAATCAGCGTCATTGATGTACCAACAATGATTGATTATGTGTTAAATAAAACTGGGTATTCGAAACTAATATATATTGGACATTCACAAGGTACTGCAAATTTTTTCATACTGTGCTCTGAACGACCAGACTATAATAATAAAATTGTGGTGATGATCGCTTTAGCAGCAGCAGCTTATGTATCAAATATGAAAAGCCTACCTCTCAGAGCAATAGCTTTATTTGAACCCGAAGAATACGCTTTTGTAAAAACATTTCAGTATCCCAATGAAATTTTGCCTAGTAATGAGATAACAAGAACCATAACAAAACTACTGTGTGGTACACAATTGAGTGCAGCATTAATATGCTCAAACCTAATATTTCCATTTGTTGGCTATGATTATCTTCAACTGAATTATACTAACGGGCCAAACATTTTTCAACATGCACCAGCTGGATCATCGGTGAAACAATTTCTACATTTATTTCAGTTTATAAATTCAGGATTATTTCGTCAATTTGATTATCGTGAACAGAAAAATATTGAAGTTTACGGTACTCCAGTTCCTCCCTCTTATTCATTGGAACGTGTAAAAGCACCCTTTTTATATTTTACAGTGATAATGATTTGCTCGTAACTGTTATTGACGCAGATCGGACACGTCGTGCTTTGTCTAATGTCATTGGGTTTCACAGAATACCTTTTAATAAATTCAATCATTTAGATTACGTATGGGCTAGAGATATAAAAAAGCTTGTCTATGACAAAATATCAGATATATTAAAGAATTATGTTTCGATACCAATAAATGATACTGGATTATGTCCGAAAACTTCTCTTTAACTGATAAAATTCATTGTTCTAATCTTTTAATAGATTTTCTTGTTATTATTTATACAAAATATTATTTGCCAAAATATGTTTGCCCGTTTTATACTCCTGACCCTTACCCATTATATTCACACCTATATACATTAAAAAACTTACGCCATAGCGATATTATGTCGAAATGTCTATAATGCGTTAGGTTCTCTGAATTGTGATTATCTCATAGATACGATCTGAAAGTATAGAATATTTACATGTCATTTGCAAGTGTCAGTCACTTCGTAAAGTTACAGAACGATCTTAACACACTAAAATCATTGATTGATTAAAAGAATGTGAGGAAATGTCAAGACGGTCCTTTTGATAATAAAACTAAAATATATGTTGTTCAGATCTCTAAGTATTTTTATTCTTTGTCAGTCCGGGTACACTGTACGTTGAGCTAAGAAGACACTATATAGTATATAGTATCACTGTCTCTGATGGAGGTCACTACTGACTATTACTTGGCACTGCTTCACAAAATAATTTTATAAGTAACTAGTGGTCCCGGCGGACGTTGCTACTCCACCTAAAAATTCTACGGCCTGTGTGAACTCATGTTTCGTATATATTTTTAGAGCAAGCTGCTACGTATCATAGTGTATCTTTGCAGATTTGTCCATCTATTATCGTGCCGTGAATTCTTAACTGTCACAATGAACGACTTAGAAATAGGGGAATTTAAATTGTGGTAAATATTACAATATAAATAATTTGGCGATTTAAATCGCTAACTTACACAATGGTAATTCATGTTCACGTGTTATTAATGGATTAAGGCCGATCTTACATACCTCATTAATTCGATTTCATTTATCTTTTATTTGGTTATTTTTACCACCTTTTGTGGAAATCTATTATTTCTTACACCTTCACTCCACTTCTGGTTTGTTTGTGGCTAAGGCCTTTGTAATAACAATCAAGTGTAAGTAAGTGTAAGTCCTCGTCATAACGAGTCATATGACCCCAAACATTAGATAGCAGCTGTAAACCATTTAGATGTTCTATCATCTGTCACTTCCATCATCAAATCAGGTTGGAGGCATCATAATTAGTTAATTTTTGTTACAAGTACAGAATGTGCCAATTTTAATTAACCGACTTCAAAAAAATTAGGAGGTTATCAATTCGACTGTATTTTTTTTTAATGTTTGTTACCTCATAACTTTGGACTGGGTGAACCGATTTTGATATTTTTTTTTATTTGAAAGCTGGTACTTGTGGTCCAGTTCCGACAACGGCATCCAGTGCAAAACCGTATAAGTTTTAAATTTCCATTAAGTATGTACACGACAAATAGACGAATAACTCAATATCACGCTAACCGATTTCGATGATTCACTTTTTTATTGGAAAGGATGTACTTCAAGGGTAGTTTGATGAGAGTTTGGTTAGGTTCTGACTATGGGATCCGTGTCAAAGTAAGAAAACTTTCAAGAAACGAGCCTACTCCTTTCTTAAGGGCCGGCAACGCATCTATGTTTCCTCTCGTGTCGCAATTGTCCGTGATCACTTACCATCAGTTGACCCGTATGTTCGTTTGCCACCAATATTATAAAAAAAACTCTTCAATTCTTAGGAGCTTATTGTGCTTATGTTCGTTGCTGTGTTGCAACATGACGCAAGCATTGTAATTACATTACTTAAGTTGTATTATATGTGAAGCGATGGTAGCCGAGTTGGTGGTAGAAACTATCGGGGATTATTGATAAGGTTGCGTTCGTACCAAACGTTACTTATTGTACAACCAATAGAAATTATATCGCTTACCATACCGATAGATACCATACCGCAAAAATGCGCATATTTTAATATACTTAAGGCGGAACGGAGTTCGCGGGCACTGCTAGTAAAATATATTTATGTACACTAAGAATGGAAAAATGAAGTAAATTTTGAAAAAAAAGTATTAACCGACTTCAATATCAATCAAAAAAACATAAGGCACTAAAAAGCGGAAAATAAATAGTTTATCAAATTAATCAAATTAGCTAAATTAGCTAGCCGTAGCTTCAATAAGAAGCAAGAGGGAGAGGAATGACCACTCTCTCGAGACGAGGGTCCCCGTTCGCACATCTACGGGTGACCCAAGCGCGCGACCAGGGCATCGGAGCATGCAAACCGTGAGCCCGTACCCTGGTCCACATACGCGCAAAGCGGCAGTGGAGATTTAGCCGGTAGGAGTCCGGCATAAAACTCTCGCTGTCCCCCAGCAGCGATAGGTGTATACAGTGTAGGATTTCTCCATTATAAAAAAAAAAGGTAAATCAGTTGAAGACGATATTTCTGTTTTCTAATACGAAATAAATAGATTATATTATAGAGTTGAATAATTATGAATATATTCTGGGTATTTTGAAGTGATTCGGAATGTGAATATTTCTTCTTTTCATCCACGTTTATAGTTTTATTATCACAAAAAAAGCTCATGTTGTGGAGCATCTTTCCTTGGCTGGCTGAGTTATTATTCTCCCCAACATCCGTCCGTGAATAGTAGAAATTTTATTAAAGACACTATAGTTCCAAATATTTTAATACAACTATGTATAATTTACACATATGAATATAAAAAAGGCCAAAGTGATATGTAAATATATACTGACTATTAGATAAACGATGAAATTCAAGTAGTACTAACCATACAGGTGGATTGTGAGGTTGTACACATATTCTTTGTGTAATATGGATATGATATTGTTAAAAGTAATATTATATTTTGTGACTAATCCTCTAGTTGATTTAATATATGGGGATGTTTCAACACTTAGGCATAGCATCCAAGAAGAGTTTATCGAAGCTGTTAAAAAATTTAATGTATTTAATCTGAGCCTAACTATACCAAAACCAGAAACAAATAACTTATTAGATTATATTGCTGGTAAGAAAAATGAAGATACATACTTGAACGGCACGCAAATTATAACAAAATATGGTTATCCCGTTGAGATTCATACTGTGGAAACTAGCGATGGCTACATTCTGAATGTATTTAGAATTCCATGTGGCGGTCCACCAGTCTTACTAATGCATGGTTTGATAACAAGTTCAGACGACTTTATTATAGCTGGACCAGAAAGCGCTATAGGATATTCTCTTGCTAAAGAAGGTTATGATGTTTGGATGGGTAACTCACGAGGTAATAAATATTCAAGAAAACATCTAACCCTTTCTGCAGATAAAGACCCTGAGTTCTGGAACTTCAGTTGGAACGAAATTGGGCTCATTGATTTGCCATCGATGATCGATTATGTGCTGAATGAAACTGGACATGAGAAAGTTATGTACATCGGACATTCACAAGGAACAACAACATTTTTTGTAATGTGTTCAGAAAAACCGGAGTATAATGATAAAATATCGATTATGGTTGCTATGGGTGCTGTAGCGTACGTTTCACATGTGAAGAGTCCAATTATAAGAGCTTTAGCTCTCTTTCAAAAAGAATTAGAATTGCCAGAAGTCCTTGGTTACAATTTCGAAGTTTTCTCCAATAGCACACTGATTAAAACGACAACAGCAATAGTTTGCGGAAATGCACGGCTTGCAGTAATTTTTTGTAGTAATTTTGCATTTTCATTATTTGGATTTGATTACGCACAAATAAACGTAACCAATTTACCCAACATTTTTCAACACGCACCTTCTGGATCGTCCATAAAACAAATTGTACATTATATTCAAGAGATAAATTCAGGAAAATTTCAAAAGTATGATTATGGCAAAATAAAAAACATGAAAATTTATGGAAGTTCAAGTGCTCCAACATATGCGCTTGAAAAAGTAACCGCGCCAATATTCATATTCTATAGTGATAACGATTGGGTTGCAGATACAACTGATGTGATTAACACTCGTAATAGACTTCCCAACGTCGTTGAATTCTATAAGGTACCATTCAGTAAATTCAACCACTTAGATTATTTCTGGGGTAAAGACTTAAAAACTCTGGTGTACAATAAAATATCTAAAGTATTGAAGAAATATCGACCTCCGATGTCGATGAATTCCATTTCACGTTGTCCTAAAAACTAAATTTGTAAAGCTGTCTTCATTTATTAATATTTGAAGAAATAACATATACGATTTATGAAATATAGACTTTACCATCTCTACAAAATGTATATAAACATAGTTTGAATATTACGTAATCCCCATATTACCGAAAGAAATCGAATCTTTTTTATTCTTTACTTGTTTCTCTTTCTATATAACGTAATAAACTGGAATGCACTTCACATGCGAGTCACAGAAAACTATGGTCATTTACAAGTAAACTCAAACAAGTTTATTCTATCCCTGTTCAAATACAAATGTTAGTCATAGTTTACTAATCCTATGAACTTATATGGAACACATTGTGTGCTTATTACTTACTACTAAAAATATCGTTCAAACAACGCAAACACTGCTCTACTTTATGGCAGAAAAAGGGTCTGCGTCATGTAGTTTTCGTAAAAATTACATCGCTAATGCATTAAGAAACAAAAATAAAATAAATTATAAAATGACTCAAATACTTTTTCGTATTTACTTTGGATAATAAAACAATGGTTTAAAAGATAATATGAGTACTCAGTAGTATTACTAGTATATTGATTATTGACGTTGTTTTTATTTTTATTTTCATATACTATATATGTTGTATTATGGCATTATATTACATGATATAATTTTGTAATTGTGTACAAATAAACTGGATTACATATAATAAGATTGTATATGAACTCTGAGATGTAACTAAACAAGCAATATCTGCAAACTTCTAACGAAGGAGCCACAATTTTGTTAGAGTATCATTAAAGTCGTGAACTTTAAATATGAAACTTCTTCTTCTTCTTACCCTTATCCCACATAAGTAGGGTCGGTACAACATGTTTCTCATGTTGTGGTATATGATTTGGCTTAATTTTACGATCGGCCGCCTGCCTGTCATCAACCCTCCTTGGGATTATTTTGTTGTACCACTGTATTTGTGATTATTATTATGTAGTTACGAAGTCTGATGGGCTCTTTTAGCCTTACAATTGTTTGTTCCGGTTAAAAACGAAGTTCTTGAAATATGAAATATGAAACATTTACCCAATAATATTCTTCAATTTGTAGTATTTGTTGCTAAGGTAAGAAACGAAAAAGAAACCTATTCATAGTCCACACAAATGTAATACTTTTGTAAACATATATACACAAGCCTTAATTAAAAACATATTGGCGAAAACGATAACAACAGCATAAATTACAATATAGAACAGCAATGTAGCAGTAATAATCTATTAGAAGAATAACTGCCAAACATAAACCAAAAAAAACAGCAAGGATAATTTGTTAAGTTTTACAGTAGATTAATTTGTTCGATGCCAATTAAATAAACAACAGAATACATAAGCTTACTGATATCATTCTGGGAAAAATACACAGTAATGATGTACAGTGCTGAATATGATTTTCTAATTGTTTATTATTATAAAAAAACTATCAAATACTTTAAAAATTAAAAGTTACAATTAAAACATTTCTAGCTTTTGATTGATAACAAAGATTTAGAGACCTCTTAAATTAAAGTATATCATCACTAAACTTTTTGACAACTTGGGGATAAATAAATTCCAATTTTGGATTCATATAATAATATTTTAATTTTGTTTTGTATTAAACTCTTGATTATATTACGCGCAAGTCCGACCTTACGGCTATACTCAAAGCGGCCAAAAAGATTGACGAGGACTGTATATTTACCAAATAGGCTTTTTTGACTTGTGTATCGTATTTATCATATTTATTTTTACCCTTTTTTCTAGTTTCAAAAAGCCAACTTTGTAAATAACGAACCTCTAATTGTATATTATGTCCAACTAAAGTGACTCACTCCTACACATGCATTCGTTATTGTAATAAAATTTAAAATGTTCACGATTGTACCAATTAAGTTTCTTAAAAGCTCATCTCAAAGCCCGGGTGAAATATTTTTTGAAACGCAAGTAATATTTTAGACATTTACGATTCAATGTGGCCTTAAATTATTATATGATTTGGATTCGCAACATAAACGCCTAAATATTATAAAAAAACCCTTCAGCTGTGTTAATTTATAACGAAACATAATATAACCATTAATTCAGTTTTATAACGTACCTATACGTACGTATATTATAAGTAAGCCTAAACAACGTGCCGCGCAGTTCATTCTACTAAAGGAATAAAATAAATAAATAATAGTTCAAACTGAAATAGTTTAGAATATTATCCGATACGATATAAGGGTTGTTGAGGTATGTATGCTTGGTACACATATATGTTTCAACAACTCATATATGTATGAATAGTTAGCTTAGCTTAGATTAGCTCAGATAGGTCGCGAATTGCCTGTTGCAAAAGCCGTGGGAGCGGACTTATCGCTGCCGAGCGTGGTTTCGGCCATGCTCGGCAGCGAACAGGCTTGGCGAGCGATGGCCTCCTTCTGCGAGGAGGTCATCTCGCAGAAGGAGGAGGCGGAGAGGGTCCGCGAGGCAGACCCTCAAAGTGGCCGTCTCCGCCAAAGGAGGACAGGCAGGAGGAGAAGGCGCTTCGCCCAACTCCTCCTGCCACCGTAGCCGGACCTGAGGGGATGGACCGGGGGG
>MU159218.1:106391-234460 GCA_015888305.1 Antheraea pernyi | reverse complement strand
ATTATCCTATACGAAATATATATAAGGGTTGTTGAGGTATGTATGCTTGGTACACATATATGTTTCAATAACTCATATATGTATGAATAGTTAGCTTAGCTTAAGTTATCTCAGATAGGTCGCGAATCGCTTGTATCAGGCAACAGCCAAAGCCGAGGTTTGCCGCGCACCCTTGAGCTAGTTGTCAAAGTAAAATCGGCTGAGTGCCTTAAGCGCTCGCCTTAGTAGTCCGGTGAAGCTGTTAAGACCTTGCTTGGTCAATAGCGTAGTCAGTTCGAAAAAAATAAATAAAAAAATAATAGTAATAAATAAATAAAAAAAGGAAAGAAATAAAGGAAGGAAGGAATAAAGTAATCGCAGTTGAAAATGAGAAAATAACAGGTATCTACATGTAGCGACACACATACCTACAGCAAACGTGATATGTGTATACTACAATAATTCTCACAAAAAAACAGACGCGGCACTGTAAAAGTTGGAGATTAGTTGATTTCAGAGTTCGACTATGAAAGACTCGCCGCCCCAGTTGCGACCACATGCTACCTAGGCGCAAATATATTTTTTTTCGAACTGACTACGCTATTGACCAAGCAAGGTCTTAACAGCTTCACCGAGGCGCAAATAAAATCTTACCGAAAACCACTACAATACAATACGGCGAATTATATTACAAACTATATTATTACTCGTTTTAGTGTACACTGCTTGTTGATTTTATTCTTTTATTGCCAGATGTTATTTACCATTCCTGTATACAGGTGGAATTTTTAATACCACCTGGAGGGAAAGTACTCTATATAATAGTAGCAATTTTTGCACCAAAGAAACATTCCTTTATTTTTGAAAAGAAATAAAACTGCATTCGAAGATTTTCGAAAATTCTTTTGCTTCATCCGGGAATCGAACCTACTAAAATCTATATAAATTACACCCTGTAATTTTATTGCATCGATCGTTAGGGTCAATCACAAGGCTGGAATCTCTCTAACATACTTGGTAAATTTAATGAAAGGAAAACCCTGACATCTGTACTTATAAATTCAACGGGCAAGAATACGGGCAGTTACAAAAGTCGGCGGTAAACTCTTCAGCAGTACAATAACGATTTTGATCTAAATGTATACAACATACTTCGAAGCATTTCCGAAAGCTTCAAGCAGAGAAACTGCCGAAATAATTGGAACAACCCACGCTCGCGTACTTGTGCTGTGCTGAAAAAGTATACGTTTAAAATGTTATCGTGGTGGTCGGTTGGTGCAAAAATTGCATCCTGGGGATTGTGAGAGAAGACTACAATTTTGTCAAAGCATGCTGAGAGAAATTGACCGTAACCCTAATTTTTTGAGCAACATTGCATGGGCTGACGAAACCAACTTCAGCAATAATTGTATGTGCAATTCTTTTATTACTACTCTAATATTGTTAGGGTTTTTATAATTGTATATTTCTTCTACCTGTAATCTTTGCACGTGTTCTGTTCCATCTCGTAAATATACCTGCTCGGTCAAATAAACAAGGATTCGTCAACCAGCTGCCAAAGCGATTACTAGTCTACACAAACCGGAGACAGTTTATTTTCCTCTGTACCTTCTGAGAGTCACAATGTTCCACATACATATTGTATCGCGTCGTATTTTGTAATTGATCAATATATTCCTTATGTTATTAGGAAATCTACCACTAGGATTACTAAAGAATATCATCTATCCACGTTGTCCCAATCCATGAAAATATATATTGAAATAACGTAAATCCTATAGACAGCATAAAACATTCATTGTTAAACCGGTGCCCCGTGGTACGTCCGGAGTGTTGGTCTACATAGGGACCTAGGGATGCCTTGTATCTGGGCATATGTAAAATCACTTACGATTAGTTATTTTGAAAAAGCCGCAAATCATCCCAGTCCGTTAGTGGTATCCGCCGTAAAATACTAACACGTACCAAACGCTGCGCGTTGTAAAAGACGTCCGTGACATATTTTTACCGACTCTCCCGATGAAATAACGGCAGTGAACGATCAGTACCAGCCTGTCTCTCCAAACAGAGCATGCTCACGCCCACGCCCGCGTAACCACAGATCACGCCGCCGTGGTCTGGGGGTAAATTTCGCTCCCGCACCCCAGACTAGGCCCGCCTCGGCAGCAGCTCAAGCCTAGGTCCGTTCCCTCGGCGTGAAGCCCTTGAGTACGCTGCTCGCGCGATACAGTGACACAAAATCTTACATCACTGCGACAACATTACACATATCACATCCACACAAGTGCACGCATACACGCTTACACATGGAAGTGGAAGGGTTTTATTTTTTTTCCCTTATCAAACTGAAATAGTTTAGAATATTATCCGATACGAAATATATATAAGGGTTGTTGAGGTATGTATGCTTGGTACACATATATGTTTCAACAACTCATATATGTATGAATAGTTAGCTTAGCTTAGCTCAGATAGGTCGCGAATTGCATGTATCAGGCAACAGCCAAAGCCGAGGTATACCGCGCACCCTTGAGCTAGTTGTGAGAGCTGAGTGCCTTAAGCCTTGCTTGGTCAATAGCGTAGAAAGTTCGTAAATAAAATTGATTATTTAAAAAAATTATAAGGACGTGCCAACTAAATAATTACAATACCAATAATAATCAAACCAGATGTCTTTAATTATTGCACATTATATGTTACATCCACACTATAAACGCATATGTCAAGAATTACAATGATTTATGTTTATATAACATACAGACAGCAATATATATTTATTTTTTTCTTTTAGTTTTACATGACGTTTAATCTGGTTGCCTTTACAAGACCGGCAACAAAAAATATATTTGACATCAGCCGATCAGCCCAACCGAACTGACAACTATTTTGCAACGTCAAGTTACACGTTCGTAGAGTTCATAATGGGTTATCAACTTCGATAACAGCAACTTATGGATGACTAAATATAAACATATTCAATTGTTTATTGGACGGGCAAGTCGGTATTGTGCTATAAAAATGTATGGCAAACTGGTAAAAACTTGTTTTTGCAATTCTACACGAAGAATTGTTAAATCTTCAACACATGTGATTATACCCCGAACGAAGACTGTGTATGGAAAAATCAACTCTGAGGTTAGTTAACAATTTGATAACATTTTGTTTATGTTTCGAAAGTAATTATTGTAAAGCAAAACTGTAAAGAGTGTTCAGTGACTCGATCTCGATCCCACATTTTTACGGACCATGCTTTGGATAGTTTAGGTTATTGATTTTTTTTTAATAATATTATTTGTATAATAGATTTTGCTACACGTAAGGGTATGTGTGTTGTCGCTTATTGCGGACTATTATCTAATTTAAATATGAAATGTTATTGCAACAATTTATAGTGTAACAAATGAAATATCAACGTCTGCTTGTGATTGCGTTAACTAAGTGGAAGTTATCAGTTTGAGGTCAATATTTCTACATTATATTACGGACCGTTAAACATTTCAACAGCCAGTCAACGTTTTTACTTCAATAATAAAAGAAGTTTATCGACATAGAGAAATAATAATTTCTATATTTTGCAGTTCTTCAATCCTGTAAGGCACTTTAGCAATACATCAACAATGAATAACAAACTGCTAAACGGTAACCTCTGGGAAACAGATCCTGAACTATTTGATATTATAACAAAAGAGAAAAATCGTCAGCAAGCTGGACTTGAGATGATAGCGTCAGAAAATTTTACATCTGTTCCTGTATTGCAATGCTTAAGTTCATGTCTTCACAATAAATATTCAGAGGGAATGCCACACCAAAGGTAAGTGATTCTAAGGAATATTTATACATTAATTGTACTAATCACTACATATTATAAAATAAAACAAAGTTCTCTGCCATGTCAGTCTATCTGTCTGTAACTTAAAAATTACTGAACATATTTTCTTGTGGTATAATAATAATAAGCCTCTTATCCTGAATTACTTTCTTCTTTCTTTGAATTGTGGTTGTCTCTTTGGTTATAAAATATCTCTGAGTTCAGTGTGCCTCTTGGCAAAGGCCTCCTCTAACAATTTCCATTGTACTCTGTCTCTAGCAACTCTTCTCCATTTTGGGCCTGCCGTCAGTTTTAGTTCATCTTCCCATCTCTTGCTTTGTCTTCCTCTGTTCCTTCTCCCATCTCTAGGGTACCAGTCGGTTATGATGTTGCTCCACTTCTCTTGTGTACCGCGCAGCATGTGCATTTTCTTGTGGTATTCACCAGTAAATAAAGTTATTCACAAGGAAGGTTCAGGTATATAATTTATCGAGGTTCATTTATTATCAGGGCGAGACAATTTGCACTGGGCCCGCTAGTATTTTCTAAATACATTTGTAATAATTTAGAATCTACCGTAATTTTATCTGAAAAAGAATTAAATTTAAACTAATATACATTTCTATAGATGTATACTGATCATCTGTTAAACTTGAAAAATGTTAAGTAAATGAGATATCATGTGATTTAAAAAAAAAACTATAGTTTTGAGTTTCATTTTTCATGATTTACCAACTGAATGATAATGGAATACAGTTTTGTATTATTTATCTGCTTCCTGTAGCTTGAGGTAATCGATTGCTATTATAGAATTTAACACAGAAAATTATTTATATCACTATACCTAAAACTTACCATAAGTGCATAAATGTACTAAATTTAAGGTTTAAAAAAAATTACAATATGTATTTGTTGTAACATTAGTATAATTTTATAAGATTTTGAATATTATAGAATAACAGATGACATAGAAAAAATGAAGTATTAAGAAAAAACTGAACTTTATAGTGTATATATACAAAACATCTTAAACCTTTGAATAATGTGAAGTTAATAAATAAATTCACACCTTAGCTGTTCGATTGATTGTCATAAAATTTTACTATCCTCAAGGTACACATAAAATCAATTTTTAATATAAATAAAATGGAAAACACCAAACATGAATAATTCAAGCTTAGTCTACATGAAGTCCTTTCTACTAATTTATACATTTAAATAAAAATTACCTATCATTGTAGGCTTGGGCTAATCTCCTAAAAAAAATTAGAAAGTTTTTCAGTGTATTATCTATGCTAAGGTTAGGTAAAGTTACACAGTTACAAAAAATATAATAAAGTCCACTTAAAATCAGTAAAAATATATTGGATTATAGACTATAGGTAGTAATAACAATATTAAAATTAAAAGACAGCTTACAATTAATACTTATTAAACACATAGTTTAGATGAAACAACAAAGCCATTTTCATTAGAAATCATTGGCTTCAGCTAGTTCTAAATAAGAGTGAATTTGTCCACAAACATAACCAGTATTTCCTGACATACTGCAAATCCTTTGTTGATACTTGTTTTGTGCATTTTCCTTCTCAAATACAAATCATAATTACTTCACATCTCGGTGGCCTGGTGTAATACAAAAATTATATTACTTTCAGGTATTATGGAGGTAATGAATTCATAGATGAAATAGAAATATTAGCACAAAATCGGTCACTTGAAGCATACAAACTGAAATCTGAAGATTGGGGAGTAAATGTTCAGCCCTATTCAGGTATTAATAACTGTTTAAGTATTGAAGCATGTTACTAATAAACTGTCACTTTCAATATATCCGACACGAAATACATATAAGAGTTATTGAGGTATATATGCTTGGTACACATATATATCTCATTAACTTATATACATATAAATATTTAGCTTAACTTAGGTTAGCTCAGCTAGGTCGCGAATTGCATGAACTAGGTAACAGCACAAGCCGAGTTGTGCTGTGCAGTTTAGGCCTTTCTAGATCAATAGAATAGTCAGTGCAAAAAAAAAACTGTTACTTTGTTCCTTTTTCTATAATATAATACTTATATTACTTTGTAGTAACCTGAAATCTGGTTTTAATACCTTGTATTACTATAATAGAGAAAAGATATGATTTTTACTTGTAATGGATTAACTCAAAATATTCATAAAAGATTTTAAAATTCACCTGTGGAATGTTATATAATCAGCCAGTAATATGGAGTGTATGTTATTTTCAAAATCTATGTTATTTACTTATTGCAAGGCAAAGATGATAAAATATAATAAAAATTCTGTTTAAAAAAGATATAATACTGTATATTAACATTTTCACATTTTTTATGATCAAATTCGTAATGATAATAATATATTCCTTTTTATTTAAGACATCAACCGCCTCTTTTTTCACCATTACCGATAAGGTTGATGCCTTTATATAAACTTCTTTGTGTATGGTCCATATTTTTAACAACGTTAACCCCAGCGCAGCCAGTATTATTATTACTAGTAGAAGGCTAATGCCACTATGTATCTGTATAAAAACAATATATACAGTAATTCACCATGCCTTTAGGTTTACATTATATACAATACAATCGTATATGAAAACACCAATTTTATCAAGAATATTTTTTATTTGTTAAAGGGTCACCAGCAAACTTTGCTGTTTACACGGGTGTTGTCGAACCACATGGCAGAATCATGGGTTTAGATCTACCTGATGGTGGTCATTTAACTCATGGATTCTTTACCCCAACAAAGAAGATATCAGCTACATCTATTTTCTTTGAGAGCATGCCATATAAAGTAAGCATAATTTTATATTATTAAAGTTGACTTTTAACACACCTCACTAGACTGTACTAATTATATTCTCAAAAAAATGTAGTAAATACTTTTTTGGTTTCAACATATCAATAAATACTCGTAAATATAATATAATATGATATGAAATCATGGTATTGTTATTTGTACATGATTATTGTTTACGAGATCAATGGCGACTTATTTAATATAGAGGCAAATCAAATATTTCATCATCCAATGTTAACTATGTAACGTAATAGAGTTATTAACCCAACAATCATATAGGAGCATAAAGCAAAATATTATTGTAGTTAATCTTAAAGCACATAAACAGTATAATAATAAAAAACGACATATTACATTATTTATATATAGACTTCATTAGTATCTCCCTGTGCTATCAATTGCTTTATACATAAACAGCTACATAATTTAATTCATTGTAGTTGTTTATCTGTCTACAATAGAACA
Organism: Antheraea pernyi; assembly: GCA_015888305.1. Classification (NCBI taxonomy): domain Eukaryota; kingdom Metazoa; phylum Arthropoda; class Insecta; order Lepidoptera; family Saturniidae; genus Antheraea; species Antheraea pernyi. The sequence goes on along the minus strand of MU159218.1, from coordinate 227,379 downwards.
CCAGTTCTAAGTATCTATACAACCTCTTTTCAAACTTTCACATTAATTAATCTGTATGCATAAACATTACTTCTGACTTTTTTAGTTAACATTCATCTTCTATTCTCTTTCATGCAGCTCCTTTAAGTAGGTACTCATATAAAACTATCTTCTCATTATCACATTTATTTGTCATGGTTGACTTCCAGTTACTAATGTTTGATTTTTTTTAATAATCGCGCTAAGTTCTAAACATTTATTATTTCCACTTTTTATTTTGGTTTTTACATTACTTGATACTTTTTACGTGATTGATCATGGAATCAATTTGGGTCAGTATAGTTATCACACATAGGTCTTTATATTTACATATATATACCAGGTGACTGTTTAAAGGGTGACTTCTTTCATGGTCACATTTAACATATAAAATAATAATATCTAAAAAAATACTAATAAACAACAAAGAGAACCTTAGTTAAAGTTTATTATAAAACTTTTAAGAGTATGGGAACGACGCTTTATACGTTAAAAAATCAGACCTAGGTTCAATGAACAACTTTAAAGAGACCCTTTTTAAGGTTAATAATTACGTAACTGCTTGGAACGCTGCACGGTAGAAAAATGGGAACAGGTGCGCGAGCCGAGGTGCGAGACGGGGGACGGACTGCGCGACAAAGCGTGATTAATTTATTGCACCAGTTCGTTTTACGTAAATCACTTGATGTTGAGTTTGTATAAGTTTCGCGTTGCTCGAGATAATTAGGTCAAATATTAAGCACTTATTTTTTAAATTGATTTAGAACGAGAATCGACTAATGATTATCCTGTAAAAATATTTGCTAGCGACTAAACAGTCGCTGTGTATAATATATGTTGATACAGACTGGGGCTTACCAAATTTTGTTACACCATCGTCAAAGAGAATGTAATATTGGTAGTATCTCGGTTTTTTTTAATTATATCTTAAGTAGGTTTCTAGACGAATTAATTATGCATTACCACTCTCTTTCAGATAATTATTCTGTGTATCTTAATTGTTTATAATAAGTACAAGGTCTATGATAGAATGTTATTTATTTATTGGTTATCTACTGCAATTGAGTTCAAATGTTAAAACACATAAGTGTGATATTTCTTTGTAATAATAATTATTACTTACTGCTTAGTGTAAATAGAAATAATGGTAGTTTTTAAGTATAAATTATCTTATAGAAAACAATGTATAACATGTATACACTTGTTAATGCAGTAACTTATATACGTAGTACTGTATGCGTTACCTTCTTTGACAATCTTTTCGACTCTTTGAATAAAGCCGTAAGCTTGGCTTGGCGCATAATATAGTTGAGAATTTAATAAAAAACAAAGTTAAAATATTATTAGGTACAGGTATCTGAAAATGCCATTTATTTAACAATAAGTTATCTCAATTCAGAACGGTCAAGAAATTTGGCGAGGACTGTATATGTATTGTGTAGTTTTAAATTATTGAAGTAATTAAAAAGGTCATAGCTCAGTTCAAACGATAATAGTATAGTGGTTAATGAGTCGGACACCGTGTCGATCGACGTAGGTTTGAATATCTGTGAATGAGCCGAGCTTAGGGTGAAAGGGATCATACTGATAAAACCATAACATAGTGGTCCTTTTTTAAGCTCGCCTAGCTACCTACCACCCTTAAGTAGAAACCCTCCCAGCAGCTACACTTGGGATATAGTCCATCTCCGTGTTATTACAAAAAAGTTAAATATGTATTAAATATTTGGTTTAAAAGTTTCCTAATAAATGCTCCGCGCTCGCCCGAGGCAAGTTCGCGTTATCCTTTTTCATAAGTCTAACCTAACGTAACCAAAGCGAGACAAAAGAGTAAGATGGCGAACACTCAGCGACCGCGGTGCATTTAATATGAGACCTTTTTAAAGCCAGTTAACATCAGTTGAGATTGCGGTGAAACGCTAAACCTTACTAAAATATAAAAGAAGTTACAACCCATGGTAGTTAATTTATTTTTATGGCTCGTTCTAGTTATTCGCAGGATTTTTTTACGAAATTTTAATCAGAACCTTATATTTTCAGGTTAACCCAACAACTGGGCTAATAGACTATGACAAACTGGCCGAAACCGCTAAACTGTTTAAACCACGTGTGATAATCGCCGGAATGAGTTGTTACTCACGTTGCCTTGACTATAAACGATTCCGTGAAATAGCCGATGAGAATGGCGCTTATTTGATGGCCGATATGGCCCATGTATCGGGACTTGTCGCTGCGGGTAAGATTTTCATGTTCATTAACTTTTGTTAAATATGTGATGACTAGCAGTCGCCTGTGGCTTCATCTGTGTTTGTATCTTTATGAAAGACTTTATAAGATATTTATTTAATTTCAATAGACTATGAAGCACATCTTCCTCACTTTCTAACTGAAATATTAAACACCGGTTGTCATAGAACTAAATTAAAAAACTACAAATTTTCATAGAAACGTTCATCCCCTTTTCACTACTTTAGGGATTTTGTTTCCTATTAGTGCTCGCCTACGTTTGTAAAAGAAATCTCTTGGAACGAAGAAATTTTGATATGGGCGTCAAAAAAATAATTTTTATATTTTGATAAGGAAATTTGAATAAAAGGTAAAAATAAATTTTCATTTAGACACACTTAAACGGCATCGGATTTCTTTTTTCCTCAAATGTATTTAGGCTATAAACTAACCATTTGAAGGATACCCAAGTCAAAAGTTACCAGACTAGGCCCCCCTCGGCAGCAGCTCAAGCCTAGGTCCGTTCCCTCGGCGTGGAGCCCTTGAGTACCCTGCTCGCGCGATACAGTGACATAAAATCTTACATCACTGCGACAACATTACACATATCACCTCCACACACGTGCATGTATGCGACACGCTTACACATGCAAATGGAAGGGTTTTATTTTTTCCCTTATCAAACTGAAATAGCTTAGAATATTATCCGATACGAAATATATGTAAGGGTTGTTGAGGCATGTATGCTTGGTACACATATATGTTTCAACAACTCATATATGTATGAATAGTTATTTTAGCTTAAATTAGCTCACATAGGTCGCGAATTGCATGTATCAGACAACAGCCAAAGCCGAGGTGTGCCGCGCACCCTTGAGCTAGTTGTCAAAATAAAATCGGCTGAGTGCCTTAAGCGCTCGCCTTAGTAGTCCGGTGAAGCTGTTAAGACCTTGCTTGGTCAATAGCGTAGTCAGTTCGAAAAAAAAAACCAAGTCAAAAGAGTCAATCAATGGATAACGGAGTAGAGTAGGCTACACATGCCCTTTAAGCTACATTGCAAGCTAGCAGCTTGTCTTCAATCACAGTAGAAACCTGATGTTTACGGGTATAGGCATCAATAATACTGGTTAAAGGTTTCTCATGTAACAAAGAATTAAATGAAAAAAAAAATAACCTTAAAATCTTTGGGTATTTTGTTAGTATATTATCAAACTAGTGTTCGATCGCTCCTTCGCTCGCATTAATATTAATTTGATCTATCTCTCGGGAGCAATGTATTTTTTCTGTACTCCAGACAAAATGCAAAATGTTGTGATAATCAGTTTAATAGATAAGGCATGATTGGAATTGACTCCTCTCTGTGCATCCACTAAAAACGGTATTGTAACGTATAATGTATTTGAAATATATATATATATATATATGTTAAAAAGATGTACCCAGTCGAGTTTCTTGCCGGTTCTTCTCGGTGACTGGGTTGTTTTCCGAACCGGTGGTAGTTTTGACGTTCATAAGCGCCTTATTAGGGCCTAAACTGAATAAAGTATTTTTGATTTGATTTGATTTGATTTGATGAAAGTGTAACAAATCGACAAACTCACATTCACATTTATAATATTAATGAGTAATGAAGTTATCATATATAAGTTATATATCAATGTGTTATGCTATAAAATATGCAAACAAAACATTAATTAGCTATTTGAGATTTCTCAAAATATAAGTTTCAAATATAATGATGTACTTAGTAGATTACCTACCTTATAATACAATACACATTAAAGATAATAAGTTTATACATAACAAAATTTCTTAATGATCGTTGATTGTTGTAAGCAAAACAAGATAACTCCAGTATCTTGGGTCAAGGAATGGACACCTTGACACACCCAGTTTATCTCTACCATAATAATAGAGCTATTTAGAATCTTTAAACTAATGAGAACTGGTAATAATAGTACCAGTTACAACAAAACTCCTCAAAAAAAAATTTGTAATAGGTATTGAAATTATTAAGTACTTACGTATATAATGCACCACGCAAATGTACCGCTACCGTTTTTGAAGAACATCGTACTGTCTTACGCCCAATCACACTTTTTATATGAAGATTTTTCAAAAGTTTTCATTTTTACTAAACCTGTTCTGACAATTACAAACTTAAAAAATAAATTAGCTAACTAGGGACAACCATTCTGAATTGAGGTGCTCACATACAATCTGCAATGGATTTTTTATTTATTCCTATATATTAGTAATAGTATTATTTATAGTTATTAAAATAACAAAATATATAAAATTTAGCTTAATAAATTCTATTATCAGTTAATATATATTTTAGTTCAGTTTATGTGTGAGTTATGATACATTGCAATATAAATTACACTAGCTGATACTCGTCCGCTTCGCTTTGCGCACCCTTTTGATTTTATTGGAGGAAAAAACGTATTCAAAGATAAATAAAAAGAATCGCAAAGGGTTTCATGGAATCCAAAAAATAAGTATCCTAGAATTAAAAATTCCACATCAAATGGTCATTGCCCTATGCTAATGCGTTTAATAGTTTTGACGTAATTGAGACTCAGAACTGTATTTTCATTATAAATAAGTATATATAGATACATTGAGTCTATAAGATCCTTTCTAGACATATATGATTATAGAGAAAATAATTTATAACAACATTTATAATTTATCAGGTATAATTCCAAGTCCGTTTGAATACTGTGATATTGTGACAACAACTACTCACAAAACGTTAAGAGGGCCTCGAGCTGGTGTCATATTCTTCCGCAAGGGAGTCCGGTCGATCAAAGCTAACGGTCAGAAAGTGATGTATGATTTTGAAGGCAAGATCAATCAGGCCGTATTCCCAGGACTTCAGGGTGGACCTCATAATCATGCTATAGCTGGGATAGCAACGGCTATGAAACAAGCAACTTCGCCTGAGTTTGTCGAGTATCAAAAACAGGTTAGTTAAACCAATACACCATGAAAAATTACTTCAGTACTTGTAAAGTATCTTCTAGGATATCAATTATTTTTGTCCTTAAATTCGGATTTAGGGAAAAGCAATAAGGACTGTATACTCCCACTATATATATGTTTTTGAAGTTATTAAACTACTTGAATATACATGAATTCACATATATACCTAACAATCATAGCCATTAAAGAAGTGTTCACAATATTTTTATTAATATTTCAAAGCAAACTAAGAGAGTTTACAAGGTTTCAATCCAGTTATACTCAAATTTACAGGAGTTTATATTTTTTTATTTCTATGAAGGTAAATTGTCTTCAGTTTGTTTGTTCATCTCGATTTACATTTATATGTCAAACTGATTTCATTACATCTATTATTACACTAGTATATATTCATTCTTTTTCAACAGCATGATATTTCTCCATTTATTATACCATATTTGGGTATCATTATAATCTTCAAGACATCAAATAGATAACAATCCCTTTTTTCTATAACTGTATCTTATAGTTGACAATACTTCCGTCGAAATGAAGGGGGCGCATCTGTTGCTTATTGCAACATATAGTTTTATACACATTCGGGATTAAGACAAAAAGGTGCTAGAATATTTTCTGTTCATCGAAGAGATTACAATGAATGTTCTCAGATTACGATGAATCAAGAAACGACTTAGACACTTAGACGTTCTTCGCTAAACTGTTTGATTTTTCTATGGTTTATGTTTCTGTTAGATGCACCCCTTTTTCTTTTGGCGGCAGAATTACACTTTATACTTTACAACTACATTTTATATTTTAGTGTAAACAACTTTATATTTAAACTGTGTATGGCGAAAAAGTCCGTCATAGTGATTCGCTGCTGCGGGTCGAGTTTCGTAATCAGCATATCCAGCTTTTCGCAGGCCGCCATGACAACGGCGACCGGCGATGGATAGCGTGTCACTCGGTGGTCACTATTGTTTTTGGATTGTACTGTGCTTACCATCAGGCACAGTGCAGTAATTTTGCAATGCTACAATAAAACATAAAAAAAAACTTATCAGGTTATAAAGAATGCACAACGACTGTGCGAAGGGCTTATATCAAGGGGGTACACAATAGCAACTGGAGGTACGGACGTGCATCTCGCTCTGGTCGACCTACGCAGTGCAGGACTAACGGGCGCTCCAGGGGAACGTATCCTTGAACTGTGCAGCATCGCTTGCAATAAGAACACTGTGCCCGGAGACAAGAGTGCACTCAACCCCAGCGGAATTAGACTAGGTAAAAACATCATTTCTATTTTAAAACCACTAATTTAAATTTGTTTAAACTACCTGTTATCCGCAACGTTGAATGTGTGCAATTTAGCAAAAAAACATCGGTCTTACATTGATCATAGTTTATTATATTTATGCTAATCCCTATTTCTTTTCTTTTAAAATACAAGTATATCTAAGCTACTCCTTATAACGTCGGCTACTTACAGTGAAAGTCCTGTCAAAATAGGTTCATTTCTGTCAGAAATTAGGTAGAAGAAGCAATCAAAAAATTTTTTTTTTTTTGTTATAAGTGCCGTATATATTTTCGTATCCCTGTAGTAAAAAGGTTTCATTTTTATATAACAATATACATACACTCTAAATTTATATAGATAATAATAATTAAAGATATATAATATTGAATCCCTTCATCTCGAACCAGGCTTAGCTGGTGTTACCTGAGACACAGCACATGTTTCTTCCCTAATAATACAATGTCATATTTCTGTTAAAGTAGAAAGTATGGAAGAATATAATGATAGGGCTTACATATCTTCCGACTACAGAAATGTCACCACAAAAAAAAATGCAGATGGGAGAATCAAGTATAGTTTATCTTATCCAAAGGGAGAGTTCAGTTCAAAGTGTTGTTTAATTTTTCTTAATATAAGGAATATATTATACAGGAATTATATATTCATACAGGAACTCCAGCATTAACAACAAGGGGACTCAAGGAAGCTGATATCGACAAAGTTGTGAACTACATTGACCAGGCACTTAAAATTGCTCAGAGCATTGTTAAAGTATCAGGACCGAAGTTGGTTGATTTCAACAAAGCTATTGATGATAATGCAGAGTTTAAAAGTAAAATTCAAAATTTGAAAGAAGAAATTGAAAATTATAGCAAATCATTCCCGATACCGGGATTGGAAAAGTTTTGATTTCTTAGTTTATATGTTATTTCATGCATTTATAGTCCAGTTCCCTATTTTATTATGGGCTATGATTATTTTATGTCAGTTAAATAATTAGTGCCTTAATAATGTTTTTCCTATTTAGTTTTAAGTGTTTATATTTAAGAATCTCCGATTCCATAAAATTTTGAAATATATTACATTTTTATAATTTCATTTTTGTGGTTTTTTTTTTTACATTTTCCTATCAAATAAGGAAATACAAGGACAGACAGCGCATCGTAATTTTTTTTAACCTCAAACAAGAATGTATGTATGCAGGAGAAACATATCCAAGTACCATATAGGAAAATAGGAGGCAGGTACACCTAGCCACAGTATTATTCGGTGTGATAAAAACCGGGAAGCCTGAATACCTTTATAAGAAACTAGTTTGGGCAAGAGATCTGAATAGTTACAGAACTAGACCTTCTAAGTATATGTTATGTACTCATCGCCATGTTACCACCTCATTTCGAGGCAGTTTTAAGTTCGCTGCTACCAAATGCTGGAACGGCCTACCCCCTCCAATACGCAATATCAACGCATTACTTACATTTACAATTAATTATAAAAAGTTTTTATTACTATCGCAATGCTTCGAAAGTAAAGGTTTTGCATCCAATTTGAGTTGCATATATATTTTAGACACGCCCGCAATTGCTTCTCTTGTATGTTGTTTTATGTATCCTACTTTTTTATTTCATTAATTTCCCCTATATATATTATTATCTCTTTATGTACCGTATAATTTTTTGTACAATACTTACTTTCCCTATAAATATATTATATAATTTTAATTCATATTTTAATTAGTTTTTAACGCACCGTGACTTGCATTGGGTTCCAGCTGAAAATCAGCGCTTAGTGTTTCTCATAACGCTAGCATATGCTGAGCTGGACACCATTTCATAATGCACAGATATCCATATTTTTGTCCATTCTTGTATTTTATGTTGTGCTTTATGAATAAAATATTACTTTCTTTCTTTCTTTTCTTTACAACATATTTAACCCTCTGCACTCGAATTTTTTTGTCATTCGTATTACCAGCAACTCTATACATCGATTATCTGCTGTTATCGAGAGCATAAAGGTAGCAGTCTGTTCTTAACGACTTCGACTATTGAACTACGCGACCCTGGTAGCCAGTCGACCGCTAGATTACCGGTGACAGCGACCGGACGACATCGCTATTCTCCCGCAGTTTTTATGAGTGACGGTTGTGTTATTCAGCAGTAATTGAAAGATGAAGAAGATGATGATATCCTTATTGTGTTATTATCCATGCCTCCGTAAAAAAGGTTGAAGATTGACTCAATTTTTACATCACAAGAAGAGGGTCGCTTGCAAATACTCCTAAAACGACATTATATTATAAACAAGAAAAATTCAGAAAATCTTGTGAAAATGCCAACATTGTGATGTGCTTCTTGTTTGGGTCGCGTGACTGCACTGCTTCCGATGCTACCGGGTCGCCTTCGCCGGGTTTGTTTAGTGTTTGCAACCACGCTCGGCAGCGAGAGATCAAGTCCTACCGGCGCAGCCAGAGTGCAACGTCGCTCCTTCTACGCTGCACACTCAGACATAGTGTGCTACGCGGTGTCCGGATCAGCGCCGCACTGATGGCATAAGACTACCTCCGAGCTATCGGTGCAGGTACTAACCGAAGCACCTGTGCCCGGTTAGCACCTGCACCAGACGGAACGTTAGGGTGTCCCACTTCCGGCAAAACCGGGCGGACGGCGTCGATAGTCGTTCTACCGTACCGCGCGTCCACCAGGTCCTGCCTCCACCTCTCCATCTTCCCCTCTCTCTCCGTACTTCTCTTTTCCTCTATTTCCTCGTGAGCTAGAGGCTCTCCCATCCGTTTCTTGACCGTCGTATAATAATATACGGCGGCAAGCACCTCCGACTCTAGTTCTCATGGAAGAGAGCCGGCGGGCACCATGGCCGCCGCCGAGGACTCAATAATTCTTATATGTATTTTGTGTCGGATAAATTTCTCGAAACTATGTAAGTTTGAACAGGGAAAAATAAAGGTATAACTCATCCATTTATTATTTCTGAAAAAGAAAAAACAAAACGTGTAGGCGTGCAAGCGTGTGGAGATTATATGTGTAATATTGCAGATGTAAGGTTTTGTGTCACAGTATCGCGCGAGCAACGTACTCAAGAGCCCCACGCCGAGGGATCGGACCTAGGCTTGAGTCGCTGCCGAAGGGGGCCTAGTCTGGTGTGCGGGAGTGAAATTTACCCCCAGACCACGGCGGCGTGATCTGTGGATACGCGGGAGTGGGCGTGATCACGCTCTGTTTGGAGAGACAAGCTGGTACTGATCGTTCGCTGCCGTTATTTGGTCGGGGGGGGCAGCAAAATATGTTGCGGGCTGTCTTTTATAGCGCGCAGCGTTCGGTACGGGTTCGTAATCCGCGGTGGATACTACTAACGGTCTGGGATACTTCGCGGCTTTTTCAAAATAGCTAGTAGTGAGTGATTTTCAAACGTGTATGAATGTCAAACACATTTTAGATATCGTGCGAGAACCATGACTATAGGGAAGGGAATCAATGTTGCTTATGGTTAAACTAGTTTTGTAGATGACTCAAGTTTTAAATCACTAACAAAAAGTAATCGTACCCATAATCTATTCATTCCACTTTGGATTTGGACCTTTGGAAAGATTCCCTATTTTAATATGTTTATTCAATAATTTACCACTGAGCTTGCCGTATTCTTTTTTTCCGAGTTCATGCATGAATATTCTGAAAAATAATAAACGCAAAAATTTCGTTAGTCAACACCAGTTCTGCCAAGACAGGGAAAGAAGAAACTTCTGATATTAAATATATTTGAAAACGTGTAAGTGGCTTAGTAATGGTTTTTTCACTAATTAAAACTGATTTCTACTTATAAAAACAATATTTATGCACTAAAAGGGGGTCGAACCAATGTTAGTGAGAAATAAGCTAAGTTAGTTACCAACTTAGAGTAATAATTGTATCCAGAGAAAAATAAAAATTAAGTGTATCTATTATACCTCACGTGCATCTCAAAACATTCATCATTCGCATGAAGTGTTTATCAAGTTCGTTGGAATACTAATTTAGATAATTTATATGTCCCAAAAGTGGTTAAAATCAAAGAGATTTACCGCGATAAAGTCGTTCCTCTGGCTACATTTCTTCAGTTTTGATTTAGTAGCGAAAGAGTGGACACTTCTGTCATATAATTATGCCTGTTCTGTTTTAATTTAGAGCATTATAAAAATAGTTACCTCCAGCTATTGCCAAACAAATCGTAGAAATTTATTTTTAAATATGTAATCGACGTAAGTTTTATAAATTTCAAAGGAAATATTCCTTACAATGTCCATTCTGTTTTTTTATTGATGTTTCACGATATTTACAAGAATTGTCTTGACAATGAAAGCGCCGTAGTTTTTGGTGGGATCTAGGAATGCCATGTATTGGTCTTTATATTTTATCCATAATCTTGTGTTATTTGGCTCTACATATATTGTGTAATGTTGGTGGTGCTTTACGTAATATAGTTTGGTTATTGTGCACAAACGAAGTGGATCAGAAATAAAACCACGGATGCTGACTTGCCACAAAAACTCCCAGGAAAGTTCTAACAAGATGCCCACCATCTTGTTAGTTCATTGAAATTATAGCAAGAAACTTGTAATATCGTAACTCACTTGACAATGACAGAAATAGTCTGCTAGAAGACTGGTTGCCAAAAATAAAATAGAAGAAGAATAATAGCGGCGAAGCTTATATGATACTTCATACTTTGCCAAAATCAGACAATCATTATTCACCTGATAATATGGATTATGAAGTAATATATATATAATATTTATATACGTATAATTATACTTAGGGTAGGTACAAAAAAACCAAGTGGTGTATAGGTTTTAACACAGAGCTTCATGATCTAAAATATCTCATTCATGGAATATTATCTGCAGTAAAAACGAATGACAATTTGAATATGTATTATCTGTATATATAATAGTCTGTGATAATTATACATTCGTTCAATATAGTTTCATTCATTATTTTCGTGAAAATTGGGTTGTTTTTTTTGTCTTCAACTCTAAAACGTATACGAAACAAGTTACTGATGAGAAAATAAACTTTTAAGTGTTTGAAATAACTTCCCCACGAAAGATTTAATACTGATTTCGTGAAAACATTAACAATTGACGACCTTGTATGCACAAACGTATGTTTGGTTGGCAGATAGAAGAAAAAGTGAATTATTTCTTCATAAAATAAACTAATTAAAAATAATCTGCGTTTTAGGAGACCGTGTGAGTTTTAAAGTATAAATATATTTATGGATGAGTAGAAAGTTTGTAATCTGAGCAGTAGTATGAGCGGATTTACGTACGGTAAATACCTCCTGGGGATCAGGCAAGGCTTGTCAAGTTCACCATGACTATGTTCCCTTCATCTTTATCTGGAGCAGTTCCACAACAAGCGACTGGTCAAGTCGCACAGAATGGAAGTACAACTTTACCTCGATCACACCATCAAAGAACAGGTAAATAAATAAACACTACTCAACAATAACAACTGCATTTTAGAAAGCATTATTTACCACCATTCCCATTGAAATTATTATTTACTGGAGTAATTTGATGAATTTCGGTTGTATCATTTCTATGCTTTACATAAATATAGTATCTGTACAATATGCAATTTCATATCAACAAGGTTCTGGTTTTCATACTAAAAACTATAAACAAAAATGTATCAACAATTGTACCTATTTTAGTTAGTAAGCAATATCATTTTATATCTAATACATTTTTAATGAAAATAAACACTTGGTAGATTCAGCTATTTCATTTCACTCATTTGTCTATCTAATATCATCAATAACAAATTATTATAATACTAGCGGGCCCAGCAGACGATGTCCCGCCTTGACTGTCCTAACTATAAAAAAACCACAAATTATATACCAAAACGTTTCTCGTGAATCACTTTATCCATTGGTGAAAACCACATAAAAATCTGTTCAGTAGTTTTTGAGTTTATCACGAACAGACAGACAGACGCAGTAGGGGACTTTGTTTTATAGTATGTAATGACTACAAGAAACCCAACAAAAAAAAAATTGGCAATAGAAATTTGATTATAAAATAAACAATACTAATTATTTACTAACTGATCCTATGATTTCAGCTGTATAATTTATCATTATAATTTATGTACAGAGAATATAAGCATCACAATGTTTACCACACTTCTCTACAGGATGAATATGTCACTGAACACATATTGAAACTTAAAAAGATTGTAAAAAAATGTATCCAGTGGTTTGAGTGTTCCACACACATGTGAACACATTACACACAGAATACTATTTTATTTATGTAGAACTAGCAGGCCCGGCAGACATTGTCCTGTCCTGAATATATAAAAATCCTTGACAAATTATATACCAAAACATTCCTCATTAATCACTTTATCCACTTGTGAAAACCGCTTGAAAATCCGTCTAGTAGTTTTTGAGTTTATTGCAAACAGACAGATGCGGTAGGGGTCTTTGTTTTATACTATGTAATGATAGTGGTCGGCAAACTCATCATCCAAAAGACTTTTAGTAGGCCAGTGATGCTGTTAAGGCGTTGCTAGGCGAATAGCGTAGTCAGTTTGAGAAAAAAAAAAAATCCAAAAGAGCCAAATAGAAATAATACAAAATTTAAGTTTACTCAAAGAGCCTTTTCAAACTTAAACTTTGCTTTAGAAGAGACATTTTTATGGAACTAATTAGGTTTCAAACTCTTGAGTCTTGAGTGTGCTTATACTAAATATGAGTTCCTTCAGAATGACGCTATACCATTCTTATATACTTTCCAAAATGTGCCTCTCTTCTCTTCTCTTCTGTCAAAAATATCTACTTGTGTCTTACAAGGCAAATCAATAAATAATATTCTGTGTCTGCACTAAATATTTTGTGAAAGAACTGCAGCCTAGGAGTGAAAGAACTGCACACAACTTGTAAGCCACTGTTTGCCGATCACTGATATAGAAGATTAGCAATAATGTGACTTATTGAGAACTCTTCAACTATATCTAATTTATAAAAAATGGCCTGGTAGGCTAGTTTAAAAAATGTGTTAATATATAGGGACTATAGAAATATATAATCAACAAAAATGAGCAAAACATTGTTTTCAGGGCGGCCACCTGCAGCTCCAAAGTCTTACGACTACCTTTTGAAAGTCCTACTTGTTGGTGATTCGGATGTTGGTAAACAGGAGATTCTTCAAGACTTAGAAGATGGATCTGCTGACTCTCCATTTTGTAGTGGAAGTGGTGAGCTCACTATTTTCATAAAATAATAATAAACTTTATTAGGTATTTTGTTACATTTCTATAAATAAAGAGGTCCCTGCCTCCCTTAGTGTATACTGTGTTGTAGCAGACAGTTATAAATATTATGAACATGTTACAATTTACATACCATAGCATATAAGTGACCATAAACAATGGTATTTATTATAGCTGTATAAAATGTTTTTTATGTTATTGCTCTATATGTTTTATTAGCTAACCCGTTTTATTACATACTGAATTAAAATTATGATAACATGACAAAGAAATAAAAATTGATAAAGAAAAAACGAAGAAAGGTATTAAAGAGATTAACAAAACGTGTGCATTATTAAATAAGCACCTAAAATAGTTGGAGCAATCTATATTTTGGGGCCTTGTGAATCATTAAGGACTAAGTTTCAGGAATTCGTTATTTTAACTCTGCCCTCCCAATATATTCTTGAAATTTTGATGTACGTCCAGAAAAACTTAGATAATCTGGATTTAGTAAAACCGACATAATGTCAATACCAGAAACCATAACAAACTGGTCACTCCATGTTTCAGACTTACTAAGACCAATAATAGTTTTTTTTAGGTAATAGTGTTAGATTTTATAACAAAGTCCCAAAACATATTACTGATTTGCCGGATAGTAGGTTCAAGTGTTATGTCAAATGGGTCTTAATACATAAAGGTTATTACAGGGTGGATCAATATGTGAACGATAGCGACGTCTGGAAGTGACGCCTCTCTCTGTGCATCCACTAAAAGCGAATGTAGCTTTATGTGTCTATTATGTTGTAATAATAAAAAAATACGTTTGTTATTATGAAAAGATAAACCAGGTCGAGTTTCTTGCTGGTTCTTCTCGATGGCTGGGTTGATTTCCGAACCGGTGGCAGTTTTGACGTTCATAAGTGCCTTCTCAGGGCCTAAATTGAATAAAGAGTATTTTGATTTAAGCTGAAGTTAAAACTAAATTCAAAATTAAAATGTGGCGCCATCTATGAGATATCTATAACAGTCAGTCCTACAGTCTTCTGTCAATAAACTAATTTAAAGCACCATCTATTGGAGACTGACGAAACTTACAATTAATAACAATAATCAACAATTACACTCACATTTGATCAAATTATAAAAAAAAACATAAATTTTACGTACTGTGAAATATTGTAATAAGTGACAGCAATGCTTCTTCAGATTGACGGAGATCACATTATAATTATGCCCTGAATATTAATGCTGTTGCATTGAATTGGTTAGATTAGGCTAGTTGTTAAGGGTTAAGTCCATTAGGAATGTATTTTGTTTAAAGTTAAATATAGATGGTCATGACTATGTGCTTCTATACCTATTTGTTTCTTATTCTCATAATAAAATTCCCTTTTCAGCTTACAAAACCACAACAATCTTACTAGATGGTAAGAGAGTAAAGTTACAACTCTGGGACACATCGGGTCAAGGTAGATTCTGTACCATTATCCGATCATATTCAAGAGGAGCACAAGGCATACTACTTGTTTACGACATTACCAATAAGTGGTCTTTTGATAGCATTGACAGGTGGCTAGAAGAAGTTGAAAAGGTAAATAATATATTATTTAAAGTCAATTTTAAGACCCAATTGTGAGGATACATTTAAATGGAACATTCAAAATCTTTATTCCAACACTTTTATAAACATACTAGCGGGCCCGGCAGATGTTGTTCTGTCCTGACTATAAAAAATACCTGACAAATTATATACTAAAACCTTCCTAGTGAATCACTTTATCCACTGGTGAAAACTGCATGAAAATCCGTACAGTAGTTTTCGAGATTATCGCGAACAGACAGACAGACAGAGACGTTAGGGGACTTTATTTTAAACTATGTAATGATGGTAAAATTGGCTCAGTGTCTGTGTTTGTCAGTTGAATCTTCCATCTATACATGTAATAAAAATGTAAATGTAATGTGTCCGTACTTTTTACATTTTTGTGATAAAATTATTATAGGTGTCTTTGAATCATTACATATTAGAATAAAAAGTCGTCTGCCGCGTCTGTCGGTAGTCCGTTGGAGCTGGTCAAGATTGCTAGTTAAATAGAGAGTAGTCAGTTCGAAAAAAAAACCGCATCTGTCTGTTCGCGATAAACTCAAAAACAACTGAACGGATTTCCATGCAGTTTTCACTAGTAGATGAAGTAATTTAGGAGGAAGGTTTAGGCATATAATTTGATAAGGTTTTGTTTATTATCAGGGCTGAACAACGTCTGCCTGGCCCGCTAGAAAGTTATAAAATATATTTCAAACATTTTTAGAAATGTCTGTTTGTCTTGAAAACGCAACACTGCTAAAGTACTGCGTTCACGACAAAACCACAAAACGTTATAAAGTAACATTTTATCTTTGTTTCATTAAAATCGGTTCACTCTATCAAATGTTATTGTCATTTTAATGTACAAGACTTAAGTACGAAAGAAAAGTAGATAAGTAAACTGGGCCAAGACGCATCATCCTTACAACTAGTAAGCGGCCTAAGACGTAGACCTTCCTGCGTCGCCAACTATTACACTACATCTATGATGATTCCAAAACAATCAGACATATTCTCCTCATATATTGACTATCGGCAAACCAATAAGATAATGATATTTCAAAATCCTAATATATTAAAAATTAATTTCTTTATAGCATGCACCTGGAGTTCCAAAAGTACTTGTAGGCAACAGATTGCATCTAGCATTCAAACGGCAAGTCCAGGAGAGGGACGCAGAATTGTATGCAGCGAAAAACCACATGGCGTTCTTTGAAGTCAGCCCACTTTGTGATTTCAATATCAGGGAGAGTTTTTGTGAACTGTCACGGATGGCGTTGCATCGAAACGGCATGGAACGACTTTGGAGAAGCAATAAAGGTAAGGAAGTAAAGAGATAAGAAAAGTTCCTGTATCTTAACCTTAGGAGATAGACGCTGGACGTTTATGAATTCATTTTTAAGATATACACATACAGCTCCGTAGTACATGGTATATTTTATGTGTTTTGAAAAACATAAAGCTATACAAATTGTTCCAAAATGTTTGTTCGGGAAATATACAGAGTGGCCTGAACATAGTTTTTTTTTCGAACTGACTACTCTGTTGACCTAGCTTGGTCTTAACACCTTCACCCGACTACTACCGCGAGCGCTTAAGGCACTCAGCCTATTTTATTTGACAACTAGCTCAAGGGTGCGCGGCACACCTCGGCTTGGTCTGTTGCCTGATACATGCAATTCGCGACCTATATCTGAGCTTTTTTTTTAACGTAGGGAAATCCCTTATGGATACGCCACTCTCCCGGGGGAGAGGGTGGGTTATGTCCGACTCGCACGGACTAAAACCGCACGGTGTACCGACAGACCGTCATTGTTGGGGCGGCAAGGGATTTACTAGAGTAGTTTAGAAAAACTAAGAAAACATATGGGTAGAGACAAACGCGAAATGCGTCTTTGTTTATTTATGGATTTTAATATCACAGAGATGCAATTCGTTATTCTAATAGCTTATTCTGTTTTTTACTATTTATTATACTATTGGTTTCCGATTCAGAAGTCAATTTAGTAATTTTTTGGAGAAACTTCTTATGGGAGGGTTTTAAAATTCTGATCCGCAACCTTTTTGTGTGACAAACAGTTGTGGGGGTAAACACTGTGTCGAGTAGAGTGCGAACAGTGTCTCGCTTGTCTTCGGGTATTGAAGGACAGTGAAACATACGATCCTCACGCTTTTTTAAAAGTTTTACTTTTGTTCTTATATATATCATAGGAGGCAAACGAACAGGTGGGTCACCTGATGTTAAGTGTTCACCGCCGTCCATAAATACTAGCAACACCAGGGGAGTCGCAAGTGCGTTGCCAGCCTCTGTTTTGCGAGAGGGTGGTAGGGAGGGGAGGAGCGGGAGGTGGGTCTCCGGCGCTCTCACTGACCGAACGAAAAGCAACAATGCAAGCACTATTACTTCACGTCGGTGTTTCCGTGGGTCGGATGGTACTACCCCGGGCGAGCCGACCCATTTATGCTGAAACCAGTAATAGCTACAACGTGGCTCTACCGCGTACAAAACCTACCTACTTTTACAGTTTGTAAACTACACATTTTTTTTACAGTACTCAGTCTCCAAGAGTTATGTTGCCGTGCGATAGTAGCTCGCACTTCGGTGTACGGTCTGGAACGGTTACCGTTGCCGACGACACTTAAATCCCACCTCAAGTCCTACGCCATTTCAGCGGCACCGAGTAGGCATCGTGCGCGTACGCACAAACACCCGCACCACACGCGTCTTAACTGTACCGGACGTAACTCTTGTACTATCGTTTGAAACTACGCACACGGTTCATCTACTTCATAATATTCAACGCGTATACAGAGGGGGAAAGGGGAAGGTGTCCATATGTACCGCTATCTCTTGTACAATCGCTTAAAATTACGCACCAATGACGCATTTTTATAGGGGGGGGGGGGGTAGGGGAGGAGTCCATATGACCGCGTCCACTTCAAAAGAATTCATACTCACACCAGAATGTTGAATTGCTGACCCAAATTTGGGCTTCGATGTCGAATGTCAGGGGTCATCAACCCCCAATATAACTCTGGATATTGGCTTAAAATATGTACCTATTGAAATTTACTATATCGGACGAGCAATGAGACTCTAGTCCGTTCCTGTTGGTCTTAAACGTTGAGGTGTATTTAAGACGCACCTCATAATTAATGAATTAGAGTACAATGAAGATTAATGAAACTCAATTTTTGACGTTAATGAAAACGAAATAAATTTAGCACTAAAGTTTAAAATTTTGCATTAATATTTTTTTCCTTCGTGTGACAAGGGATGTACTGTACATTGGACCTTAATAATAAAAAATATATCTATGTATATATCCTAACATAATACAGGCTGTAACTGACAACGGATTTGTGAATAGTTTTTACTTTAATTATTAAGATATTGTTACTTAAATGATATGTGAATAAAATGTTATTTAATTATAATAATGTCATGTGAATATATTGTAGTACGGCCGATAGCTTCATAATTGTCCATTGCGTATGTTATACTGGCAAACATATTGTTATGTGCCTAGTGAATGATAACGCTATGTGCAGTAACATTGTGATAATATTATACAATAGAAGTGCCATGAATGTAATGGTGGCATGGCGAGACTATATGCAGACTGCGGATTATAAGAGAATACATGTATTCATTTAAGATTATTGTTAAATTTTAGACCATAGATTCTCAAACTTTATGTCACAACCATAACTGGCTAGAAAATTAAAAAAGAAAACAATAAAAACATACTTTAAAATTACGAATAAAACACAACACACACGTAAGAACGCTACCTGCAGCGACGTAATAATACCGTTGGAGGTCTGTGGCATATTTATCGAATGAGCTTTTCCCTCAATACAAAAAAATGTTACTACATTGCCTCGTTTACAAGCGTGATTCGTTGCGATGTTCTCTCGATTCGAAAGTCCTTAACACTAACCGTCCCACCACCTTACACAATTTTTTTTCTCGAATGACTATGCTATTGACCTGACAGATGTCTACAGCTTCACCGGACTACCCCTTACACAATTGGGTGCCCGAATCTTATATAGTAAAACCAGTGTCGTAGTTGGTTTTAAAGGGTTCCGAGGGCCTCGTATTATTGATACGGCGGTAGTTACGCCACTGACTAAAATCTACCTATAACTCGGCAGGTTACCCCAATAAATGAATCATAAAATTGACCTTATTATATCTGAAAAATTAGTGCACATACAAACATACTAGGGGAAATAAAACCTCTTCTAATGTGTTAAAAATCTAAGGGGCTCCTTACTGCAATCTGTAAATTTCAAGTCTAGAACATTTTCACATCAGTCTATAACGGCGATCATTTTATCTAGTACTATGGTTAATATAAAAAAATACAGTTTTAAACTAAACAGTTTTTTTATTGACTTCTATAAATATTATCTATTTCGCTTTGTGTTATTTTGTAATGTCGTTATTAAGTAACTGAAGATAATATTAAATTTGTAACACTCGTTTTTAAATCAAAAATATTTTCGTACACTTATTGAAACACATTTGCAATCCTACAAATTTCCGAACACGACGCCTAGTTTGAGAAACTATGTTCTAGACAATAGATTGAAGCCCTCATTGAAGTCGATGTAATAATAAAATGATTTGCTAAAATTCATCTAGTTTAATCTCTTCATTAATAAATCTTTGTAATTAATTTTGAGGGAATATTTTTAATATAAATTCACTTAATGTCCACTACTATAAGGTAATTTTGTATGCCCATAAAATATGTAAATAGTTATACTTGTAAATCTAGATGTTCATTACATACCAAAAGTTCTGTGTACATTGTAATTACTAAAATATATTGGCTATTTTCTGAAATATATTATTGTCGTTGATAAGTTCTTTAGAATATTATAATAGTAATGCATGTTTGATTTATTGTTTTGAAGTGTAACTTCTTTAGGCGCACGAGGGTAAATTTTTTACAGATGTAACGTCACGCATGTATGCAACGGAAGTGACGTCATTTGCAGCAAACGCAGATTTTTCATCTATTTTTCAAGTCTCGGAAATCTAAAGTTTTAGATTTGTATAAATATAAACAAGACTTATAAATTAGTTCGCCAAAGAAGTTTCACTTCTGACATGTGTACTTTGTACGCACGCACTTTTTTTTTCTATAATGGTTGTGTATGTATTTATATGTATCATAGAAAATAGTTGGATAATGACGAAACGATTATACATCTTACATTATTAAAGTGGTATTAGAAACAACAGAATTTTGATGACGGTTACTTAGCATCTACTCTCATCATAAAAATAAATGTAATAAAGCCATGTTTCAGTACTAATTTGGTTCATTCCGTCCCTAGTAAATATCTGTACTGAAATATTAACTGGTCTCCAACAAGATAATTTCTCGAAACTACAAAAAAGAGGTCGTTCTATATGTCGGCTTATCAAAGTGTATACTTCTTGTAATTTTTATGTAAGAAATTATATTTTGTTGTAACAACAATAAATAAGTTCTTTATTCGATATTATAAATTATGTCAACGTATGGTTCTTAAAAAAAATATTCCGTTTTTTCGACAGTTAAATTTTTTTAATGTAAATATATTATTGCGTTATTTCCAAACAATATATTTTGTGATAAATTGTTTAGTTTATAATTACTTTATAATCCAAATACACTAATGCCAGCTAAAAGTATGGATTAGGTTGATAATAGTCATAACCTTATAACTACTATACAATCTATGTAAGTTATGAAATAAAACTAATTTATACAAAACACTGTCTGTTATTTCACTTACTCTTAAGTAGTTTCAGTTACAGATCGTACTTTAAAACGGAGACTTCTATATGAAATTTTATCTGTCCTAGTTTCATGCTACTCCCATACATTTTTCGCTACGAAGTTTTGTCTATGATCGCAATAAGGTTTTATTGGTGGTAGAACCACGCTGAAGCTATTACTGGTTTCAGCATGAACGGGTCGGCTCGTCCGGGGTAGTATCACCCTCTCGTAGAAAACCGACGTGAAGTAATATTGCTTGCATTGTTACGTTTCGTTCGGTCAGTCAGAGCGTCGGAGTCCCACCTCCCCTCCCTCTCAAAACACTGGCAACGCTCTTACGACTCCCCTGGCGTTGCAAGTGTCTATGGACAGTGGTGATCACTTAACATCAGATAACCCACTCGTTCGTTTGCCTTCTTATTATTATAAAAAAAATTAAAACAAAGACAGGTGTGAGAACACATTATCGTCATACGTTTTGAATTATCAGGCTGTATGACGTTAGGCGAGTAATTTCTAGTCGTTATTGTAATCACAAAGGTATGCAACATTTTTCTGTGCCTTTATTCGAATTACCTTCGAGGTTAGTTTGTAGCCGAAACTTCGTCACGCAGGTATGGAACTAGCATTAGATACATGCGCGTTACGCACTTCAGGCAAAAAACAAATCAATAGAACATAACATGCGCGCAGCAATAAACCACATTAACTCCGTAGTCCGTAACTCCAAACATTTTCAATTTCTACTTGTGATGCTTTAGCGTTATAGTGATCCAAATGTTTGACAGAACGAAGCAATGTAAACTCTCACGCAAAATTATGATTCGGTTAAATAATTTTTTATATGTTTTTAATTTACGCCAAGGCACAATTCTAATTGCCGTCCATCAAATTGTAAGTGATTATACATAAGTGATTATTTTAAATGTTATGTAATATTCTAAGACGTAGGCGTCTTTCGCAGGCGCTTTCATCGTTTATTTTGATAATTCTGTTGGTCGGTATATCTCATGTCGGAGAAATGTTATCTATGCTACACAATGATATGGAAGACGATGCAGAACGACGAGGTTTCTACGGTGAACAGATACCCTTTCACGAGGGAGAGATCACCAGCACAAACAATCAACGGAGATTTGCTAAAGCCCAGCATCTTGCTTCAGGTATCTATTATGTAAATCTCGTTCTCTCTACATATTTATTTATAGTGGCTTTATCTATAACAAAAATTCATTATCTATATTGCTTATTACTATATTACAAAAAGGAAAGGTTTTTTTTTTTGTTATGGATAACCTGAAAAGATACTTTTTCTTCTTACCCTTATCCCACATAAGTAGGTTCGGTACAACATGTTCGTCATGTTGTGGTATATGATTTGGCTTAATTTTTAAGATCGGCCGCCTGCCTGACATCAACCCTCCTTGGGATTATTTTGTTGTCCCACTGTATTTATGATTATTATTATGTAGTTACGAATTCTGGTGGGATATTTAAGCCTTACAATTTTTCTGTAGGCTACAGATTTGGTAGGTTATTTATAGTGCCTGCTTGAGTGGCGCTACCGTGCCGGTTATAAACGAAGATCTTCAAGATTATGGTTATTATAGCTCGCTATATTGTCATTTTTATGTAACGGAAAACTAGCCAACTTTAGACTATTCCCGAGGACTGCATTTTCGGAGTTTTTGAGGTTTCGTGGTTTCAGAAATACTATAATCTAAAATACTTAACCGATGTTAACAATTCTATCACCTATACAAAGCCACATTACAAGCTATATTTTATATTCAAAATCTACATCAGTGCGAGTGAAGTCGCGTGCAAAATCTAATAATTCATAATTCAGTATCTTACTGTACTGTTATTGAGATTATTATTATTGTATAGTTTTGAGCGTATCTTCTATATCTGTTGTACACAGGGATAAGCTGTTTGGAGTTAAAAGGAGAGCGTGTACACGAAAATTCATTAGTTATATATCATGAGTGCAGTTTACAGTACATATGCATTCTATTTCATATAAATCTTTTGTCATTAGTCATACCTGCAGTTGGGTAAGCACGTAAGTTAACCTAGTCTAAAGTGCAACCACCAAAACACACCTATATATGCTTTACAACAGATTTTCAACTAAAGGGTGATGGCTGTTGCCAGGGAGGAATTATAAAATGCCGTATTATCTGGATTTCATTAAAATATGATATTCACCGAAACTTCAGGCCCGTTTTCTGAGTGGTAGAGCCATGCTGTAGCCATTACTAGTTTCAGCATGAATGGCTCTCCCGGGGTAGTACCACCCTCTCACAGAACACCGCCATGAAGTAACAGTGCTTGCATTGTTGCGTTTCGTTCGGTCAGTGTGAGCGTCGGAGGACCCCCTCCTCCTCCCCCCCCCAAAAACACAGGCTGACAACGCACTTGCGACTCCCCTGGTGTTGTTAGTGTCTATGGACGGTGGTGATCACTTAGCATCAAGTGACCCACTTGTTCGTATGCCACCTTTTGATATAAAACAAAAAAAATGAGAACCTACGTTATTTGAGACATGTACGAACATAAAGACGTATCCTGAATTTAAACTATATCATCATCTCGGTCATCACACCTTTTACACCCATATCATTTTTCACACAATCCATCCATCTTTTTTTCGGTCTTCCTCTACTCTTATATCCATCGACCGTCATACTCAAAGCTTTTCTAGTTACATGGCCTTCATCTCTCCTCATAACATGCCCATACCATGTTAACCTATTACTCCTTAACTTCTCTGTTACTGGTGCTATTTTCAATTTAAACTGAATTTAAACTATATGTGATACATTTAATGTTTTCGTTTCAGTAACGGTGATATTTTTGTATACAAGCACAATATTGACATCTATATACTTGATGTGTTGTATCTCGCTGCTGCATGGCGCTGTGAAGTATAAGCGAGAATATGTACTACCGTGGATTATGGCTGCGTGTATCGGTGTCGTGTTGCTCATCGTTGCTATAGTCATCGGCGACGGCTATCCATGTGTCGTGAATCTCTTCGGGGGTCATAATCTCTACCGTTCGTATATACATATTTATCAAATTACCCCAATATTAATTATTTATTTATTGATTTGGTCATTAGGTGTAAACTACAATTTCATAATCAATGATAAAAGGTATGGTACTAAAATATAACCAACTTTGGTATTTTACTAAAATTCGACCAGTCGTTTCAACATGATCGAAAGATAAAAAAACTCTGCTATATATTATAAAAACAAAATTGTAACTAATACTAAAAACGTATGCGGAATCTCGACACAGCATGTATGTTACAATGTATTATGCAGTAATAGGTGATTACATCGATGTGTGTATCAGCAATCAGTATGCAAACCGTAATGCAGTCCTAGGCAAAATGTTATGTCCAAAAAACTATTAAAAAGTATATTTTGAACGAGTAATAAAAAAATCTCAAAATTTACCAGGAGGCAATTTTAAAGAGTACTAATACATATTTGAGGAAATTGTAAAAATCCATTCCTTCTGATATGGCGCGGAATGCCCCATCTATATTTTTTAGAATTCGTAAAAATGATATCAAATATTATTCCTTAATATAAAAGAACGAAGGATAAAAAAGGACAAAAGAATGGCACTAAAAAGTTTTGGAAACGATGGTTTAAACCAGTGGTACTCAACCTTTTTATTAAACAGGTACAAACACGTTTCACTCATGGTGTCGCGAGCCGCAAACTGCAATTATTTAGGTATTACATAAAAAAACGTAATTTCTAATTAACATCGCATTAATGTAGTGAAAACAGCGTGCTTATCGTTTGTCTGATGGGCACGAAATTTAAAATAAGTGAAAGTAAAGTGTAATCGGGTGGGCCAACTACAAAGACACGGCGAGCCGCAGATTGAGTAAGGCTGGTTTAAACGGTCGACTGTCAGCATCGATTTGTAACTTGAATAAGTTATTTTTTTATCAATTACAGATTTCGGATGCGCTTTATTCGTGCTCACGTTTATCTACGCTATTTGTGCCGTAAGTAGTTTCGCGTTGGAGACAGGTGGCGGAAGGTGTGCTCGAACTACACATTCAATCAACGATGAACGCGGGGAGCTTCTTCTTTTGCTAGACCATTCCGCACACTCAAGCTTGCTCTCCGCGGCACAACTCAACAAACTATCGCACGGAACGCGGACGCAATTTGTGTAAACACTATAATATAAAATACATAAACGCAACAAAATCAAATTTATTTCCATTCTAAAGATATATTATTATTGATATAATGATTACTCAAATTTAGATATATACGACAACAGAACCAGTTGATTTAATCAATGACATACTCAGCTAATAAGTACATAAAATTAATCATCTGTTTTGGTCAATTAAATAACGATAGGCCTACACATTTATTTTAATTAATAGGAATATCTGTAGTACCTTCATAGATTTATTTAGAAAACATTAATTTAAGAGTAAATGACTATATTTTTCAATCAAAACCACTAGAACCACAGAGTAACTAGAACTACAAAACTCATCATAGATAATTGATTTAATTATGCGAACTTACAGCTTATAGTATAAGGAGACTATGTTGCGTTAGTGCCTATGGAAATATTTGTATGAAAAAAAATCAAGTCATTATGTAACACTTCAGCTTAGTCATTGCATATATATGGGCCTATTAATCTAAAGGATATAGACATAAAAAATTGTATGTGATATTCTGATTCACTCCTTTATGTCCATAATTATTCATATTAAAGTTCTATGTTGTGTAACCATTAGACTGCTCCTAAGTTTTTGTTGATATATTTACATTCAGTATCTATGTTTGCAATGTATTAAGGTTTTTGGATTTGGTAAATCTATTTTGTGAATGTTGTAGATCTGTATTACGCTATTGTATCATGAAATAAAAATTTCAAATGCTAATATAAAAATAAATTTTATTTCTTTAAATAAAATGTTTTTTAATTTTATATCATTACATAGTATAAAATAAAGTCGCTTCCGCTGTGTTTTCGCTTAAATCTTTTAAACTATTCAATGGATTTTAATACAGTTTTCAGCTATAGATAGAGTGATTAAAGGGGAAGGTGTGTATGTATAAAACAGAAAAGCTGCAAAATTCAAAGATCTGTAATGTAATGTTGTAACAAACATATTTTTGTGCTCTTAAATCACAAACTCTAACTAAACCTTATAAGATAGATCAAATTAATGTACTACGGTTTTGTAATATCTTAATTGTAAGAACATAGACTATATAATATAAAATGTAATCTGGTAGATTTTTTGCATAACTAATAATATCTGCAATATCAATTATTAATGTCATCCCCATTGCCCGTTCGCCAAAGGTCTTTGAATACCTTTAAATCCTCTTGCTAATATAAACTTCTCAGATGAATCTGCTCGACTTGCATTTGGTTTGATGATCTTTATATTTCTGTAAAACTTGCCTAAATCCATTTCCAATATCGGTACTTCTTTCCCATCCCACACTTTAAATAGAAGATTACCATCAACTTTAGACACAAGGGCAGCAAATCTAATAGCCATATAACAGAGTCCTATAATTCTGTCTTTATCTAACTCCTTAACACCTGTCGCGTTGGGAGCCATGTCTGATAAAACAACATCAACTTTTGTACCATTGAGTGCTGTTACTACTTTGTCATGAGCTTCTATTGTAGAAAAGTCCATATTACTCAGAATAGTTGCACCCTGAAATACAATAAAAAATTAATACACACTAATGTGTTTTTTTTAAACCAGCTACTATTCCCAACCTGTCACAGTATACTAATGAAGACAATTATAGCAAACCTTCCCTTTAATAGCATCAAAATATTTTAAGATTTCCCTACTGTGTTGTCTCTCACTCAGTTTATATTATATAAATAAAAAATTAACTCAAATATATTTACATTATGCATTTTCAAACTTTTTCTTTCATATAGACAATTTCAAACAGAACAATAAAAGAATTAGCCAAATTGGTACAGCCATTCTGTAGTGATGCACTTATAAACATTGATCAATTGACTTTGATTTATATGGACTACTTTCTTTCTTTTATTTTTGGCAACCAATTTTCTAGATTATTATTGCCATTGTCAAGTATTTAATAATATTAAATATGTCTTGTGAATATTTCAATATTATAACAAGATGGTGGCTCCCTGGTTTCTTGGGGGTTCTATGGCGTCTCGGAAATCATCCTCTGTGGTATTATTTCCCATTCACTTCACTTGTACACAATAACCAAACTATATTACATAAAACACCACCAATATTACAAAATATAGAGTTGAAAAACACAATATTATGAATAAAATATAAAATCCACTACATAACAGATTGAGATACCGCCAAAAACTCCTATGGACTACTTATTAACTTTTTATTTGTAGTATCTAACAGAATTAAATTACATTGAATTACATTTAGTAACATACATAGATCAGGTAATAAATAAAACATGACTTTAAAATGCCTAATTATTAATTATTATTACCTCTATTGGAAATATTTGTAATTTATCAATAGATAGAACTGTTCCTTTGGGCTTTGTCGGGTCTGCCCCATCAGCATTAGTTTTCTGAACAGCAACCTGTGTCCATGAACCAGGTGAAGCTCCCAAATCAATGACAGTCAACCCGGGCTTCAAAATATTCGCTTTTTCATTCATTTCTAATAATTTGAATGCACTGCGACATCTGAAAGAATAAATATTGTATGAGCCATTTATACCAAACAAAGGGCATGAAATTATTTTATCAGATATGTTTTTTAAAACTCTTAAGATGAAGAATATGATAATTGGGAAACAACCAAATAGGCAGTATGTGCTAGTTTTTAAATAAACAACTGTAATAGTATAGATACCATTGTAGTAAATAGAAGACGTTTTATTTTATTTAATACTTGGCATGACTCAATATAAAGAGGTTCAAGTGAATTAAAAAAAGTAATAGATTTTCTAATGTTGGATGACTGGCATTTTTAAAAGCTTAAAAGATCATAAAGTACATTTTAACACATATTAAAAAAACGAATTATTAGATATACCATGAATTAATAGAAAATAGTAGTTAAAAAAATTCAATAGCTCTATACCTGTAGTTGTAGACTTTTGCTTTCTCAACATAAGGATCAGTCCTTTGTCGACTCAGCCACTGCTGGGAACTCTTCATTCTTTTAAGACAATTAATAATAAAACACATTCTCGTATAATTCAAATGTTGTACTACTGAAGGCGAGTTCAACATCGTACTAGCTTATTACCTTATATACAAACTGTCAACAATTTATAACGATACACATGAAATATATTCATACATAAACAAAGACTAATTTACAATACCAACATCACGCACTGTTTATTTTTAGTTTTGATGATGTATCTCAAGTAAAATAATAAACGTGTTCAAAGACATGTATTAATGAATGCAGCATTTTAGTATTTTATAATCCATCA
Organism: Antheraea pernyi; assembly: GCA_015888305.1. Taxonomy (NCBI): domain Eukaryota; kingdom Metazoa; phylum Arthropoda; class Insecta; order Lepidoptera; family Saturniidae; genus Antheraea; species Antheraea pernyi. The sequence continues at coordinate 198,751 of MU159218.1, read as the reverse complement.
CACTTAGTCTTGCGTAAAAAGCTATCTATTAGTAACATAAATATGGTGCTTATAACTTATAATAAAATAATTGAATATCGATTATCTACCTATCGTATACCTACAATCACCATACAAAGAATTATATATATCTATACAATAAAAACATACGCTGCTATACATAGCATGCAAAAAGCTGTCAAAATCAGGTGTTACAGTCGCTGTCATTTCTTGCATGACCAACGATAAATCTTATCTGTATTCGTGCAATTTTTATGCACTTGTAATAGCTAATCACCGAGTAAGTATATGTAAGTATATGTATATAGTAAGATATGTGCGAATAAACGTGGTAATATATTAATGTTTACAATTTCAGTGTATTTACTAATTGTGGCGTTACATTTAAAAATGAGCTAAATCCAATTTTCATCGTTCATATATGAAACGAAATGTTTCTTTATTTTAAGATTTCTAGTTTTTATACACCGTAAACGAAGCTAAAAATTTTCCGTCCATAAGGTTTTTATTTTTTCTATGCTCTTGCTTATATCTATAAATTTGAAAATCTTCAAATAACATAAAATATTAGAAACGGCTAAAATTGGATTTAGCTCAGTTTGAAATGTAACGACTCAATTAGAAAATATTAGTTGGGTATATGTACATTTACGCAATTTGTTTTGATGGCTCATTTCACTGCGATACTTAAGCAAATAATATTAAAAATAAGGTTATTAAGGTGCTTTGAACTGTAGTCATAAAGTGCTAATTGCGTTACATTTCTTGTTTTTTTTTTTTTTAAATATATTAATATGTGTGTATAGTTGTTTATTTATCTTCATTGTTTAGGTTACTTAACAAAATTGACTACTGGCATTTTATAGAAGTTAAAATATGTTTTTTAAAGTAATAAAAACATTTAGTGATGTAAACAATTGTTTTACTTCTCACAATATATTGAACATTTAGAAACTATGTTAATGAAATGATCTAGGAGCGTAGGGTGTGATCTGAGAATCGATTGAGAAGCACACGTTTTATTGATTTTCATCACCGTCCTCGACATTTTTAGCTTATCAATCCATTGGTATATAACCTATTGTTGAGCGTAAATCTTTCCTACAGCATTGCTACACTACATTACAAATATTATGCGGCCCTGATTCCAAATATAAAATGCACAATAGCATAAATAATTATTAGTAATAACAAAAGTTGTCGGTAAATGAAAATGTAAAATGTAAAAGTAGTAATGTAAGTAAAAGATTTATTACAAAATAAGTAAAATTTAACTATTTAAATATCAATAGTTGTCTGTAGTTATAAAACCGGCCGATGCAGTAAAATTATGCAGAAGTATGTATATCAAAGTTAAACCTTCGAACTTTTGTGTAAATAAGTACCTAACCAGTACCTAGTGCATTTGAAAAAATAAGTTCTGGCGATACTGGTGTTTATTGTCACTTGTTAGAATTTAGCGGTACTCTATAAAAAATATATATCGTTTAGGGTTATATTATTTTCTTTATAATCGTATATAATTAATCTTATTTACTAATATAATTTGCTATAAGTAACACAGTTCGTAACATATCCAAATGTTATGAAATGGTTTAGTACATAAAGAGAATGAGAATTTTATGGAAAACTTTTGAGTTGAATCGTCGGAATATTTACTCGGTCTTTATTACATGTAATAGACATAAATCTGAACTTATGAAGTATTTAAATGTAGCCGAGAAAAATGATGCAGCGAAAAATATCGCACTGCATTTGTCAAGAGGTTCTTCAAGAAGGGTAAACATCATAAATTTGAAATAAATAAAGTTACAAGACCTACAAAACATTATATAAATTTTGAATTTTTTGTTTCAGCGTGAAGGTCTATCGACTTATAATAAAATATATGAATTTGATGCTGAAGTTATGGGTCAGCAATGTCAGATGGTTATGACATCAGTCTCGGGTCATCTCTTAGCTTTAGAATTTGTTGGTACTTACAAAAATTGGCAGTCATGCAACCCTTTATTATTATTTGATGCACCAGTATTTAAGTACTGTCCTGATAACTACAAGAATATTAAAGTAAGTTAAATATTCCCATATTTATAGTTTTATTATAATATTATCATTATTACATTAAATATATACAGATTTTATTTGTTTTTCACAATTGTAATTTTATGTCACTAGAAATAGTTTATATATTAATTTCTTTTTTCAAATTGGATAATGTAATAAACAAACGTATAATCTGTCTATCAGGGAATCCAATTGACACTCTGTTAGCACTGTGACTATTTATCCGAGTAGAGCTTCGCCCTGCAATAACTTCGACATAGAAATTAATGTCCCATTAGCGATGTCTTGCTTTTTATAGGCCAAACTCTCTAATAGAATGGAGCTAGTGTTAATGTTCTGGTTGTGTATCGGATGTGTTGTAGCGATACCGGAAGTAGATGTTTAAATCGTTTGAATATAATTTTTGCTTATAAAATATTATAAAGCCCGTATCATTAAAAATAATTATAAATATAGAAATCATTACAATAGTAATATTTGTTGTTATTTATACTTATACTAATATTATAAAGCCGGAGAGTTTGTTTGTTTGGCTGAAGGCACTAATCTCAGTAACAACTGGTCAAATTTGAAAAATTATTTCAATGTTATATGATAGCTAATTTATTGAGGAAGGCTATAAGCTATATATCATCACGATAAAACCAAAAGGAGCGAAACACCAATAGGAGTGAAACACCAATGAAGAATGTTTCAATATCGTTTTTTTACTTATGAGCTTCTGCTGCATGTTATTGTTAGCCCAAAGACTATTCTACAGGAAGGATGTTGTAGGTGGAGGCTAGTACCTGTATAAAATTATATAATCTAAATAATCTAAAATTATTTTGGGTTAATACAGTATTATATAATTATTATATTTGATTTTCTTATTGGAATATTGTAAGTAACAAAATTGGTACAAGGTATTAAAGTATCATTAATCCGTTTTGCAAAAAAAAAGTATGTTATTCTCGTAATGTCCTAGAATACTTTAGAAAGAGAAGTTCGCAGCTGTCAAGGGCTTATAATATGGACTGATTGCGATAGAGAAGGTGAGAATATAGGATTTGAAATCATACAAGTGTGTACCGCAATAAAGAGCCAGTTGAAGATATACAGAGCTAAGTTCTCAGAGATTACAACAGTTTCTGTTCAAAGGGCATTGAGGAACTTGGAACAGCCTAATAAAAATATCAGTGACGCTGTTGATGTAAGACAGGAGCTTGATTTAAGGATTGGTAAGATTTCATTAATAGTGATATCTAGACTACAATTTTACTGAATGTTTATATGTAATTACCAAAATGACTAAGATATTCATATATAATATATATGTGGGTGTTGATATATCTGACATACACATTCTGAGTTATATATTACAAGTGGACCCGGCGGAAACCTAAACAAATTATATACCGAAACGTTTCTTGTGAATCACTATCTACTGGTAAAAACTGCATGAAATAATGTTCAGTAGTTTTTGAGTTTATCGTGAACAGATAGACAGACAGACATGGCAGAGGACTTTGCTTTATAGTGGGTGATGATGATGAAATGATAGATCATCATGAAGGTTATGAAATCTGTCTATGATATCACAAAAGTTACACAATATCTGTTTTACTGTAATTCAAGGGCTCATTAATTCCAAATGCATGAACCACAGACTCTCCTAGTAATTTCTACTGTTAGTTGACTCTGTTGGCTGAATATAATTTATATTCTTGATGAAGGCTTCACTTTCCGAAAATTTTTCACTGAATATTAGAATGGATGCTAATTTGTACATCAGCCTAGAAATGATTAGCTGGTATTTCATATTTCACTGCAACAAAACATTTGAATTTATTTTTGCAACATGTATCTCAAAAACTTAAATCTGAAATTGAGAAAAGGAAATGTTAGTAACAGAAACAGTAGATCTGATGATGTTTTGTGGTGCAGGAGTATATCTAGACTAATATTATAAAGAGTTAAAGTTTGTGACGTTGTGAGTTTGAGAGTTTGTGATGTTGTGGCGATGTAAGGGGTAATCTCGGGAACTACCGGTCCGATTTGAATAATTCTTTCAGTGTTATATAGCTCATTCATCGAGAATGGTTATAGGCTATATATATATCATCACGCTAAGGCCAGTAGGAGCGGAGCACAGATGAAAAATGTTTCAAAATCGAGATGTTTTTTTTTAGACCTTCTGTTGTGCCTTAGCCCAAAGAACTATTACTACGCGAACGAAGTCGCGGGCAGGTGCTACAATCTATATACTAATATAACGGGGTAAAGTTTCTGAGTTTGTGACGTGGTAGGTGGTAATCTCAGGAACTATTAAACCGAGAAAAGTTGTAGCTTGATAATGCCTACTACCGCCCAACGAAGTGGGCACAGGTCGGCTTGTGTAGAATAAATTGTAGTCATTGCATCTAAATCTGCATCAAATTTTATTTCTAATTTTTTTAAGCTACAAACCCATAGCTTCCAATAACAACAGGTTCAGCCATTGGCAAAGGACGGGATCAACTAAAGACATGTTTAACTACTCTTTGTTGTTTAATTTACTGCTACTTTGCTTGTTCTATTTCAGATTTAACTTTTTCATGTACAAGTTAGGGAAAACCATCAAATATTTTTTGTTGTAGTGAGACTTGTCAGCATCTTATCAATTCCAATGTAGTCCGGTGAAGCTGTTAATTGCTAGGTCAATAGCGTAGTGATTTCGAGAAAAAAATCAATTCAATGATGAAATGCAAAGTAACATACACTCTAATATTTTTGAATATCATCTACATTATCCTTACATATTATAAAGAGTAATATCTGTCTGTCCATTAGTGTATTTTTAGCTTAGAATTCTTTATATAGTTACGTTACTATTTTTTTGGTCAGTCTTTGGTATTTATCATCTTAGCACATGATGGCTTATTTCTTGAGAACGTTTATGAAATAATTGATTTTTAAATTTCAGGTGCAGCTTTCACAAGATTCCAGACACTCCGTCTGCAAAGAGCTTTCCCTAGTAAATTAGCTGATAGTTTAGTGAGTTATGGGTCATGCCAATTTCCAACATTAGGATTTGTGGTCGAGAGGTACAGAGCTGTTGAGAAGTTTGTGGCTGAAACATTTTGGAAACTGAAAGGTGAATAAATTGAGGCAGTCAAATAATAGATTGATAAAAATTGTGGTAGTTTCATGGTCAATACTGATGAAATTTCTATTCAATATTGAGATATCTGAGCTTCTACACCAGTGGTGGTCAACCTTTATCAAAGCCAATGCACAATAATTATTACGGCACGACGTGGCAGATGCATGATAAAAATATTTATAAAATGGTTGGTGCATGTTTTTTTTTAGGTGGAAATCAAACTTACATAATACATTTTTGGCAACCACTGCTCTATACATGCAACAACCTTTAGGGATATGCTTACATTTGTTAATCTCTTTGGTAACTTTGTATTTTATAGTGATAAAAGGTTACTATGCTGGATACTGTTACTGGATGTTGGATATGGGAATTAATAACATTAAAGTTCTTCAATATTAATAAAAAACCAGTAATGTGTCGAAAGTAGTAGTCGTGGTGGCCTAGTGGTTTGACCGGTGGAATATTATTTCGATGTCCGCAGGTTCGAACCCCGGCATGTACCAACGAATTTTTCGGAATTCGCGTTCATTTACTAATCTAAATTGGTAACACTATCGGCTGACGGTGAAGGACAACATCGTGAGGAAACCTGAACCTGAGAAATGTTCTTGTAGTACTACTGTATGTGGGGAAAATATAGAACTGTGGATTTCTCAGAGTTTGAAATCACCAATACGTCGTGGACTGGCGTGGTGATTACGGCCATACCTTCCTTCGGGAAGAGGCCTATGGCCCTGCAGTGGTTCTCTTACAGGCTGATGATGATGATAGATATGTCGAAAAACAGAAAAGGAAAATGTACTTAACAGTTTTGGGTTTGTGTATTTGTTTATAGATGTATAGTTTTATTTGTCAGAAAGCTGGCGTATTAAAATACATATCTATTATTTTTAGAAATGTCTGTCTGTCTGTTTGTATGAACACAAGCTACTGCCAAATTACTGTGATCGTGATAATATAATGATGAATTCAGTATGATTCAAGAAAATCATAAAGCAAAACTCGAATAACATTTAATCTATGTTTCATCACAATCAGTTTGGTGTATCAAAAGTTATTGTAATTTTAATGACTACGTAACTTAAGTACGAGAGCAAAGTAGGTAATTAAATGGACTTGATATATTCAGATGGCTATATTAGTCACCGTTTTTCACATAAGTTGCAAGTGGACGAATTCGCGGGTAACCCTATAACGTTCTGGAATAAACAATAATAATTGAATTTAAATTAATCTCATATCTAACCCTAATCTCCTTTCAGTTAATCATACAATGAACAACTTAACTGTGGAATTTTCATGGGAAAGAATTCGACTATTCGATGAACACGCATGTCAAGTGCTTCATGATATTTGCTTAGAAAATCCACATGCTAAAGTCTGTGATGTGAAGAGTAAACCTAAATCAAAATGGCGGCCACTACCATTAGATACGGTGGTATGTAAAAATTGTTTATTAATAATGTCTATAGTTCAGGATATCATATTTCTTTTAAATAAGAATTAACATATATTGAAAAAGAATTAAAAATAAAATATGAAGGTTGGTATAAATTGTATACTGATGGTTCTAAAAATAATAATAGCTTAGGGTTGGCTTACTATGACGCTAATAAAGATATTGTTGCGGGTTATAAAATAACTGAAGATAGGTTAATTATGGCATTGGAACTCTATGCAATAGCAGAGGCAATAGCATATGCCTTTAAAAGTAAAATTAAAAGGGTTGTCATTTTAACGGACAGCAGAAGTGCACTTCAGCACCTGATTCGATGTGCCACTGGTCATAAAGGCGTATCAGTAGCATATGTTATTTTGAACCATATTTTTACGCAACAATTTGACAATCAGTCAATGGTTTTTCAATGGATTCCTTCGCATATTGGCATTAAGGGGAATGAAGAGGCTGACCGTATTGCAAAATTAGGGTCGACTCACGGTACAGTAAAAGAGGTTAAAGTAAATTATTGGGAAGTGCTGCCAAAATTGAAAGAAAGGTTGTATAAAAATTGGAAAGAATATTTTGATGAGAGAAGTAAGGAAAAAGGTATCTGGTATAAAACAATACAGTGTCAGCCTCTTCATATACCGTGGTTTAATGAATGTAACCTAAACCGACAATATGTTAAGGTAGCTTTAAGAATCCGTTCGGGGCACTATCCATCTAGACATTTTGCATACCTAATGAGGCAAGCAGAATCTCCCAACTACGATGTATGCAGAAAAATTGAGGATGTGCATCACTTGATAATGGAGTGTGCCAAGAACAGCATCGAAAGGGAGTCGTTGATGAGTAGTATAAAAAGTAGTTGCCAGAACATAGGTATTCGTCACAGCATCTTGGCTGAACCCTGTTCGGATGAAGCTAAGATGCTGTATGACCTGGTTATGATACTTAATCAGCGACTCTCATGATAGAGCTAGAAAGATTGGGGAAGATTGGGGCTAATATGTTCAGTGGAATATAAGCCCCTATAAACAATGTAAAAAATAATTTTAACATAAAATGGAATTAACTTCAATAATATACACCAGAATGTTCTTGACGATTGTTAGGTACCTACCTAGTCTTGTATTGCTACAAGCCTATCATTTCGATTCGATTTTAAAGAATTCTCTAGTGTATATTCTAAATCCAAAGTTCAGTGTTATAAATAGAAAGAGATTTTCGTATCTGTCTTTAAATGACCAAGTTCTGATATAATAAACATAGAAAAAACAATGAAACGCAATTGAGAACTTCCCCTTTATTGAATCTGTTAAAAAGATATGCTTAATAGTCTACAATGGGTAAGAAGTAACCACTTATTAATGAGTTTGATGTGCGAATATCAACGGAAGAAAGCGGAATTGTCGTAAATTGAAAAACCCAACAACCCAGAGCCAAAAAACGATGTCAAAAATACATAACTCATATAATATTTTTGAAAATAGAATATTGAAAATTAGTATGTATTCATATAGCAAGCTGTCTCTGTGACACGTAAACAAAGTTGTATCTATTCTGTTTTAAAAAAATGCATATTTTACTCTAGTTACGAGTTTTTTTTTAATGTGTAATGCTAAAACTTGGCAAAAAACCAAAGTTGTATTGATGAAAAATTTAATCGTAGGAAAATGAGACGCAGACCGTTCGAAGGGGTTTTTTATAGAAGAATATATTTTTTTTGTTTTCGTACTGACTATAATATTGGCTTAGCAAGGCCTTAACAGCTTCACCGGACTACGAAGAATATGGTAAAAAGTGATTTAGCTCAAAATGCAAGTTACGACATTTTCACTTTCTCCCGTCGATATGTTCATCAGTTTTTTTGTAGCACGGCAAAATGACTGCACTGTGCCTGATGGTAAGCACAGTACAATCCCAAAACAATGGCGACCACCGAGTGACATATTACCCATCGCCGGTCGCCGCTGTCATGCCGGCCTGCGAAAAGCTGGGTATGCACAGGCTGATCCCGAAACGCGACCCGCAGAAGCGAATCACTATGACGGGCTTTTTCACCATATACATGGTGGTTGTGACCCAGTCAGGCTGTAAAACCCTACGACCCCGCTTTCGCCATCGCCTCGTTCGTTATTTAGGAAACTCTATTTTCATTATATTTATATAGTTTTGCATTCCATACTCATGGAAAATGATTTTTCAATTAAAAAAAAAAACATTCTTAGGAATTAGAAAAACTAGCGTCACGTAAATTGAAAATTAACGCTAAGGAAACGATGCGTTTGGCCGAGAAACTGTACACACAAGGTTTCATAAGTTATCCTCGTACGGAGACCAATGAGTATCCGAAAGAAATGAATTTAGCGCAGCTCGTTGAGCAACAAAATGGCGATCCCGAGTGGGGGGCGTTCGCTCAGGGTATACTCGACGGTGGGGGGCCGACCCCACGACAGGGCAATAAGAGCGATAAGGCTCATCCACCGATACATCCCACGAAATATACAAATAGTAAGTTTCGCTTTTGTGTTTTAAAGTTATAATCTATACTTCTATACTATAATATTATAAAGAGGTAAAGTTTGTGACGTGTGAGTTTATGACGTTGTCGGTGTGTACCCGGTCTGTCCCTCTATAGGTAGGAGTCCGGCGGTCACCTTCCGCCGGGCGGACCGTGGGGGCGGCTCTACAAGGTTGATTAGCTCGAACGATCCCTTGCCGCCCCCACAAAACGGTCTGTCGGTACACCGTGGGGTTTTAGTCCGTGCGACTCGGACATAACCCACCCTCTCCCCCGGGAGGGTGGCGTATCCATAAGGGGTTTCCCCACGTCAAAAAAAAAAAAAAGAAGGGGGTAATCTAAGGAAGTACTGGTCCGATTTGAAAAATTATTTCAGTGGTATATAGCTCATTTATCGAGGAAGGTTATAGGCTATATACCATCATGCTAAGACCAATAGGAGCGGATCACCAATAAAGAATGTTTCAAAATCGGGATTTTTTCCACTTGAGAGTTTCCGCTGGGTGTTAGCGTTAGTCGAAAGTAACTATTCGACGCGGACGGAGCCGCGGGCGTATGCTTGTTTTTTATATACACAATAACATTTTAACCAATCATAACATATTTGTGCTAGTAAAATCGATATTGTTATTACTTTGTTCTTGGTTATTTGGTTTATAGTTACATGTAATTGCAGTTACGTCGTACCGTTCCGCATAGAGAATATATCATTGAAGTAGAAATAAATTAGATACAGAATTTAAATAAATAGAAGTAATTTTTATGGTTCTATTGTAGATTTAAAATCTTCAATTTGCTAGAGAAGTTTTTTCCTAGGCCATTTAATATACAAGAGTTTTAGTAAAATTGTAAATAATTTGCGAAAAGATAGTAGGAATATTCGAAGTATTTTGTAAAGTCATCAACACTAAAATGGTTTTTTTTCCTCGAACTGACTACACTATTGACCTAGCAACAACTTAACATTTTTACCGGACTACACTAAAATTGGTATATTCTTGTCATGTTTTTTTTTTATATGTTTCTGGGTATTTTTTAAATAACTTGAAAACAATATGTGTGATGTAAATTATTTTTGTATCTTATTATTTCCAAACTCGTAATCCTACAAAATTTACTTCTTTATTGTCGTGTATACATTGTATATTTCATCATCATGATCATCATCAGCCCAGAGAAATCCATTGCTGGACAGAGGCCTTTGCACTTTCGCGCGACACAAATTTTCACTCTTTGTTATGTGTTGTTTTTTTTCTAAGTCCTTTACGTTTTTCAAAAACCATCTTAATTTGGAGTAACTAGAGGGCCACGCGGGTCTAAGGGACTTAGTTTGATGGCACTGCCCTACTGCCTGTCTGAATGGATCGAAAACACTCGTAAAACGCGGTCAGCACTGACTGACGCGGCCTGAACGGGAAGATGCATTTTTTGTTCTTGGTGTTTAACGTCTTAAATACGAAACATGATGATGACATTTTGCTTACACTTTGTCAGGGGTACAGAATGAACATAGGGACCTTGGCCCTAGAAAAATTGTTACTTTCCTCGAGGAATGTCCAATTTACATTCAACGCAGGCGAAGCAATGAGCAAAAACTAGTAAAAAAAATGTATTCGTCTAACGATTGTAGATTTGTCGGGCAATGAGCGTCGTCTATATGAGTTCATAGTGCGATCGTTCCTCGCATGCTGTTCCAAAGACGCTCAAGGTGAAGAGACTATAGTCACCATCGATGTGGCTGAGGAGAGGTTCAGTGCTAACGGTCTTATGATAACAGCTCGGAACTATCTCGATGTCTATCCTTATGACAAATGGTCGTCTAAGGAGATACACGTTTATCAGGTGATATTATAGATTTGTTATTATATATTAGATTTGTTAATATATATGTTTGTCAAAATTTTAGGTCAATTAATTTAGGACCGATCTAAATTACTAGAGAACGTATGATATTTGCGGTTTACATTTTATGATTTTTCAAGTGGTTCCACATTTAAATTGCACTGTATTATTGACTTCAAACCAGATTTAGTGCATCTGTTAAGCGCGTTCACATGATAAAAGTGAAACATTAAAAACCATATTGCTTATTATTATTCCTGTTGTGTGCATTTTGTATATAACTGCAACTAAAAAATATAATTTGACGATACAATGACAGCACAAAGCGACGAATACCTATCCTCATTCTGTCGCGCACATCTATCTCTTTTGGTTTACAGATAGTTATTTCATATTCTCCCTCTCGCAAAGAACACATTATTGTCAACTTCTTTTTGCATCAGAATTGTTTTGTACTAAAGAATTACATTCAGCCTTGAAATTTTAACCCTCTGCAGTTCAAGGCTCCGTAGTGGAGCTATTTGAAATGTTGGTGATTGTCATTTGTCACCAACATTTTGGATAACTCCGGTCCGGAGCCCTCGAGTGCAAAGGGTTAAAGAAGTTTCCTTTCCAAATCATTGAAGTTTTTCTTTGAAGACAGGACAAACGTTCAATCCAACAAGTATAGATATGGTAACTGGGAACACATCACCGCCGAATCTGTTAACGGAAGCTGATCTTATAGCGCTAATGGAGAAACATGGCATCGGTAAGTAAATTCTTTTTAACTTTAAATCGAAATCCGTAATGCGACTGTAAATTAGTTAGCTATTTTTCGACATTACCGTTTTACTCGGTCATTTTGATATCTAAAGCTCGAGTGGAATTTATTTCCCGACTTTTAATTTACTATGGTTAAGGTAATTTTTCTTTCATATATTTTTATTATCAATATTATAATATGTTTTGCAAAAGTTGAAAATTTTGTGAAACTAAATGATTCCACTACTTTTCTAAAAGGCGACTAAAAGAAAATAGGAATAGGCTTCAATGATCTTTTGGTACTGTTGTCCACTATTGTTATAACTTTCGGCCACTGAGCCATATTAGTATGTTCGCTCGTTTGCTTAAGGCAATTGTTGCTATTGAATGTATACGGAACGTATTAAGATAATGTTAATTCAGTTAATGATTCTATGATAATGAGATAGACGTTATACAGGCTCTAATAATTAGTTAAAGAAATGTCTTTTTTTTGTACAAAATCGTGTTTCTTCAGGGAAGAGGCTTATATAGATGAACTTAAAAAGAAAAGCCTTATATAAATTCTAAATTTGATCCAAATCGTTAGGGCCATTTCCAAGATACACGAAATAAATTTATATAGAAATATGTATAGCTACTAAATGGTATGTGGGGTGGCATTTACAGGCTGAAAACGGTTCCAATCAAGAAATGCGTACTTACGTAAGTTTTAACGAAGCAAATGGTTTTTTAGGCACAGATGCAACTCACGCTGAGCACATAGAGACAATTAAAAATAGATCATACGTTGCTTTGGCGGATGCTATACATTTCGTACCTGGGTTACTCGGTATGGGTTTAGTCGAAGGATACGATGCTATGGGTCTAACTATCTCCAAACCTGACCTCAGGGCTCAGTTGGAAGCTGACCTGAAAGCTATTTCGGAAGGGAGAAAACAACCAGCTCAGGTATTAGCTGATCAGGTATGTTTATAATAATACGTTTTTTTATATGAACTTAGAGATAATTTCACTTATTCTCCGTACAGTAAAAACATAGAAGTTGTCGGTCTCTTTACCACCTATATCGGAGGTCGGCATCGGAAGAGCCAAAAACTACAATTTACAAAATTTCAAGGTTTTTAAAGAGCCATAAATTTTTTTCTTGCTAAACAATCAATAGTGCTTGCACAAATAAACTTTTTTTTATAATATTTACGTATGGACCTAAAAAGGCTGTGAGTCGTAGGTTGTCGACCCCTGACCTATACTAAAATTAGTTCCGAAGTTAGTTCATTTTATTTTGTTATTAATTGTACAGTAAGGGACAGAATAATTACTGTAATACGATGTAGACGATGAAACATAAATACTTGAAGATTTCTGCATAGTTCACTATCACTGCAAATGATTCTGTTACGAAAACGTTGAATGAAAGCGTCTTAAAGATATGATTATCGATCGAACTTGGAAAACCACTCGTTCTTTGTTGCCTGAAGATTATGTGTCCAAAATATTCCGTTCCACGTTCGGGGACGTTGCACGTTAATTCGGACAGTTAAAAATATATATATTTGCTCACTTTTGTAATATATTTTAGTATCCCTTAAAAGAGCCCTCCTCTGGAAAATTTTGACAATCTTTTTGAAAATTTGAACCTCTTTAATTTTTAATTTCATCAATTCAATTGATTTCACATTTTCAAAAAATCAAAAGAAATAGTAAATTTTTTGTGGGGTCATAAAACATAATAAAAGTGACGAAATAAAAAAAAATGCAAACAGTCCTTTTTTGCGTGGAATATCCCATAGACATTCTGAAGAGTTAAGAAGGGCAAAATAAACGGGTATTGCCAGGGTTAGATTGAGAGCAGAACAACAGGGCCATCAATTAACTTCAGCGCAAAAGGAAAGAATTTACAATATTAGTGAATGATTTATATGATATATGAGTTTTTTTTAATCATATAAATTAACTCTTTGCTGAGAATGTTGTCGACAAAGAAAAGTCATCTCAAAAGAAAGAGGGTGTGTGTACTTATGTACACGCGTTGGAAGTTACACTTCTTTGGCGTAACAAGATAAAAATCTTTTCAAAAATTTCATCTTTCGCCTTATTCTACGTTTGTAGAAAAAACGACACTAACAATAGAAAAAGTTGACTATGGGTAACTTCAGGGTGTCGGTTTTTCGTGACGGTGTACGCGCGCATCCTAAAAATTAATTCTCATATTTTTCTATAACGCACCAAAAAAAGTATAACTTCAAAAACATTTTAAAGTAAAATTATAATCGATATTTAAAATTATTTAGGGCCATCAATATATCGTTGTCCTACTATTGAACGTTTAAAAGCTCCTGCGTAATAATTTATGAATACTTTGTATACTTCCCTAGGTAGCGAAGTACAAAGAAGTATACATAAAAGTGACAGCTGAAGCGAATAAAATAGATGAAGCTCTAGCGGAAAGGTTAAGCGAACGACCGATACAAACATCGGCCAGTACTGAAATATCACCGACTAATATGGCTTCAGGTGATGTCTCTTCTTCTTACCCTTATCCTACCTAAGTAGGGTCGGTACAACATGTTCGTCATGTTGTGGTATATGATTTGGCTTAATTTTTACAATCGGCCGCCTGCCTGACATCAACCCTCCTTGGGAATATTTTGTTGTACCACTATATGTTTATGGTTATTATATATAGTTACGAAGTCTGATAGGATCTTTTGGATTTACAATTTTTTTTAGGCTTTAGCTTTGGTAGGCTATTTATATTTTCTGTTTGAGCAAACTTTAGACTTCCCGACAACAGAATTTTTGGTTTTTTTTTTCAGGATACACAATTCCAAAATTTTTTCGGTACTTTCAACTACGCATTCATTGTGCCACTGTTTTTGTACACATTTGTCAGGTTAATTACTCACTGGTTTTCGTCCAACGTCGATAACGTTGCTAATTGACTTAACAATAATAAATGTTATTACGATGATGTCTCTATAAATATAATTTTTTTTACCATTCTCAGTTTTTTCTAGTGATTTGGAGAAGACCAAGTATTGTCATTTTCTAAATTGTCATACAGATTTATACAAACACTTATATTATAACACTTATCATATAATATGGTTTCAATCTTGACACGATTAGGTGCTAAAATCCTCGTATAACAATGGTGATGCGATTTTGGTATATTTTTAATAATTTTTGAATAATTTTATACTTAAAGTATCTTTACGTTACTATTTTATTTTGTGATTCTTAAGATAATAAAAATCTCTAGGTACAGAAATGTTATTTACTAAATGGAATCATATTATGTTCTGATAACTGTTATATAGCAGTATATATTATATTTTATCACAGATTAGTAATATTTATTCAACTGGATTTTTGGAATGGGATAGTAAATGCACCGTATCTGTATAGTTTCAAAGGAGCATTCTTGTGTTTTTTTTTACATTTTACCATGCTTTTGGAGATTTTCTAGACAAAAACCTATTTGATACCAAATTTTATAGAAATCCATTGAATTTTCATTACAAAAATCGCAAAAACTCCTGACATTTCATGCGAAATCAGTCGTGGCTTTTTTCATATTAGCAAGAATTAACAAACCTTATATGCAAACTATTTTTAATCGAAAAAATTTACAATTAAAAATTTCAATTCCAGTCCTTAAATGTCCTAAATGTGGCTCGGATATGGTGTTAAGACAAAAGAGGAATAACGCGGACGAATTTTACATTGGTTGCCTATCGTACCCTAATTGTAAAAATGCTGTTTGGTTACCGAATCTGGTCAAATCATTGCAAGTGTTATCAGAGACGTGTTCAACGGTATGCTTACTTTTTATTATATAAAAAAACTATTATTATTATACCAGATGTTCTGTTAGTCGCTTACAATATTCTAAGAATGGTAAAAATGGTCACATTTAGCATATAAGATAATAATATCAATACAAACAACAAAGATAGTTAAAATTTGTTCTAAGATTTTCAAATGTATGGATAAACATAATAAACCTAGGTGCAATGACCGGTGCCGAAAGCTGCAAGAGGCGACCCGGAGTTAATAACCTTAGATAATAAAACGGACAATAAATCCTTTTGTTCTGTTCATGCTATTCCTACGTTTTTTTACTCTTCACTTTCACTACACCTGACGCTCATTGACACTCTGCTTTAACATAGTCGCGTAGAGGATTGTGTATAATTTTTGTATTTTTCTAGATAATTATGTCAAATATTAAGCGCCTATTTTTTTATTGATTTAGAACAAGAATCGAGTGCAGGGTATCCTCCATAAATATTGCTACTGTCTTAACTTTCACCTGGTATAAAAGGTGTTATTTATTATTAAAGCAGTGTAATTTAATTGAAGAATATGCAAAGCACTTTAATCTCCCCAAGTCAAATTCTACTCTCTTCTCATTTCCCTGTCTCTTTCTAACATCTTACCTCATCTCGCTCTAAACTTCAAAAAGGGACACGTCCACTATTAGTAAATCTAGTATCTCAGCAATTACGATACTTAAGCATGAAGTATCCGCAGAACTATTGTTTAATTGCATGCCATAGATTCAAGTCCTTACTCTGACGTTTGCAAGCTTCCAATATTTTGAATTAATAAAGAGAATTTTATTCTCAATAATAAACAAATTCACCAATTTCAGTGTGGTCCCAATTATACAAAGGTCAAATTTGAATGGCGGAATAATTCCTTAAGCCATTTATACCCGCCTCCATACACGGCTTGTATAGGCGGTTGTGATACGTCTTTGCTAGAATACCTCGGTATAGGTATTGCTAACGTCAGGAACGTACCAGAAAACTTGACAAGAGTTGTGAACTCTAATACAACTGTCGGTACAGCAACCAATTCTGGTAACAGTACAAGGCACAATAACCCAGTTGGTATCCCTACGACTGTGAACAGAAGGACGGACAGTCGACCGAGGGACTTTATACCTCCACCACTTGTTAATAGAGTTGAAAATGGAACGAATCAGAGAATGCCCACGCCGGCAAACTCACGCTTGACCAGCGATACAGATGACAATCATGTACTGTGCAGATGTAATAAAGAAGCTGTTCAGCTAACTGTCAGAAAGCAGAATGAAAATTTTGGTAAGTTATTTTTTATATGAAACATCTATAGGCGAGGGTAAACCTGATTGTTGGCGTGGTGAGTGTCTGGGACGTGGCGACGCGATGCCATGCGCGAGCGACTGTGCGCAATCTCTCTCGCCGCACTGAGCTCGCATACCTATAGTGTATACAGTGTTGTTTACTACGTTACACATGTGTTACACATCTGCCAGGCGTCCCGTGACGGCTCAATTTTTTTTAAATTATATTTTTGGCAACCCATATTTCAGATTATAACTGCCATTGTTGAGCCCACCTCCATACACGTGCACGCATACACGCTCACGCATGCAAGTGGAAGGGTTTTATCTTTTTTTCCCTTATCAAACTGAAATAGTTAAGAATATTATTCGTTACGAAATATATATAAGAATTGTAGAGTTATGTATGCTTGATACACATATATGTTTCAAAAACTCATATATGTATGAATAGTTAGCTTAGCTTAGATTAGCTCACATAGGTCGCGAATTGCATGTGTCAGGCAACAGCCAAAGCCGAGGTGTGCCGCGCACCCATTACATGGCAAACTAAGACCCTGCCAAAAAAATCCTTTGGTAAGTTATATTTATCTACACTAGTGATCGTCTAGTCCAGCGGATCTCAACCTTTTTTTACCCCGCGACAGATTCTCCTTACATAACCACATGTTTGTTAGTATATCGTATTTGTAAATCTCGAGACACGCTTGAAAGGCGCTTGCAACACCACTGTGTCGTGATCCGGTGGGTGGGAACCGCTGATCTAGTGGTATCTTAATATTTTTATGATTTGATGTATTTCTAGATGATCTCCGGATTTACTGAATATCCCTCTGATAGGTTATTTATATAAAATTTGTATGTTGTAATATAACAAAGGTACATGTGGTTGCTAGTGCACTACCTATATACCAACATATATGTCTTATCAGAATAAATGTTGGATTTTTAGGTAAGAAATTTTATAAATGTTCGGTTGGTAAAGAAAATGGTGGATGTGATTTCTTCCTATGGGCTTCTGATACTACTGAAGTGCAGAATAATTTTGAAACACCACCGCCGTCGACTTCCTCGTGGGGAAGCAGTTCACAGCAACCTTCCACCAGCTCGAACAGAGGCTGGGGTACAACATCTGCACACTCTGCAGATCATTTTCCAGATAATGACGATAATATCATGTGTAATTGTGGATTACCCTGTAAAAGGTAGATTCAATACGCCAGATTAACTTTTAATATCTTTGTCAGTTGCTTTTATATATTTTTTATTGACTATAATTATTTAATTTTCCTTAATTATTAATTTCTGATTAACTTTTCATAATTGTAAGCTTTCTCTATTAACTCATTGTATCTGGTTGAATTCATATCTTAATATATAAAAATCCCGTTTTCCCATCCCATTCCCTGATACCTATCCACATTCAACTACGAAACTACTCAACCGATTTTCATGAATATTGGGTTTTATGTATAACTAGCGGTCCCGGGAGACGTTGTCCCGCACCGATGATTAAAAAAATACCGTGACAAATTATATACTACAACGTTCCTCATTAATCACTTTATCCACTGGTGTAAACCGCATGAAAATCCGTTGTAGCTTATAGTGAACAGACAGACAGACAGACGCGGTTAGGGACTTTGTTTTATACTATGTAATGATTTGGTTCAACTTGAGAGATAGAATAATTTATATTTCGATTAATGGTCTCAATATTTTGTAATTACAAATTAAATGATTGTCAATGGTGATTATTGTTAGTATTTGTAAGTTCTATCAGTCTCGAATAGATGGCGCTTTAAATTAGTTTGTTGATTTAAGACTGTAGAGACGACTGCTATGGATACATTTCATAGATGATTTTTATACTGAATTTATTCAAAATTGTTCTTTAATTAGCAATGCGTGGCCGTGTCACCTAGTATATTAATATAATTAAAAAAAACGGGTCCGGCAGACGTTGTCCCGCCTTTATTAAAAATAAATCTTTGACATATTATATACCAAAACGTTTCCCATGAATCACTTTATCCACTGGTGAAAGCTGCATGAGTTTATCGCGAACAAACAGACGGACAGACACGGTAGAGGACTTTATTTTATACTATGTAATGAAGTAAGTGTATGCTGTTCGTCGGGTGAAATCTCCGAAATAATCAAAGCGATTTTCATGTGATTTTTTACAGACAGTCTAATAAGTTTTCACTGACTTCAATTTTATAAATACATCTGTAAAGGGTTGAGACATTAATTGCAGAAAATTTCAATCTATAAGTTATATTATTGTACAGTAAAAAACAAAATCCGTTTAGTAGTTTTCGCGGGAAACAGTAACAAGTCCATCCATCCATCCAATTTTCTCGTTTATAATATAAATAAAGTATAATGTTCTTACAGAATCACTGTTCAAAAAGAAGGACCGAATAAGGGCCGGTTCTTTTATGGATGTTCCAAAGATTCTAGTTCCAGGTGTAATTTCTTCAAATGGGCAGATGAACAAAGCCGGACACCTCGTGCGTATCTAATAATATTAAATACGATAGAATATTAAATTTAAATCAAATCAATATGATTAATTAGGATATTTATCAAAACTAAATTTTTAACCGACTTCAAAAAAAGGAGGAGGTTCTCAATTCGACTGTATTTTTTTTATGTTTGTTACCTCATAACTTTGGACTGGGTAAACCGATTTTGATTATTCTTTTTTTTTATTTGAAAGCTGGTACTTCCCGTATGATCCCGACTTCCAGTAGATTTATTTAATTTGGTTAATTTGATAAACTATTTATTTTCCGCTTTTTAGTGCCTTATGGGTTTTTCATTGATATTGAAGTCGGTAAATGCTTTATTTTGAAAATTTACTTTATTATTAACGTTTAGTGTGTTGAATTGTAATAATTGGAAATCGCCCTAAACATAATAATAATTGAAATCCATACTAATATTATAAATGCGAAAGTAACTCTGTCTGTCGCACTTTCGCGCCAAAACTACTGAACCGATTTAAATGAAATTTGGTATACAGATAGTTTAGAGCTACTTTTTAATACGGAAAAAAGCGTTCTAAGGTGTTGAAAAGGTGGGATGAAAAATTGTATGGAAGTGTCGTTATTTTAGAGCTAAAAGCTTGGAACTTATTATTTAGGCTGTTGATTCGATATAAATAAATATGACATTCAAAGTTTTTAAAAGTTTTATTATCAAGGGTGTAAAATAACAATAGGAAATAGGAGATGAAAGTTTGTATGGAAGTATGTAAGGTTCCAATCCGATTTGAAATTTTCTTTCAGTGTTAGATAGCTCATTTATCGAGGAAGACTATAGGCTATATATCATTACGCTAAGACCAATAGGAGCGGAGCACCAATGAAGAATGTTTCAAAATCGGGTCTTTTTGAAGTGAAACTTCTTTAAGCGCATGAGGGTAAATTTTTTACACATGTAACGTCACGCACATATGCAACGGAAGTGACGTCATTGGCAGTAAACGCAGATTTTTCATTTATTTTTCAAGTCTCGGAAATCTAAAGTTTTAGATTTGTATAAATATAAACAAGACTTATAAATTAGTTCGCCAAAGAAGTTTCACTTCTGACATGTGTACTTTGTACACACGCACTTTTTTCCTTTTGGAAGCCTCCGTTGCGTGTTATCTGCCCAAAGTCAGCACACGAAGTCGGGAGCAGGAGCTAGTGTTAATATTGACAGTAAACGAAAATAATGACATTTAAACTTTCGTCGATGTATCTATATAAGTAATAGAGGTCTGCTCCTGTGGGCGCTTCATTAAAAAACAATTCGATAGTTTTGGTCATTTTTTTAATGTTTTATTTCTTAGACGCAGGTTTTAACCTTTTTTTTTTTATTGTAGCACGACAAAATGACTGCACTGCGCCTGATGGTAAGCAAAGTACAATCCAAAAACAATGGCGACCACCAATCGCCGCTGTCATGCCGGCTGCGAAAGGCTGGATATGCACAGGCTGATCCCGAAACGCGACCCGCAGAAGCGAATCACTATAACGGGCTTTTTCGTCATATACATGGTGGTTGCGACCCAGTCGGGCTGTAAAACCCTACCACCCCGCTTTCTCCATTGCCTCGTTCCAGCAGGATGCACCACGTGCAGGTGAGGTTGGCTTGGATGTCTCAAGTCGTCGATGTTATTCGACACCCCTTACAACCCTAACCTTAAAAAATAACACGATATTCTTCGTTTTATATAAGGTTATTGAAGTTGTATCTATTTTCATATGTCAACAGAACAAAACTCTAACGCCACGTATCATAGAGGTCGGGGTAGAGGCCGTGGAGGCAGTAACAGAGGGACAAGCGATGACTTCGCAAATCGTCAGGCCAACACACGTAAATGCGGCATTTGCAAACAAGAGGGACATTATAGGAATCGTTGTCCCAATAATAATTAAGACCGCGTGGAATTCACAATGGCCGCCACGTACTTGTCAAAACTTCTATGAGCTTCATAGAACAGAAGGATTTAAAAGGCCTGATACAATAATGGAATTAAAAAAAACTTGCGGCCCCGTCAAGGACGAAGTTTCTTACGTTTTATCTTCCACCTTCGAATGTAATTCGATACGGGGATTTAGATTATTTATGTTTGTATTTTTCGTCACGTAAGGAAAAAGCGTTATACCCTTCATCCTCCTCTCTCTCTCTGTCTATGTGTCAACTGTATGTTACTTTTTTTAATTGCAAGGAATATAATCAAACAAATTTAATTATATTTTGAGATAAATATTCACTAATTAAAAACTGGATATAAAATTGTGAATTATAAAAAGGATTTTGTACCAAATTATATAAATAAATAAAACAAAGACAATGTAATCTAGTTTTATTTTTTAAATTAAACAATGTGCACCCACGCCCATATGTATATACAATGGAAAGACAAAGAAGCCGCATCATTTACGGGCCAAACGCTTTTTTCTTACGTGACGATTCCTATCAGTTAACTTCTACCGCAACCTGCGTTAAGATACTTCGTTCCAAAAATATATAGATTTATATTAAATTAAGTTGTAAATAAATTAAAATACTTAGGTAAAGTTTATTATTTTGTAAGTCTTCTATTTAATGTTTCTATGTTTAAAGCTTTCATTATACAGTACTAGAAAATATTCTTAAAGAACACCACCCACTTCAGAGACGTCATTCCGACTGTTATTATGTAAAAAGTTGTACGTACAGATACTTTTCAATATATTTATAATTTTTTACTGCTTTTCGATTGATCTTTTGTTATTGTCTAAATATGTTTTTAATAAAGTTTAAATAAAATTTATTTGATTTTTATTAACGACTAGTTTACCACTTCGTTGGGCGGTAAACATATAATTATGAGTGTGATTCGGTTAGTACCGAGTGCTATGATTTATTTCCCGACTGCCAAAAAAAAGGTTATATATTTACTAAATAAAATATCCTTGGTAACAAAGCAATTCATTTCCAAATAGATTGACTTGTTGTATGTGAAAAAAAAACGCCTAATAGAAATATCACTCAATAGACGCGGATAACCATTCGTCCAAATGATATGCAGTAAATGGGAAAAATCTATTGTTGAGACGATAAATTTACTTATTTTGATAAGAATTCATAATTGTTGTTGATAATATGACCAATAAACATCACTAAACGATTTAAATTATTTTTTTAATATAAAAAAAAACTACTTTTTGTGACTTCAATATAGAAGTTAGACGTATACGGTGTTATTACAAAAAAGTTAAATACGTATTAAATACTTGGTTTTTAAAAAGTTTCCTAATAAAGGCACCGCGCTCGCCCGAGACATGTTCATGATATCCTTTTTCACAAGTCTAACCTAACGTAACCAAAGCGAGACAAAAGAACGAGATGGCGAACATTCAGCGACCGCGGTGCATTTAATATGAGATCTTTTTAAAGCCCAGGTTTCAATACGTATTTAACTTTTTCGTAATAACACCGATATTGTCGACGACTTTTTTGTAAGCATTATCAAGCTCTACAAGTATTCTCTAGACCTCCATAATATATCTCTCATCGTTAAGGCAGCGTTCGTAAGAAACTTTTTCGTTCGACCGTTTTTTCTCAGACTTTACAAATCCGACTATCACAAAAATCTTTTCATTTTTCGGGTTAATATATATGAGGCATATAGAATCAAAGACAGCTAAGTGCCACAAGTTCTAAAAATGAACTGAGTATGGAGCCATCTAGTCTTATTGGTTGCAAATCACCATTTAATTCCTACAAGAAATAAAATACAGCCTTTTAATTTTCGTTTTAAAATTGATTTTGAGATCAAATACATTTAAGTACAACCAAATCATCAAATAAGAAGTAAAGTAAGAATAAAATACAGTTAAGGAATTATCGCATTTTTTAATTTCTTGAACTTCTTTTTTAGAGCTGATGGCCATAGGCAGGCAAAATCAATAGCCTATGCCACTCCCTAAAATTGAAACTTTGAATATAAGTAAAACTCCAACTCTGAGAATAGATAAACACTTTTTTCGTTTCCTGCAAATTTGGCACTTAGCTGTTTTTGATTTTATATGCCTCATATATAGCCTATGATATTCACAAATAAGGACCTTATATTGGTAAAATATTTTTTTAATCGGTTTAGTCATAGAGTAACAAACCCGGGCGTATTGTAAGTGTAAGCGGTTTCATAATTCTATGGGTTTAGTAGATCCAGATATTACCCCCTACAACCTAACAATCTTTAGATCTAAAATATTACCGATTTTGAAACATTCTTAATTGGTGCTCCGTTACTATTGGTCTTAGTGTGTGATATATAGCCTTCCTCGATAAATAAGCTCTCTAACAGTGAAATAATTTTTCAAATCGGACCACTTGTTCCTGAGATTACCCCCTTCAACGTCACAAACTAACAAACTTTACCTCTTTATAATATTAGTATTATCGTGATATCGAGACAACTTAAGGATAAGTAAATGCCAATTTTATTTTCCTATAATAATATTTTAACTTTTTATTAAAGTCTTGACTATATTATGCGGAAACCCGAAATTACAACTATATTCAGAGCGGCCAAAAATATTGACGAGGGCTTATTTACTACAAAATTAATTTATTACACGTAAAACTTCACGTTAAATTTGTACTACAGTATTTATTTCTTCGCTTTCCTTACAAAACCACATAGTCTTAAAATGATCATAGGTAAAAATAACAAAGAACGGGTCCCTTCACCATTTCTGCTTTTTACTCTTCTGTTTCAAGTTACTAAGACTTCGTGCTCGTTGCATTTCGTTTTGTTGTTCCGCTTCAACAGTCTTGTCAGTCATCATGTCTAATAATATTTCGAATTTTAACCGTAACATATTGTTTTCCTCTTCCAGTCTTAGTAATTCATTTTTAAGACGGATATTTTCTTTATGTGCAGCCCCAGCTTTTCCCGACGCTATGGAAAAGCGGTTTTAGAAAAGGATTACTCGCAGTGAACAACAAATATATGTTTTACAATACATAAACATTTTTTTAAAGAATATATAAACCACATTGTAACCTATCTTTTCTAATATGACCTCAAAAAATACGTTTATAAGAATGCACAACTGTGCCATATAACAACATCATGGCATCTTGCGAACAAGGTTCTGCAAGAATGGTGTGAAAAACATCTGTATTTATTTAACAGTTGAATTGCATAATATTTACTAACGATTCCAGTCCTGTCGTTGGCACATTCCGTTATCAATTTTCTTACATAAATGAATGTTAAGTAACTTTTTTCTTATGATTTCTGAAAGGGTTTTTATCCTAAATTATGTACAATCAAACAAGGTTTCTGCTTTCCTCCGCTATAATTTCGTGCATCAAAGTACTGTGACGGTTTAACGACAGATAACTATATATAATTTGCATCGCCGCCTAAAACATTAATTATAGCTTTTTAATAACTTCATGAAATCTAATGTAATTAGTACATGAACAATTGAGGTTATTTATATTTCCTAATCTTTTTATACCATACTTAACAAACCTTTTTAGTCCCAATACAAGAACTGAAACTAGGGCTTCCAAAAAAATAAAAAAGATAAATCTTTATCTACCTGGTATCCATTGTCCATCTTCAAAAGATATTTCGAAATCTCCTAGCTTTATCTTTAGAGGTCCTACATCAATAGATAACTCTGAGGATGCGTAATCGCTACCGAATTCCTTTTTTATTACCGATGTATCCTGTTTCCTTACAGGAATTGTTTTAGGTGTAAACTTACTACTAAATAACGGCATTTCGATGTTTGGTATTTATGTTACCAACGTCAGTGAATAAAAGGAATCAAAACAACCAGTTACCATGACAACATGAATGCTCATAATAAACTGGGAATGTTGCTCACCCTTCTTGAAAGACATTAATTAAAAGAGTATTAGAATTGATAACATTATATAGATAGTATTCTGTCAGATTTTAAAATATAACTGAATTCTATGCAAATTTTCATTTGAATATGTTGAGGAATTATTAAAACATAAACATACTTCCTGTAAATGTTCGCAATTTTTTGGAATCTTCTTACCGTTCATTTATATCGTGTTTTCTACGACATCTAATCACTATCTATAAACCGTACGTCCGTTTATCAACTCATTAAAAAAATCTGATATTGAGAGTAATAATTTACGATTTTTAGCACACATCGGGCGGTAGCTACATCCCTGGTGCTGGTTCCTAGTACCTTTCTATTAATGAAAGAATTTTTAGAATCGAATTAGTATTTTCAAAGATTACCTCTTACAAACATATAAATTTAAACTCAATCATAATACATAAATGGAGAGTATAATAAAATATCTGTTGCCTACAAATAGTATTATATTTGTCACTAGCTATGCCCGCGACTCCGCCCACGGGGAATCGAATGTTAAAAACCTTGACTAATAAAATCTTCTGAATGTATTAAAAGTCCATTTACTTATCTAGTTTTCTCTCGTACTTAAGTCGCGTCGTCATTAAAATTACAGTAACTTTTGACAGAGTGAACCGATTTTAATGAAACCAAGATAAATTATTACTTGTGGATATGCTTTATGAGTTTCTTGGTGAGGTTTTATCGTAAACGCAGTAGGTACTTTATCAGTGATACGTGTTCAAACACACAGACGGACATTTCTAAAAATGATTGAAATGTATTTTATTACCTATTTCAAGACTCCTGCAACAATTCTTTTTACAAAACTCTAAAAAGTACATACACGCTAGATTTACATATATATGTATAGATAATAGAATTAATATGCAAATGCATATAATCCTGTCTCTATTATATGAAATATAAGTTTATTTATATACTACGTAGTATATGCTAAGTCTATGACATTATACGTACTCGGTGATGAATACAGTCATTTTATAAATACGTTGTTGGGCGAATTTGCAGCCATGTCAGCAACTCGTCTATCTCCTGTTTCCATCCTGGCAGCCCAGTCCCTTTATACCAGGTTGTCAAACATACAACTAGACGCAAGGCCCACGCTTGTACCGAACTATAGTGTTGTGGTAAGAAGTATTTTTGTCTTCGATCAACAATAACTAGATAAAGGGTCGCCGCGAAAAATACGTCTCGGTAAACAAGAGCTCACTTGAATGTGTGCCCTTATTTTGTTTAGTTTGTTTGAAACACAGCCAATGTAAGCCCGTTTCACATGCCGCAGTGTATTCAAAAGATGCAAAAATAATACCCTAAAAAGCGATTTAACGGTCGGAGTATCTTACTTTCGCTAAATACATCTTGAATAAGTTATATTTTAAGCTTTAAACTAACAAATAATATCAAATTTTGAACAATATTACCGATTTTAAACCTGTTACAAGTGTTTGGCCTTGTCACGCACAAACACGCAACAATAACGGGAAAACGTACTTTATTCATTACGTGTTAAGGTTGAATTCACACTAAATGTTATTTATGTTGTCTTTTTATTTATGAAGGGAGTAATTTATTACTTTGCTCGTTTTATCGTAAGTATTCGATAATATTTTGAACATTTGTGACCGTATTATTAGGTGTTATGGTCGTTGAACTTAAAACTGTTTTGCTCGCTTTCTTAGTAAACAAATAGATACACATAAGTATATATTTACGCGGACAGATTATAGCTTCAATTTTGTACGTGACCCTTTATCTAGCTATTGTTGATCGAAGATTTTTGTTTATAAAATGTATATTTCAGAATGCATAAAATTTATATTTGAAGAAATTCGCTAATAGTAATTTATATACATACCAATGAAAGAAAATCAAGACACAAAATTGGTTTCTATGATACTTTTGTTTTTACGATCACTTAAACAACATCTAGTTAGATCTAACATTAATTTCAATTACACTTTAACTACAGTAGTGCCGTGCCATTCTGGCAATTTATGGAAACATTACTACATACATTTCGGTAGACATTTTAGGGTTAACCCATTTTCATATGAAATTTCTCCCATCTCAACACTTTATATACCGAACTCTTGCTTCACCTCTTTTAGAAATTCTTTTTGTAGGTGGTAGAGTCAAGCTGAAGCGATTACTGGTTTCAGCATGAATGGGTCGGCTCGCCCGAGGTAGTACCACCCGACCCACAGAAACACCGGCGTGAAGTAACAGTGCTTGCATTGTTGCGTTTATGTTCGTTCAGTGAGAGCACTGGAGGCCCACCTTCCCTCCCGTTCCCCTTCCCATCTCCAACACAGGCTGGCAACGCACTTGCAACTCCCCTGGTGTTGCAAGTGTCTATAGACGTTGGTGATCACTTAACATCAGGTGACCCATCTGTTCGTTCGCCTCCCATAGTATAAAAAAAAGATTACAGTTTATACTGTCATTATACCTAAAATTTTAAAGGACTTAGTTTGAAACAAATAAAACAAGGTTAACATTTTTTTAGTATTTTAATACTGTTATTCGAGATAAATATTCAAAAGGTAAATAAAAAATGTACTTAGTAAAAATAATATTGTGTAAACAGATAACATTTATAACATTACAAACTCATAGAATTCTTAGAAATGTAATAACATTATTGCTTGTTCTTATTAAAATAGAGTGTAAAATCTGTTAATTTCTATGTCTTTAGTCTAAATAACATCACAGTTGGTATTATTAGAATTACCGATCCGATAGTGTATGTAATTGAAGCACCGGAACACCAATACACTAGAACAGAAAAAACTAATAAATATTTTTGTTGCTATATTAAAGTTAAATACTAAGAGAGTTCGTTATTTTTCGAACTGACTACGCTATTGACCTAGTAAGATCTTAACCGCTTCACCGGACTACTAAAGCGAGCGGTTAAGGCACTCAGCTGAAGCAACTAGCTCAAGGGTGCAAGATAGTTCGTAATTTATACTAAACTAGCGGGCCCGACCGACGTTATCACGCCCTGATTATAAAAAAAAAATTACATACCAAAACCTTCGTCATGAATCACTTTATCCACTGGTGAAAAGCGCATGTAAATCCGTTCAGTAGTTTTTGAGTTTATCGCGAACAGACAGACAGACAGACGCGGTAGGGGACTTTGTTTTATACTATGTAATGAAGTTGCTTAACTAAAGCTATGGAGTTTTTGGAGGGATCCTAGTCTGTCATGTAGTGGGTTTTATATTTTATTCATAATCTTGTGTTATTTGACTCTATATAATATAATATTGTAAGCGTTTTACGTAATATAGTTTGGTTATTGCGCACAATGGTGGTAGAGCCACACTGTAACTAACTGGTTTCAGCATAAATGGGTCGGCTCGCCCGGGGGTAGTACCACTCTCTCATAGAAAACCGACGTGAAGTAACAGTGCTTGCATTGTTGCGTTTCGTTCGGTCAGTGAGAGCGCCGGACGCCCAACTCCCTTCCCCTTCGTCCTCTCCTTTCCCCATTCGCTTCCTCCCTCCCTCCTTCAACACAGACTGGCAACGCACTTGCGACTTCCCTGGTGTTGCAAGTGTCTATGGACGGTGGTGATCACTTAACATCAGGTGACCCACCTGTCCGTTTGACTCCAATGACATAAAAAAAAGAGAAATCCATTGCTGGACAAAGGCCTTTGCAGTTTCGCGCCACACAAATTTTCACTCTTTGTTATGTGTTGATTTTTCCTAAGTCCTTTACGTTTTTTCAAAAATCATCTTAATTTGGAGTAACTAGGCGGCCACGCGGGTCAATGATTAAGGGGTTTAGTTTAATGGCACTGCCCTACGGCCTCTCTGAATGGATCGAAAACGCTCGTAAAACGCGGTCAGCATTGCATCACAGACCGCCGCCTGAACGAGATGATGCATTTTCTTTTTTTCAAAAGGTGGCAACGCACCTGCGACTCCTTTGGTGTTGTTAGTGTCCATGGACGGTGGTGATCACTTAACAGCAGGTGACCCACCTGCTCGTTTGCTACCTATGCAAATGAAGTGAATCGGAAATAATGTCGGAGCATGGATTCTGACTTGACACAAAAACTCCCTGGAAAGTTCTAACACGACGGCCACCATCTTGTTAGTTCATTAGAATAATCGCATGAAACTTGTAACAGCATTACCTACTCGACAATTGCAGTCATAATCTACTAGGAGATTGATTGCTAAAAAATAAAATAAATTAAAAATAGTATTCCACGAGGTGAAATCCTGAAACAAGTGAAATCCTCAGGTGTAGCGACCTCAATGGTGTTAGGACTGCGGACTGCGGTGTTAGGCTGGTTGTTCATAGCCATAAAATCAAAATCAAAAACACTTTATTCAATTTAGGCCCTAAGAAGGCACTTCTGAAGGTCAAAACTACCACCGGTTCGGACAAACAACCCAGTCATCGAGAAGAACCGGCAAGAAACTCGATCTGGTTTATTTTTTTAACAAATATATATAATATTTAGTATATATTAAATACATGTCACAATTTTTGATTAATGGATGCACAGAGATGAGTCAATTCCAGACATTACCATCGTTCACATATTAATCCACTATATAATAGCCTTTTGACACTAAAACCCGCGTGACATGGCGCTTAAATTCGCAATCCAGCAAATCGGTAATATCCTTTGGGATTTTGTTGTAAAATCTAACACTATTTCCCAAAAAACTATTACTGGTTTAACTAAGTCTAAAACATGGGACAAGCTTTTCAAGGTTCTTACGGACATACATTAAATTGTCCCGAACGTATTGGGAGGGCAGAGTCAAGATACCGTATTCGTTGAACTTGGTCTTTAAGGATTCGCGTGGTACCATATTGTAAATTGCTCGAACTGCCCGTTTTTGTAATAAAAGTATGGTGTCTAACTCAGCTGCTGTCCCCCACAACATAGTTTGCAGTTCACATTTAAGTGGTTAACATTAGAAGGACCTGTTTGTTACTTCATGGTACAAAAAAAAAAAAACTGACCGGAGGATGCCAGCAGCGGTCCAGCCGCACGAGCCAGAGCTCCGAGTGAACGCAATGAACCTAAAACAGCACCGCGGCTTTCAGGTGGCGCTTCGTTCGCCGCCATTGAAGTCATGCACGATACCGCAAACGCCGTCGCTAAACGTAAATTTCACATTATTGCTATGGCAAAGAAAAATGTTACCCCTAAAAATTTATTTACACTATATTATTCAGGTTCAATATCATTTTCATTACATAGTATAAAACAAAGTCCCATACCGCGTCTGTCTGTTTGTCTGTTGGCGACAAACTCAAAGACTACTGAACCGATTTTCATACACTTTTACCAGTAGATAAACTGATTAATGAGGAAGGTATATAATTTGTCAAGTATTGAATTTGTGAGAAAAAAAATTATAATCAGGGCTGGACAGCGTCTGCTAGTCTATACATATAATAAAAATATAAATCTAACGTGTCTGTGTTTTTTAGATTTTTGTAGAAAAATAAATGGTTGCAGATATTTCCTATATCTAAGTTATAAGTAATAAAATACATTTGAATCATTTTTAGAAATATCTGTCTGTCTGTTTGTTTGTTTGAACACGCATAACTGCTAAAGTACTATGATCTTGACAAAACCTTTTTAGCCTTTCTTTCATTAAAATCGGTTTCGGTCTATCAAAAGTTATTATAATTTTAATAACGACGCAACTGAAGTACGAGTGTAACTAGACTTAATACTTAGTAATTTACTAACCGACGTGATGTAACAGTGCTTGCATTTCGTTCGGTCAGTGAGAGTGCCCGAGGCCCACCTCCCTTCCCTTCTCCTATCCCCCCTCACTCCATTTCCTCCAAAAATAGGCTGCCAAGTGGCAACGCACTTTCGACTCCCCCGGTGTTGTTAGTCTCTATGGACGGTTGTGATCACTTAACATCAGGTGACCCACAAGTTCGTTTGCCAGTTATGACATTTAAAAAAAACTTAATACATTTAGATGACTTTATTAGTCACTGTATTGTACATCAGGCATAGCTAGTAATTAACATAATATAAAGATGGCATTCAAAAGTATTAAAATGGCAAGTAGTGCAACTAGTATGAGATCCGGTATAAGAAATATCCTCATCTGTTATTCAGTGGTAATTAAGAATATATGTTACATAATGTATAGACTTGAGGTGTGAAGGGTGTCTAATAACATCATAAGACTTGAGACACCTAAGCCAACCTCACCTGCACATGGTGCACCCTGCAGAATAACGAACGAGGCAATGGCGAAAGCGGGGTGGTAGGGTTGTACAGCCTGACTGAGTCGCAACCACCATGTATATGGCGAAAAAGCCCGTCATAGTGATTCGCTTCCGCGGGTCGCGTGTCGGGATCAGCCTGTGCATATCCAGCTATTCGCAGGCCGGCATGACAGTGGCGACCGGCGATGGATAGTGTGTCACTCGGTGGTCGCCATTGTTTTTGGATTGTACTGTGCTTACCATCAGGCATAGTGCAGTCATTTTGCCATACTACAATAAAAAATAAAAATTGACTGATATATAGCAAATAGGTTGCCTAGCTAAATCAGGCATCTATGATGTTAAATTTTTTTTTTTTTTAAATCGAGCATCATTTGAGATTATAAACTTCAAGGAATTGAAAAAATAAAGGTTGCTTACCATTGTCTCTGCCCAGACTATGGAGTTGCCAGATAAACAGGTAAGTGAGTGTCATAAATATACTTTAATAAGTTATTTAATCGAGTTACATATCATATGAAAGGTTATTTTATTGTCTAACCTAGGCACGCTATGTACGTATATGTCAATCGATAAATTATGTAACATATAGGCTTTATTATTATTAAATAACAGATGAGTGTATATATATTTCTTATACCGGATCTTAAACCAAACTATATTGGCCAAAGAAAATATTGGAAACGGCATATGGTGTCACAATAATGGCCAAGGAAATTATTGAAATGACAAGTGGCTTTTTGAGACCCTCTCACACTAAGCCTCTTAACCCAAAATTTGCTGTCGATTTTTTTTTTAAGTTACTATATAAATTGTGATCAAAGTTATTAAAAAATTGTATACATATCGAACATTCTCTAAATATCCTAAAGAGAATATACTGAATTAACTTACACAAGGCGTAAAGTACAAGTCCAGTCCAAAGCCACGTCATTGCGGAAAGTAAATAAGGATTAGGTAAAGCAGCGAATGCGATACAAAGGAACGAGAGCGGAGTTAGCGCGAGAGAGACGCGCGCAGCACGCACAGCCCCGCGAGCTCCTAACCGTCTCGCTGCACCCCCTTGTAATACCGCCATTATTAATCCTATAAAAAAACGCGATTATAAATAAAGAATCAAACTACGGATAAATTTAACAAGGTATGGATAAATTTAACAAGGTATGGATAAATTTAACAAGGTATGGATAAATTTAACAAGGTATGGATAAATTTAACAAGGTATGGATAAATTTAACAAGGTATGGATAAATTTAACAAGGTTTGGATAAATTTAACAAATGTAACACTTCTAATGTTACAAGCGTCCACGGCTGCGGTGACCGCTTTACACCAGGCGGCCCGCGTGTTTGTTTGTTATCGTCGTAGTAAATAAAAAAAAGCGGTATAGAGACGCGGGCGGCACAAATTATGGATAAATTTAACAAATCATAGATAAATGTAACGAGAACCACACCCGCATGCCGCAACCCCTTGTCATACCGCCATTATTAGTCCTACAAAAAAAAAACGCGATTATAGGTAAAGGAACAAATTATGGATAAATTTAACAAGCTATGGATACATTTAAGAAATCATAAATAAATTTAACGAGAACCACACCCACACGCCCTACCCCCTTGTCATACCGCCATTGTTAATCCTACAAAAAAAAACGCGATTATAGGTAAAGGAACAAATTATGGATAAATTTAACAATCTATGGATACATTTAACAAATCATAGATAAATTTAACGAGAACCACACCCGCACGCCGCACCCCCTTGTCATACCGCCATTATTAATCCTACAAAAAATACGCGATTATAGGTAACGGAACAAATTGTGGATAAATTTAATACGATACGATACGATA
This sequence comes from Antheraea pernyi, assembly GCA_015888305.1. Classification (NCBI taxonomy): domain Eukaryota; kingdom Metazoa; phylum Arthropoda; class Insecta; order Lepidoptera; family Saturniidae; genus Antheraea; species Antheraea pernyi. The sequence goes on along the minus strand of MU159218.1, from coordinate 165,376 downwards.
ATACAATTTCAAGGGCTTTTTACAAGACCTCTGTAGTTAGTGCGTCGCTTATTACAAGCCGCGTCTCAACACAATTTTAGAACATAACAATCGAGGAAAACACTATTACCAATAATAAAAGAATACATATAAATTAGGTCTCACCTATAACCAAAAACATTTTCCCTTGCTGCATAGCGGTATAATCAAAAGTATGATGAGTCAAAAACGTTATAGTGAATTCGAGTCCCGAGTATATAAATAAATAAAGAAAATATATTAGTCCCAATTTTGATAGAACTCTGTTCTGATGCTCGGAGAGATTTTTAACTGCGGTGAATTTTAATAAGTGCCACGGAGACACAAAATCAATCGTTTTAGTAAGAGAGAATGAAAGTGGAGCCCTCTTTTCCTGAAACCAATCGAATACATGCATAAACCCAAAATAATATATAAAGATATGTTTATTTAAACATGCACGGAGTTACAAAGCAAGTGACATAGATAACCTAACATCAACAATTTGCTGTGGAAAATTGCTGAGCAAATATTTCTATTTCACGTCAATTTGACTGCAAAGCTTAGATTTCCAAAAATTACTACCAATTGAACGCCAAATTGTACAGCAAATTGACAGTAATGTGATGTCATAAATGGAAACTGATACATTTACTTCAAAAGTTGGAGAAAAATATTGATTTAATGTTAAATTGAGTATTTCTGAATATTTCGTTATAAGAAAAAAAATATTTAAAAGCATGAAAAAGTATTTATTACGTAGAAATTTCTTAATTGGAAAAAAACAATGTACATAATATATCGACTCATTTACTACGAGATCAGACGGCAATTTATAATTTCAACTAACCGCAATTTAATTGCAAGTTTTGGTGTCAATTTGACATCCATTTGCGACAGCAATTTAATGTCAATTTGCGGTACAGTTTGTTACTTTTAATTAGATACCAAATGTTTACTTGAGTTTTGAATATACTTCACTTAAAAAAGAATAATATTATACAATTTTCACCATAGAAAACAATTATTGTGGAACATGACTTGCATAGACACACCCCACCATTGTAAATTTGTGTATAATTTTTAACCTTAAAAGAAATAACAACCTAGAAACACAAAAAAAAACTTGACAAAAATATAACCAAATTATTTCATGCCAGTAACCAAATTTTATTATTTTTAGACAATTTTAACGGAACGCCAAAAATTCATTATTTTTTATCATTTATTGAAATATTTACGTTATTTATTTAAATTTTAATAAACTACCTATTTATTAGAAAACATTAAAAAAAATTTAGACTAATAAAAAAAGCATATTATCTCATGTTTATCTCAGTATCTACATTATTGCTTTAGTGATACGCTAGAAACTTTGGTGAGTATCTGATAATATTGAACACTTAAGATATTTTATTACAAAATAACGAAATAGTCATCCTACATTGGTTATTCAAATATACCAAATTAAATTTCCAAACCTTTCAAAGTGCAATACATAAAATGATCAAACCCAATAAGAGAATATTAAAAATGAACACAAAACGTAGACTATTAGAGACAATGCACATATATAAAATAAAAGTGAATAATAAACAAACCCTGGGCAGTGTCTCTGGTATACAAAACATCACAAGTATGATGTTAAGTGATGAAAGTGCTAATGCATAAAAAGCCGGTCGTTCACCCCATAGACCGCTAGAGGCGTCGTTTTTCGCGAACCATGCTCCGGCCAGAGGACCCACTATGAAAGCAATTGAGAATGCCAGTCCTACAAGTGCCTGGAAAAATAATAAATAATTATACCTATACTTTACATTTAGTACTAGCTGACCCGTGCAACTTCGTCTGCACCGAATCGGTTATGTAATTATTTATGGACATCACATTATAAACCTCAAAAATAACAGTATTTCTCCACTATTTAATGGATTTTATTATACATATAAACCTTCCTCTTCTTCAATCACTCTATCTATTAAAAAAAAACCGCATCAAAATACGTTGCGTAGTTTTAAAGATTTAAGCATATATAGGGATATAGGGACAGAGAAGCGACTTTGTTTTATACTATGTAGTGATTCTACTAAATGATTATGTATTTAAAAAACATTAACGGTTTTATTACAAAAATTTACGAGTTTCTCTAAACGATGTCTAAAATTTGAAACCTTGTTAAAACATTCATCCTTAAAACTTATAAGAATAATACATCTTACTATAACCCAATTGTACGTATGACTCGTTTATATAATGAGATCTCATCCAAGCACATTTCATTAGACATATTTGACCATCGGGCATTCAAATTCAAAAAGACAAACACATTTTATATCCATGACCATTTCAACTGCAGCTAGTAAGTATATCATATTTCAATATATTCAGTTATGTTCGCTATCTTGTCTTTTTCCAATATGTTAATTTTAGTTTTCATAAATTAGTTCATTTTCACTTTTGTTCGTTTATTCTTATTCTATTTTTTTCTCTAAGTTTAATTTTTTGCAGTATTTACTATTATATAATTTAATAATTTTTTTTTATTATTATTAATAGTGTAAGTTAAGGTAAGTTTCTATGTGATAAAGCGTTTTAGGTCTTCAGTTTAGTTTACAAATTTTTTATTATTGTTATTGTATTATCGTTCTTGACTGTTGACTGTTGCTATATCCACATGTAAATAAATAAATAAATAAATACATGTTTAAAATACTTTATTACAAATGCATGTCCAAGCGGTCTCTAGCTATACATCGTTGAAGTTTTCTACACGCTACGATATAAAAAATGTCTATCTGCGTATGTAAATTTAAACTAGTTTTTACTCGTAGCTTCATTTGCGGGGTGGTAGGGTTTTACAGCCTGACTGGGTCGCAACCACCATGTATATGGCGAAAAAGCCCGTCATAGTGATTCACTTCTGCGGGTCGCGTTTCATATCCAGCTTTTCGCAGGCCGGCATGACAGCGGCGACCGGAGATGGATAATGTGTCACTCGGTGGTCGCCATTGTTTTTGGATTGTACTGTGCTTACCATCAGGCACAGTGCAGTCATTTTGCCGTGCTAATATAAAAAAAAAATTCACGTTAACGCAAATTCCCTGGGAACAATAGATTTTTCTGGTCGAAAGATACCTTTTTTCTTCTGTATCCCTGACAATGTGTATGTCAAAGGTCATGTAAGCGTAACAAACAAACAAACTCACATCCACTTTACAATATTAGTTACGATTAGGATATCTGTTGTTAATTCAGGATAATGTGCGAAATGGCTGAACCGATTTGCTGACCATTAAATACGGAACTTTTAAGAGCATTATCTAGATCAGGGGTTCCTAAACTTTAAAGATAATGGAATACTAATCAAATACATTTTATTTTACGGAATCCCATATCAAAGGATTACAAATGAACACTGAAATTTATATAAGAATATTTTATTAAGAAACGTGTAATATAATTGAATTACATTTTTCGCGCATTGTCTCTGGCTACGTGTGCTGCTGAACATGCCATACATAGTCGGGGCTGAATCTTGCTAACTTCCTACCAATTTCATAAAAGTAATAAGTCCTTCTCATCACATATTTTGCGCTATTTCAAAATAATATTTGTAACCGTGGTATTATTTAATAGATAATAATAAATAATTTTGTCGAAACCTTGACAACTATTCTACGGAACACCTAGGTTCCACGGAACACAGTTTGGGAATCCCTTATCTAGACTACCAATCAATATGCTTTTCTATAAGGGATAAACAGGAATGATGTGCTGTGACAGAGGCAATTAAAATACATGTAAATAGGTTATAGATGTAATGTAGCAACGACAAAATGATGGTAAAAAAATAAAAGACATAAATGAAAGAATGAGGTAGCGGAAACCAGTAGGTCTAAATTATTAAAATAAACAGAGAGGATTTGAATTTCTATTTGTAACTAGCTGTGCCCGCGACTCTGTAATGTAAAATGTAATGTAACGTAATGTAAATGTAAAACCGCGACTTAATGTCGTCATTAAAATTGCGATAACTTTTGTTACAGTGAACCGATTTGAATGAAACCAAACCCAAATGTCACTCGAGAATATATTTTATGATTTTCTTGGCGAAGTTTTATCGTGAACGCAGTACTTTAGCAGTGATGCGTACTCATATAAACAGACAGACAGACATTTCTAAAAAATATTGAAATGTAAAACCAAGCCCAAATGCATCGATCAACAATAACTAGATAAAAGGTCGGCGCGAAAAATACGTCTCGGTAAATAAGAGCTCACTTGAAATGTGTGCCCTTATTTTATTTAGTTTGTTTGAAACCAATCCGCCAATGTAAGCCCGTTTCACATGTCGCAGTGTATTCAAAAGATGCAAAAATAATACCCGAAAAAGCATTTTAACGGCCGGAGTATCTTACTTTCGCTAAATACATATTGAATAAGTTATATTTTAAGCTTTAAACTAACAAATAATATCCAATTTTGAACAAAATTACCGATTTTAAACCTGTGATACAGTTGTTTGGCCTCGCCCCTCACAAACACGCACAATAACGGGAAAACGTACTTTATTCATTACGTGTTAAGGTTGAATTCACACTAAACGTTGTTTATGTTGTCTTTTCATTTGTGAGGGGAGTAATTTATTGCTTTGCTCGTTTTATCGTAAGTATTAGATAATCTTTTGAACATTTGTGACTCTATTACTAGGTGTTATGGGTGTAATTAGGTTGAACTTAAAACTGTTGTAAAACTTTTTTTCTCCCTTTCTTAGTAAACAAATAGCTACACATAAGTATATATTTACGCGGACAATTTTTAGCATCGATTTTGTACGTGACCCTCTATCTAGTTATTGTTGATCGAAGCCCAAATGTTACTCGAGGTTATGATTTTCTTGGTGAATTTTCTAGGACGCATAAAATCAAACGTTTCTCGTTGCAGTAAAACGGGGCAGCGACGAATCTATTCCAGGCGGAAGCGCAAAGTTGATCTCCACAAAGTAACGCCTTCTTCAATCAAATATTTATAATGAATATTGATTCACTTACCATTCCTCTAGCTCTGGTCTTTTCATTAGATGCATCAGTGACAATGGCCATACTAAGACTCACATTAGCTTTACTCAGACCGCCAATAAATCGGGCCAATACAAATACAGTAAATGTACTTGCGCAACTCCATAGCGCGTGTGAAAACGTTATGCCTATCTGAAACAATTCAAAACTTCATCATCGAAAACTAGATTTTCAATTATTATCTTGTCCAGTTTGTTAACATTTTTAACCGAATAAAAATAGTACGTTTCATTTTTTTGAAGTGAAACTTCTTTAGGCGCATGAGAGTAAAATTTTTACAGATGTAACGTCAACGTATGCAACGGAAGTGACGTCATTTGCAGTAAGCGCAGATTTTCAATTTTTTTTTCTATTTTTCTAAAGTTTTAGATTTGTATAAATATATACAAGACTTATAAATTAGTTCGTCAAATAAGTTTCACTTCTGACATGTGTACTTTGTACGCACTGTTATGTTATTATATTAATATTGCTAAATGCTAAGCAAGCTATATGTGAAATAATATATAAGGCACTGTAATGCCATTTTAAGTACAGTTATAATTAGTCAGTCGTTTGGAATCGGTCACATTGTTAAGTCTCGCGCCGAGACGCCATACCTTGATTTATCCAGAAAATAAAAGTGTGCGTCAGTGAACTTTGCCTTTTTTTAAAAAGTAACCACAGCAAGCCATCCTTTTTGTTAATTTTTTTAATGTTTATTACTTCACTGGCTAATAAAATCATCTGAATGTATCAAGTCCAATTACTTTTCTATTGTAATTAAGTCGCGTCGTTATTAAAATTACAATACATTTTGATAGATTGAACCGATTTTAATGAAACCAAGACTAAATGTTACTCGAGGATATGCTTTACGATTTTCTTGGTGAGGTTTTATCGTGAACGTAGTGCTTTAACACACAGACAGACAGACAGACATTTCTAAAAATGATTGAAATGTAGTTTAATACTGATCCCAATACACGAAAAAATAACAGACGTATCGGATTTAATTCTAATTATATGTATAGATTGTGAAAGTAAAAATTCACAATTTATTAAAAATACTACCTACCTATCTATATAATACTTTAGTTCATAGCATTCTCGTACCTATTCGTACTCGTATTTCTACTATAAAGAATTAACTTGCGACACTTCAATTTCAATTGTTTATGACAGTGCTTTTATCGCATTGTGCACTCATGTCTAACCACAATTCCGCGAACAATATACCCGATGATGATCTCATGCTCAGCCTAACAAACAAACTCTCGAAGTGTCGCTCCCGGAATATATAGGCATACCAGATAAATTATATTAACCACATCACAATATTTTCCTACAATAGTTCCGGATCCTTGTAAATTCGAACTCACGTCCATCGATATTATATCCGAACGTGCTACCCCTAAGTTATTATGACCACATTCATTCAATTTTCTCTGTACATATAATAATAATGTAAGTCTAACGTGACTGTACATTATTGATTTTCGTGAAAAAAATTTGTTGCAGGTGTCTAGGAATAGGTAGTAGATTTCATTTCAATCATTTTTGAAAATGTCTGTCTGTCTGTCTGTTTGCATGAACACGCATCACTGCTAAAGTTTACACACAGGGTTTACAATAAAACCTCAAATCACAAATCATAAAGCATATCTTTAGGAGTAAGTTAGTCATTGTTTTGTAGGGACACAGATAAGGTCTATGCAAAATATGTATGATGTAATAATGTACGTGGGTGCAGAAAATATAGAGAGCGCGGCTGCGTCCGCGCTCGATTAAGTAGTCTGTAATAAACGCTCCAAACAAATAGACGTCATTTTATTTGTATACTCCCAGAACGTGGTTAACGGAATTTGGACAATAAATCAAATTATACGTTAAAGTTTTATTAAAATCGGTCCACTCTATCAAAAGTTATTGTAATTTTAATGGCGCCGCGACTTAAGTATGAGCAAATGAGATAAGCAAATGGATTTAACACGTTCAGATTACTTTATTAGTACATCAGGTTCCACGAGCACGAAGTCGCGGGTACAGTTAGTTATTAATAAGTCTAGTGTTACTCACGACTTTCATTACTTTTGGGTCTGGAGTTTTTGTGTACAGACAAAACCTCTTGATATAATTTATCTTGGGTTTTTGCTCAAGAGACGGCAAGTACGACGTTTTTACCCTCTTTATGACGTCACAAGATACGAAATCCATTTTGATGACTATGAACATTATTAAGGACTACCTTTGGAATATACATTTTACACAATCATATAAATGGAAACAAAAATAGACTAGTGCAAATTCGTGACTATTTAAATAAAAAAACAATAATATACATGAAATAACAATAAATTAAAATTTACTAACATTTAAATTGCAATTCATGACTGTAACATATATAAAAAATATTCTTATCTAAAATGTATCTGCATAATATAAAGGTACTTGAAATTATTAATATATGCATATTGTTCTGTTACCAGTTTAATTTCGCTGCACAATTAAATAGTACTTTTAAATTAGGAATAATATATCACATATCTATTCAAATAAAAGAAAACCACAAAAATGACTACAACCATTTGAAAACAAGAAAAACCTGACTGACAGTTCATATTAATATATCTGGTTGATAATAATTTTATTTCTTTTTTAATGAGCTCATCATCAAAACAACCATGTTATTATTCCATTGCTCTTATTATAGTTTGTAACTTTAAGGACAGTTTATACTACATAATCAGTTTTTTGTATCAATTTTATTCTTTGAAATTAATCAGTTCAATTGTATAAATTTTATTTTGCTGTTAATTTTTTACTGTTTTATTGTATTATGAGTATATCTACACGTATTGTTGTACTTTTAACATTTCCTGTAAAATAGAAAGTGTAACTGTAAACTAAATTAAACATATTGAAGGTCACAGTGGCAGCTCATTTTTTCAGTTGAGTACACACATATTGTGAAATTAACATGCATGCTTTGTTTTATGAATGGAAAACATGATGAGAACTGTTTATTTAATAATTGTGTTTTTTGTTCTTGAATTTTCATACATCATGTAACACAATACGGCGAAGGAAGACAACAATATAATAGTTTAGGTGTACTTATGAGTATGTACACTTGTCTTATTATACATTTACTATATTGTGTAGATACAAAATATCCAAGTGTCTTATTTTGACTCTTTATTTCAACACTCAGTAAATAAAAGTATAAAACCATATTATAACAAATGTAATGTAATGGAGACATTTGTCAGCATGATTATATCTTTACAAAAATATTTAATATTTGACTTAATTGAATAATTAACAAGTGTTTGAAAAATTTCTAAGTAATATAAGTTGCATATAAATAAAATTAAAGTGTTTGTCTTATGCTCTGGACTGAAATGGTTTACAAAGAAATAAATACACTTTTTTAAAAGGGGCTGAGGAGAAATAATAAAATTTATTTATTTAGAATTGCTAAAAGGGCTACAGAAACTCTATGATAATGTAATTTTAAGACTATAAAAAAAGAAACCAAAGTTAATCCAGAAACCAAAACCATTTACTCAAGAACTATGTTTCCGGCATCAGCTAAATAGTATTAAAACTATATATAAATATTTTCTTTCCATTTCTCTCTATGGATGAGACATTATGTTAAAATGAAGACTAGAAAATCGCCTCCAAGCTTGATATCTTGCAATATTATAATAATACATAAATAGATAAGGAAAAAGGATTAGGGTGAGATAATAGTAATATACAATTGGTAGTTTAAATGATACAATTGTGTAGTTTGTGATGTTCTAACTGATTTTTAATTGAGATGATAAAATCCCTCTTTGTCTTTATCTACACATAATTGAAGTTATAAACAAGTTACATCTATAGAAGATATAATATTACATGTCTTATTTATTTTATTAATTCAATAATTTATGAAGATAAACTTTCCTCTCAATGAGGTTTTTAATGAATAATTTAATATTTCATTTAGTTACTCTATCAGATCTCTTCTCAAAATTATCACTGATAAGTACCAAATACTTGAGGGTACTTATCAAGATCTAGTTTTGATAAGATCAGAAGCCCAGATGATAAAATATGTTTTCTATATATTCTTTATATTTTAGTTTTGGCAACCAAACTTTTTGATTATTACTACCATTGTCAAATAGATAGTAATATTACAAGTGTACTGTGATAATATCAATGTTCTCATAAGATAGTGGCTCCTTTGTTAGAACTTTCCAGCAAGTTTTTATGGCATCTCAATATTCATGCTCCATAGTATTATTTCACTTGTGCACAATAACCATATTATATTATGTAAAACACTACCAATATTACAAATTATAGAGATAGAAAACAGATTAAAATCCCACCAAAAAGTTTTTCTATATAATAAAATTATTAAATGCTTACCAAGCAGATTAGAAGTATGGGTTTCCTACCATATGCATCTGATAGACTTCCCATTATGGGGCTTGTTAAAAACTGTAGAAAACTATAAAGAGATCCTAGCGCGCCGCCAAACAAAACAGACGCAAAACGATCTGGAGCTCCTGTTAGCTGTTGAAATCCTTGGACTGCTCTAAGTAGTGATGCATACAGAGTATTTCCTTTACCCTCTTCCCTGTTATAGTAATCAAGGAGCGAAGGCAGAAGAGGCAGGATCATAGTAAAAGCAAGAAGATCCAATAATAACGATATAAAAATTAGTGCGATAGTTTTGGAACATTCTGATTTCTTTAAACTATTTTTCTCGTTCGAATCATCTTCACCATTTTTTATTTCAAGCTCATTATTTAAAGGCTTGTGTATCCTTTCTCTGATACCGTTCTGATGAATCTAAAAACAGGTTTCGTGAGTACATAATTGAACATCTCTAAATTTAAAATATGATTCAAAAATAAATTACTCATCGGTTTCTGTTTATTTATATAAACATACCTACCATTATTATAAATTTCTAATTACACGTTTGTCTTAATTTACGTTTTACACTGCATACAGCGATCCATTTAGTTAGGCAACAATTTATAATAATAATCGCGCTCGAGCTATAGCAACAATCGTTTACAGCGACTTTCACTAAACCTGTCTAGCCAATCTAAACTTTGAATTTGACATTGATTGACAATAATGACACTTATGGGTATTGACACGGGAGACGATAGAGATTAATTTTTATCTGTCTCTGACGCTACTCGAGACATTAATTAGTGTGGTATAATCTGTGTCGTATTTGATCTGCGGTAGTAATTACATAATACCAAGGAATTTCGTCTTTGTCGAATTGTAGTCCGGTGAAGCTGTAAAGACCTTGCCAGGTCAATAGCATAGTCAGTTCGAAAAAAAAAAAAAAAAAAAAAAAAAACCCAGGAATTTATAAGTAAATAAATAATTTTACTTTACTTAAATTCCTTGTCTAATATACAGTATTGATAGGTACCTACATAATGGATATGTGTTTCATTTATTCTACTCCATAGTATTGAGACTACTTAAGTATCAATACTTTGAAATAGGTAATCTCCACAGATCGAACCACAACATAATGTTTACTAGTCTTTTATAAAATATAGAAATTATAAAATTATAATGAATTAAAATATATTGGAAATTCACGTGCAATGATCTGAATCGATTACACGTGTCCCGCTCCGTCACGGACCATCTTCAGTTTGATGTTACGCTTCCGATGCAAGCAAGCTTACTTTTTACAGTCACATGGCAACAGTGTCGACCGACAGCGGATTTTACCATCCGCCAATGTCGGATTCAACCGTCAATCAAGGATATGTTTTAGTTACTTTTTGTTGTTTCATTTACTAATTCTCTACATAGCTCTTTCTTACTACTTCAGTCTACTTTACTAGTTCAGATTAAAGTTTTTCAGATGCATGTCTCATAAATAAAATCAAACCTTTATTTGCAATGAGACATGGCAGCGACCAATCATTCTAAGGGAAAGTATAAAGTATAATATCCACCTTTGGAAAAATATTGAATTTTTTCCTATGACAACAACTATTACAAAAATCTTGACAAATTGTATACTAAAGCGTTACTCATCAATCACTCTATCCACCGGTGAAAATCATATGAAAAGCCGTTCGGTAGTTTTTGAGTTTATCGCTAAGAGACAGACAGACAGATTTGGTAGGGAACTTTGTTTTATACTATGTAATGATAATGATGATGATGAAGTAAACTTCCCTCAAAATTTCATTTTTTTCATGTTCCCACATGTCTACGTAGTTCTAACACATATTGTAATACCCAATACTTGAAGACATAAATTCCTTGTTGAAGGCAGATAAAGACATTTAGGTACGTTCCACACATCTTTAGACCACAGACTACATAGACTTTGATCATAAACAAAAGTAAACAAACTGCCAAAAGTCTACGCACTATTACCGACTAATTATCGCCATTTTGAATCTAATATTTTGGCTTGTTACAGCAAGTGTTCCTTGTTTCTGGAGAAATATACTAGCCACTAAGTGATATGGGTGAAGATAAAGGTAAATCGTAACATCTCTTTGTTTATTTTTAATCTCACGTCTTATGAGGTTAACCGCTTCTTTTTATGACTTCAGATCGCCGACGCAGGTCTCGTTCAAGAGAGAGGCGACGTTCTAGATCTCGATCTAGGGAACGTCGTGAAAAGAGGAGGAGTCGATCACGATCTCCAAACAAACGATCACGTAGACGTAAGCCATCCCTATACTGGGATGTACCGCCGCCAGGTTTCGAACATATTACGCCTTTGCAATATAAAGCAATGCAAGCGGCTGGCCAGATACCGGCAAACATCGTGGCGGATACGCCACAAGCTGCCGTGCCTGTCGTCGGTTCCACTATAACGCGTCAAGCTCGTAGATTATACGTCGGAAATATACCGTTTGGTGTAACTGAGGAGGAAACAATGGAATTCTTCAATCAACAGATGCACTTGTCCGGTTTGGCCCAAGCCGCCGGTAACCCGGTTCTTGCATGTCAGATTAATTTGGACAAAAATTTTGCATTCCTTGAATTTAGATCTATAGATGAGACGACACAAGCTATGGCGTTTGATGGTATAAACTTTAAGGGGCAGAGCTTGAAGATCCGTCGACCACACGACTATCAGCCAATGCCGGGTACTGAAAACCCGTCTATTAATGTTCCAGGTAAACATAAAACAAAATGTACAGTAGGTTATATTTCCAAAATAATTAGTGTAGTGAATAAGTCTTTTTTGTTTAGATGGTTCTCTTACAGTCTAAAAATCAATCTCATAAATTACTTTTATTGTACTATATTCAAATGTCGGTACAATATATAGTAGTGGTAAATAATTTAAAAACAATTATAATTTATTCTCCAAAAATTTAACATTAATTATTTATTAAATTAAAATGTCACTGACGGCACTTTAAGCTCACATTGACGTCTATACTAGTCTTGAGATTGTAACACAGACGCCAGCACAAACTCCACTAATTTTATCGAATTCTAAAATACTAAAATAAAACACGTTAAAATATTTCCTGAAAATTTTAGATTTTTATGTTAACAGTAAGAATATTTCTTTTATGATTTCTTTACCACTTTGAACTAAAAACTGAAATGTAATGCTATAGAGCTTTAAATAATCTAAGAAAACTTTCAATTAAGAAGTAACATAAAATGCTGCAGAAAATTTTAAAAATATCTGTAAATTCTTCTATTTGTATTTTGTTTCTATAACATAACTAAATTGTTTCACACTATGTATATATCAAGGCTTTAATGTAAAAATGCAATGAAGACAGTTTTGATATATTGAGCCAAAAAAGTTTGATTCTTGATCAGTTTAATAAATTATCTCCTTTTGCCAATAAATATCTTTGAAAGGGTTTAACATAATCATTACTGGATTTCACCTCTATACAGTGCTCAAAAAAGATGTACCTATAGATGCTAAATGCAATTTTTAGTAAAATTTTATTTGTAGTTTTTCACAGTAAATTGTTGATAATAACATGTAAAAAACGTTAAAATAAATTACTTTTTTTTATGTCATAGGTGGTAAACGAACAGGTGGGTCACCTGATGTTAAGTGATCACCACTATACATGGACACTAACAACACCAGAGGAGTCACAAGTGCGTTTTGCCACCCATTGGGGGAAAGGGTTAAGGGTCGGGAGAGAGGAGAGCGGAGTGGAGGTTGAGACAATGCAAGCACTGTTACTTCAGTTCGGTTTTTTGTGAGAGGGTGGTACTACCCCGGGCAAGCCGACCCATTCGTGCTGAAACCAGTAATAGTTTCAGCGTGGCTCTACCACCATAAGAATAACTATAAATATGTCAGCATAGGTTGGATAACATCTTAAATTTAATATTTTTTTACAGCTGGTGTCATAAGTACAGTTGTACCAGATTCACCACATAAGATATTTATTGGTGGCTTACCAAATTATTTAAATGAAGACCAAGTAAGTGATATAGGGATTAATTATAACTGTAGAACTAAAGAACTGTGAGACATTAATTTGATTATAGAGTTAGACTGATTAGAATAAATTGAACTCGATTCTTGGCAAAGAAAAATTTAATGGAAGTTCTGCAAAATTGAATTTATATTTGATAAACAATTTATAAGAACAATATTTAAATAATACCATCACTTTAATGTTTCATGGTATATTAGACACAATAAGAATGTAAATGGCTAATACAGGTAGATAGCTAAAATAATTATCACATAGTTTTGCTTTGAAAAATCCAAAATCGATAATTTATCCAAAATTGCAATCTCTAAAGAATCTTATATCTATAAATATATATATATATATATATATAAAAAAAACAATATTTTAAATATAAAGTTATTTTTTCAAACAATACAAATCTTAACTTATACCCCATTTTAACAAATTTTAGTATATGTAGTGTTTATCAGTACATGATTTGTGAATATAATGTTCATTTACAAGTTATATTTTACAGGTTGGTACTCAGCCCAATAAAGACAACATTTTTTTCCAAAACTCACCCAAACATAGCAAGCTGAAGAATACTTATTCCAATTATAAACAAAAAAAAATTATATTAATAATCCTACTTCTGTTCTTCTTTAATGAAGCTCTTATGCAAAGTACAAGACAAAAGTAAATAGTTTCTTAGCAATCCTTACGGAAAATTGAATGGAGTAGGTAGTTAGAGCCCATTGGGTAGTCTAGATGCCGCAACAATTTCAGGGCGAGATTCAACAGTTGACAGGGCACAGGGCTTCGGTGGCGCCAGCAGTGAGCCGCGTTATTTTTTTCATCCGTTTCAGGTATTTTCAGGTACCCAACGTGGGGCGAGCGTACACGCCTCATGTTAAATACGTTTTTAAAACAACTCACTGATATAGTTTGCTTTCTGCCCCTCCCTAGCTTAGATTTGGCACATTTGCGGCCCGCGTGTCACTGTTGTCTCTCATTCTCACCTATACGTCTTGTACTTGAACGAGACGTCGGCAAATCAAGGCAAGTTCCTCCATTCATATCTGATTTTAACATGCGGCTAGCCACAGGTCAGATAAAATTAATTTATATATTTGCTTCATTTTAATGAGCAAATCCGCGGGAACACAAAGAATTATGAGCTATCTACAGTATAGAATATGATATGTAATTATTTATTTTTAATATTTTCAATGAACTGCGTAATCATTTTGTTATACCATGTTCACCAATTACTGTGTGGGGCAGGTAAAGGAACTTCTAATGTCATTTGGCCAGTTGAGAGCATTCAATTTGGTTAAAGACTCATCGACAGGATTAAGCAAGGGTTACGCTTTCGCGGAATATGTGGATATATCGATGACAGATCAGGTAAATGTTTTTTGTTGTATTAACCCTTTGCACTCGGATTTTTTTTTCATTTGTATTACCAGCAACTCTTAAGAGATTTTAGTGAAAATATCATGTCTGCTGTTAGCGAGAGCATGGCAATCCGCGAGCAGCGACCGCCATTTATCACCAACAGTAAAACACCATATGACTAGTTTTTACGATTTGTTTTTCATATCACCTCTACACACGTGCACTCATACACGCTTACACATGCAAGTGGAAAGGTTTTATCTTTTTTCCCTTATGAAACTGAAATAGTAGGTCGCGAATTGCATGTATCAGGCAACAGCCAAAGTCGAGGTGTGCCGCGCACCCTTGAGCTAGTTGTCAAAATAAAATCGGCTGAGTGTCTTAAGCGCTCGCCTTAGTAGTCCGGTGAAGCTGTTAAGACCTTGCTTGGACAATAGCGTAGTCAGTTCGAAAAAAAAAAACGATTTGTTTTTGTTCTAATGTAAAAAACTGAAGATTATTAGCATTGTTTCCTTAGGTGAGCTCTCAAGCTTTAAAACAAATGTTAAATGGCTCTGCTTCGGAGTCCTCGAGTGCAAAGGGTTAACGATATTAAAACAAATTATTATCAACCAACTTACTAAATAATTTTATTTTACAGGCAATAGCGGGGCTCAACGGAATGCAGTTGGGTGACAAAAAGTTGATTGTCCAAAGGGCCAGTATTGGTGCTAAGAACTCCACTTTAGGTAAATTTATATGAATTTCTATAGAGTTTCTATTAAAAAGTATGAGATACAGCTGCTAGAGTAACATAAAACTAAAAAACAGTGTTTTCAGCGATGACAGGAGCAGCACCTGTACAGCTTCAGGTGGCTGGATTGACATTGGCTGGAGCTGGACCAGCTACGGAAGTGTTATGTCTTCTCAACATGGTTACACCTGATGAGCTACGCGACGAAGAGGAGTATGAAGATATTCTTGAAGATATCAAGTTAGTGCTTCTTTTATTTTATAAATATTGGCTTGTAAATTATAGAAAAAGAAACGTCTTTGAATTATTGCATTACAAAAAAAATTGTGAAGTTTATTAAAAAAAAATTATTTGCATATCTGTTCATGCAAAATAAACATAATATGAATAAATATTATTTTAAAAAATTAGGTTCCGATAATTGAGTCCCTATTTTTCAGATATTTTAAACTTACAAATGCATTTAGTAGTAGTCTTTGACGTTCATAAGTGCCTTATTAGGGCCTAAACTGAATAAAGTCTTTTTGATTTGATTAAAAAAAAAAATTAAAATCATAACACATGTAGTAGCGTTAGTTATTGATGGTCTCTAATTTTAAACCTACCCCCGACTTGGATGTTTGGAACTTAACCAGTAAAGAAGTACCCAAATATTGTCTGTAGAAATAATTTTAGTTAAAATATATTTCAACATTGAGAATTTGGAATTAAAAATAAACAAACATCCAGTTAAGTTATTCTAATTTAAACTATATGTTGATATGTGAAGATCTAAAACATAAATATGCTACTGAAACTTTTGTAGTTTGACATTGTCAATTACATTTTATATCTTTACACTTCTATAAAGGATAATTAGAACTACTGATTCATATGGGTTTCCAATTGAAATAATGTTCACAGAAATCTATAAAATTATGCTTATGTATCACAAAAGTATTGACTGAAGGTTACAGTATTAGATGGAATAAGTATGATAAAGGAAAATAGTCAAATATAAAAATAGTTGCATCTAATAGAGTATTTGAAAATATATTACAATAAATTAGTAATTTTATTTCATTAGATTTAACATAATATAACCTAAAACTTAGCAAAAACACGTTGCTACTATGACGTCATTTTTAAAAGATCGATTATCCTTTCCTTTCTATCTTACTGTAACAATGATTGACGTCCTTTTTCAAATTTACTCTACTTTTCTATTAGTTACGTCATATTAATTGAACTGGATTTCTGTAAATATATAATGAAATCTATTCTAAGTACTCCTTACTTTCTATAACTCATTGATGGGGGTGTTATTGAGCACGCCCTTGTATTCCATATATAGTAAGGCCAATGATCATATATGTCGTTATATTTTAAAATAAGTCAAATCAAATTTTATCCGTTCCTAATATTTTACGTTACTTTTTAAGATCTTCAAATTTTGTACATATTGTAATATATGAACGAATACGAACGGCAATATTTGAACTTCATTCTCGATGTATAAAAACTGGAAATCTTAATAAAATTTAACATGTTATATGAACAATTAAAAGTGGATTTAGGTCATTTTTAAATGTAACGACCCATATATACTCTGTTTTGAATCTTTGTTTCATTTTTTTTTTTTTGCAGAGAGGAATGTAACAAGTATGGCTGTGTACGCAGTATAGAAATCCCAAGGCCTATTGAAGGTGTTGAAGTACCAGGATGTGGAAAAGTAAATTATGTTTTATGTATATATTTGTGAATTTATATATTGCACTAGCTGTTCTCCCGACTTCGTTCGCGTAGCATAGTTACTTTGGGCTAAAGAAAGTTCTCAAAACGAAAAGAAAACCCCGATTTTGAAATTTTCTTCATTGGTGCTCCGTGCTATTGGTATTAGCGTGATCATTATAGCCTTTAGCTTTCTTCGATAAATGAGCTATCTAACACTGAAAGAATTTTTCGAATCGGGACAGCAGTTCCTGTGATTAGTGCGTTCACCACACAAACAAACCCGCCAGCTTTATAATATTAGTATAGATTGTGATCTTTAATTTTTTGATATCGATTTCTGTCCCCCAGGTATTTGTTGAATTCAACAGTATTGCAGATTGCCAGAAAGCCCAGCAAACTCTCACAGGACGCAAATTCAGTAACCGAGTTGTGGTCACCTCATACTTCGATCCTGATAAATACCATCGCAGAGAATTCTAACCTTACAATATAATAATTTACAAATACTGATTCTTTTGAAAATGATATAAAGTGCAATTTGCAGCACTCGACATATTTACTTTGATGAATTCAAATTAAAATGATTATTTCTCATCTGTAATATTATTATAATGTGTTATCAGAAATAAAATAAATTCTACATAAAATAGTTTATTTCAAAATCAACGACAATACTAAAATAGTGTGTGTGATACAATATTACAAAAAAAACGTTTACATTCGAAATTATGTATTCTTAGATTAATAAAGAAAATTTTTTTAATAAAAACTAGACTTCTTGTTGTAAAGTCGGTTGATAAGTATTCATCGAACCACTTTCTGAAGACAGCACAAGTTTTCTCATAACAACGTATAGTATACCGCCGATGATCAACATGCCGATGCCGGACAGCAAACTTATCGCCCACGCTGGAACAGCGTTACCGCCTACAAAAAAAAAAAACAATATTTTATTAGCCTTTGTTGACTATGTGATTTAAAAAATAATACAAAATCTGTTATAACGACATCGAAGGGACTACTCATATTTCGTATTAACAATCGGTGATGTTTTCGAGATACGATATTCAGTCGGGACCTTTGTTCTGGCTCAATATAACCGGTATTTGTTCTAAACTATGTCGCCATAAACGGTTATGATTGTAGTAGCCAAAGGAAAAAAAGCGTCTCCAAAAAATATCTTAAAAAAGGACCATAGCCGTTTGACCATAGTTTGATCGAACTAATCTGTTAATTGCCATAAACCTACCAATTCTCAATTACCTAATCGATTTTGTAGATTTTCTTGGTATATCTTCGATATTAAAATGGGATCCATTTGAAAATATACTCTTTCCAATAAAAAAAATCAAATTTGTATATAAATTTCGTAGTTTTGAGGTAACAAACAAAAAATAAATGCAGCCCAATTGAGAACCTTTTTGAATTATAAATCGCAAGTAGGAATGAAAAGGTTTATAGCATAGCCTGGGGTTCGAGGGACGTTATATAGTTTCGATAGTATTACTCGCAATAATACAACTACAAATAAGCGGGGCTAAAATGTTAAGTAATTCCTGATTGTTATTTATGACCTAGTATGTATGTAGTATGCGCTCCTATATTGTTTAACCGATTTCTATGAAACATTTAGAAGTTTATTTAACTGACACGCAAGTTATTTTGAAGTAAACGGAAGACTAGTCACGGACAAAAGTTAGTTACAATAATTATTATTTTGTGCACCAGCACAAATATAAAATAAATTAGATAAACTTGTTTGCCACTTGGAAACCAATATTATTATGGAATATTACGCGTAATATGCATATTAATTTATTATTCAAAGGACAAATTACTAAAAACTACATAGATGTATAAATTACGTTAATGGCAAATCATGTTTTTAGGACATTTCTAACTTTAAATGGCGTCTCAAATTTTTAGAAAGGAATATCGGCGGAAATATTGTGATATTGATATTTTTCAATATTTGCTCTTAAACTATAAGCATAAGCCCAATCTAATAAAACACCTTCGATCAACAATAACTAGATATCGGGTCGGCGCGAAAAATACGTCTAGGTAAATAATAGCTCACTTGAAACGTGAGCTAGTTTGCTTAACTAAAGCTATTTTGTTGAGTTTGTTTGAAACTCAGCCAATGTAAGCACGTTTCACAATGCCGCAGTGTATTCAAAAGATGCAAAAATAATACCCGAAAAAAAAAGAATAATCAAAATCGGTTCACTCAGTCCAAAGTTATGAGGTAACAAACATAAAAAAAAATACAGTCGAAATGAGAACCTCCTCCTTTTTTTGAAGTCTGTTAAAAAACAATTTAACGGCCGGAGTATCTTACTTTTGCTAAATACATGTTGAATAAGTTATATTTTAAGCTTTAAACTAACAAATAATATCAAATTTTGAACAAAATTACCGATTTTATACCTGTGATACAGATGTTTGGCCAAAGGCTCTTCAACCACGCACAATAACGGGAAAAGTACTTTATTCATTTCAATTCATTACGTGTTAAGGTTGCATTCACACTAAACGTTGTTTATGTTGTCTTTTCATTTGTGAGGGGAATTTATTGCTTGCTCGTTTTATCGTAAGTATTAGACAATATTTTGAACATTTGTGACATAGTTGTAATTAGGTTGAACTTAAAACTGTTTTAAAACTTTTTTCTCCTTAGTAAACAAATAGTTACCTACACATAAGTATATATTTACGCCGACAGCTTTTAGCTTCGACTTTGTATGTGACCCTTTATCTAGATATTGTTGATCGAAACCTGACACTAATCTGTATCCTTTTCCTAGAAGAATTGAATTACGTTTTAATTTTCCTAAACATATGATTTGAATAAAACCTATTTCTTTATAACACAACCAAAAAATGCATAAATGACGCAAAACGAAAATTACGCGTCATTTATATTTTGCTGTAGCTTTATTCAAACCTAAACTATACACCCAGTCTAAAAAGTTGACATTTATATATATTAATTTTTAATAAAAGCATTGCAAACTTCGTGAATTCAAGCTTAAAATTTTTTAGTTTCGTCATTTCTTTGTAAATAAGTTTTGATAAATTAAAGCGTCTGTGTTTCTCTTTTTGCGACTCTCGAGTCCTGAGAATTTTGCTGATCGTAGTATACTACAGTCACGTCACAGGCGACAGCAAGTGTATATAAGTTATGTGAAAAAGAGGAAAAATAAGAAGTTTTTTTACATTTACTAAAATACAAAACTTACGATAATAAGTGCGTGTCATCACGCGTCTCCCTCTGAGAATTTTCCTTCTGGCTTCTGTTTCTTGTGTTAATGTACTGAGAATCACTGAAAAATTAATGATTAGTAACATTTAGACCACCCCAAGTATGAATGAAATATTTTATTTCTGCGACGTGGTATATCTCAAGTATGAACGAATCTTAAAAGAATATGAGAAGAGCCTGAATCAGTCGTTTTAAAGGTAATTGAATATATGAACTACGCGCCTTACTTCAGAACCCCATAACATTATTTCGAAAGGCGGAAGTTGTCAGTTATCTAGATTGATTGATTGATAATATAGAATATGTCATATTTCAGACAAAAATCTTGACCTACAAAGTTATAACATGCTATTATACGTGTGTAGTGTTCTACACTTGATTAAACGATTTAAATTAAAATCGATTTTTTTATACCACTATGATAGCAAACAAGCATGCGGGCCGCCTGATGTTAAGCGGTCACCGCAGCCTATGGACGCTTGCAACATCAGAAGTGCCACATGCGCGTTGCTGACCCATAAATAACCTATTTACTTTCCACTTGAAAAATTTCACCCTGTAGTCCCTAGGAAAAACATCAGCAGGAAGTTCAATCCACAATCGGGGCGTTCGTGGGAAGAAATCCCTCTGGGACCTGACCGTCCGAGACCATAATGTATGGGGATGAATTCCCTGCCGATGACGAGCGGTACGATGGTGAAAATCAGCTACACATTTATGCATTGCTACACTCGCGACAGATTGCTGCATTGTAATGTATCAAACATTGTGGATAAAGGAGTGGATAGATTATAACACAAAAATGATCATATATATATCCCAAATAATATCTTTGTACTAAAGAAAATTTATTGTGAGTAATAAAGTTGGGAAATGTTGACAAATATTGAGGATGTGTACAAAAATGTACTGATAAAAGATACCGATAAGTATAATATAATACAGTAGTCAGTGTACAAAGAAAGTTATGATATTTACATATCATCTTTATGTATATATTTATGATATCATAGCATCACCTTAAAGCAGAGCAGAGGTACACAAGACATATTCGATTAAGGTGTATCCTTTAAATCAGTGACTATGTTAACAAATATATACTCAATTTTAACTGTATCAAAATAATTATATACATTAGTAATAAGTGTACACATGTATATTGTCGATAGATATCGTCTCTGAAAATCAGTTTACTTTATGTTTTTTTGTAGAGGCAATTGATTTTCGTTCGATATCTTCGCAGTTACTCTTAATTCTTGTGTATAGAAAAATTATGCAGTATTTACCCAAAATAACAGCGAAGTAAAACAAGAATGGTTTTCTATGAGCCATATTTGCACTTTTTTCGCACTACTTAGATCAAGAACACTTTTTAACGAAATAGATCGGGTGACACACTAAATTCTAGCAGTATAGGTGTGTTCTTTAGCGCGAGGCCCTTATCTTTTTCAGATAAGATAACATGATTATTAATGCGTAGATATTGCCTACGTTAGTATTGAATAAAATCCTGGAGGACTAAATGAGTCAATGCTTTGTTTCGCATTAAAAGTTTGTATAAACGAATGCTTAAATTATTTAGGTGTGACTAAAGTTTTTGTTGGAATGTACAGTATAATTATGTAAATCTAGGTACATATTAACAAAATTAAAGTGCCTGCTGTTTTTTTACTGAACCGATTTTAACTAGCAAGTCAAGGATTTTTCAGAGTATTGTCTAGATTAAAAATTATTAAGTTTTTGTAGGGACTTACTATAGTACCTAATAACAAAATTTAACAGAGCTGTAACCGAAAATTTTAACAACAATGAGAGTGCAGTGGTTTTCCATTTGGGCCACAGCGTCGATCAAATTAGGTTCGAACCCTTAATGAACCGAAGCTTTTGGTGAAGGAAAGCATCGTGATAAAAACATAGTAGCATAATGATAGAGCTTTTGTAGGCCAACTACAACCCTCAAGCCAAACGTTTATAAGAGTATTCCGGTAGCTGCACTTGGCAGCTAGTCCCCCGTCTTTAGATTTAGCGTACTTATAATCTTAGACCTCTTTAAACTATAAAGTATTCGCAGGTCTGGCGGACGTTGTCCTGCCTCGGTAATAAAAAAAACTCAAACCGTAGCGCCACCTAAAAGGTTCAATTGTGAATCTAAAACCATTCTTCAATCCACCAGAACACTCACTAAAAATGTCATCAAAATCTGTCCAGCTGTGTAGGAGGAGTTCAGTCACATACACACGGACAGTATTACATATAAAATAGATACGGTGTTATTACAAAAAAGTTAAATACTTGCTTTAAAAAAGTTTCAAAGTAAATGCACCGCGCTCGCCCGAAGCAAGTTCGCGTTATCATTTTTCGCAAGGCAAACCTCACGCAATCAAAGCGAGACAAAATAGCAAGATGGCGAACATTGAGCAACCGCGATGCTTTTAATTCGAAACCTTTTTAAAACTACTTGTTTTAAAATTCAATACGTATTTAACTTTTTTGTAATAATACTGTTAATGTTTAAAAAAATATTAAAAGCGTAATAGGAGATAAGTAGTCACAAAATCACAATAAAAAACTGTCTACAATTAATATCGGTATAAAAAGTAGTTTCAATAAACAATCAAACAGTTATCACAAGAATGAATTTGAATTGTAGAATGTAGGTTCGGTAAGTCTGTATTTTCTACTGTTCAATTAAAATCAACCCTGGGCTACGCAATGACATTTTGAAGTAAAACGGAATATACATAATGATTAAAAGTATTGCGAAATATTTTTATAATTTATAAACATAGTTAATTGCGGCTGATATTTACGTGGCTCGCGATATGGCAAGCAATGATAGTGGTGGGGCAGGCGTGTAAATAGCCGTGCTCACCGTGCGTTATAAGAACTTATTATGTCTGAACACGAGGATGCGTGTCAGACTAACTTTGCCTATACTCTGAGTATTTGAGAGTATGTGATGGACATGGGAGGTGTATATATAAACTGACCATTTATTTTTTAACTCAAAACGGGACATAAGTTTTTATACCTCAGTTAGCAGGTTAACAATGAAAATAAACACAATTTATTAATTTTTTTTATTTAGAAAAAGTGTAACTTAATGCAATTAGTATTCACTATTATTATATTCATATAATTATTTTTATTATAACAAGTTGGAAAAAATAAAAATCAATCACCAATTCACCAGCTTTATTAAAGCAAAGTTCCTCTGACAGTAATAATTAAATTATATGCAACATATTTTTTTTAATTGTATTTATATTTGTCAGAGGAACAAATTTGCTTTAATAAAGTTGGTGATGATTTTAAATAAGAATAAAATTCTTGGCATGTTTTTTTTATATTGACCTTAGTTATCAACATCGCTTTCAGAACTGGAACCTGTAAGTGATTTTTTTCAGACGTCCACAATTTATTCATAAGAGAAAAGACTCTTTCTACTGGAGCATTTGTACCAGGTAGACATAAAATATATTCAATTAAAATACAAAAATTTTCATGTTGAAGATTGTGGGTTCGAAAGTGTTTGAATACTTCCACCCAACGAGTTTCTGTGGAGACTTTTGAATTATCCCATTCGGTTATTTTTTGGGAAGTGACGTAATTTGAAATTAACGTGAATTCGTCAAATACTTCTGTATCTTTATTACAGTGAATATATCCCTTTTGAATCAATACATCCAGCGCTTTTTGAATATCTTCCCATGCAGGAACTTTTCTTAAATCTGCCCAATGAAATATATTCATTTCTTTAGTAAGAAAGCAAGTCCACTGTTCTAGATATTCACGGCTTGTTTTATAAAATTCTGTAGCCGTATTTTTCACAAAATCTTCATCAATATTAGTGCCATTATCTTTTAATTTCTCAATTAAATTACGAACAGTAAATGGAAGAAACTGGTTGATCTGTTTCTGAGCCAAATTGTCTTTGAGATGATTAATTTCTTTTGCAGCCTCAATTGCCGACACAGTCTGACCTTCAACCTTCAATACCGCGTGGTGAAAACTTGCAGATTGAGCGTGCAAAAAATAAAGCCATAATTCTGATGTGGGGTCTTCAAAAAAGTCTTTTAACAATTTGGGACATTTTTCAATGCTTAAAAAATAGTCTTTTAACGGCTGGTACATTTTTAAAACTCTATCCAAGGCAGGCATAAGCGCAAGCCACCTGGTTTTACTGTAGCCGAGCATTTGGTGATGTTCTATTCCAGCTTCAGCGCAAAACTCCTTTAAAGCTTCAACTCGAACCGTATAAATATAAAAAAATGAATATATTTTTACAATAATGCTTTCATAATCTAAAGGTAGACCATCTGCAGCAGATTTGATTGCATTGTGAATTATATGGGCTCCACATCCAATACCTATCAACGGTTTTTTCAGAGATGATTGTAATTTTGCTAATACATTATTAGTTCCTCGCCTAGCTACACCCCCAAAATTGACATTAGCATTGTCGCCACAAAATGCCACGACTTTTTTTGTCAAATTATTATCTGTCAATACTTGCTGTAAATAATCAACAATGATATCAGAAGTTTCACCTGGTTGCTCTTGAAGATCTAAAATTTTTACTTGCACACCTTCGTAAGGTTGAAAAAAGCGCACTACAAAAGGATATATTTTCTTGTTACCGTGGTTTGAGGCGTCATTTAAAATTGAAATACAATTGGACTTATTAAGATCATCTTTTAAATTGTCGATTGCTGTACGCGCCAAAACATTTACTACAATAGCTTCTGTTTTTGTACGCGCGCATGCGAATTTCGGATCAAAACATGACTGGATTAACTTCGATGCACAATCATTGGAACGAAAGCTGTGGTTTTCTTGTATAGTGTGATAAGCCCAGACGCCTTCTGCAGCAGCAATATCCAAATCCTTTGAAGATGGCGTGTTTGAATTTTTGAAAAAGTTTAACATTGAAGAACTGGAAGCAGCGACACGATCGGCATTTTTATGTTTTTCAGACTTCAAATGCTGTTCAATATCACCAGCACCACTATGGGAAACACTAAACTCTGTGCGACACTTTTCACATCTGACATCCGAGGAAGTATTAATTTGCTTAATAAATGGGTATTTTGCTTGTAAGTTGACATTAAATGAACACTTGCGTTTCGGCATAACTACAGGTTAATTTTTTTTTTTTTTTAGACTCAAAGTTTTATACAAGATAGATAGATTTTCAGTTGACCACCGGCAAATCCTACTTAAATCATCATTTAATTTTTGAACGGAATTATCAAGATCAGAATTATGTATTGGTAAATATATTTGCAAATCATCGGCGTATAAATGGTATTTGCAATTTTGAATACACTGAGTAATGTTTGCAGTGTATAAAATAAAAAGAAGTGGTCCCAGAATAGAACCTTGTGGTACCCCTCTCTGTACAAAACATACTTGAAAAGTAAGACTGGTACCATCAGTCCTATTTATACTACTTGTTGGTAACAGTTAACAATTAGGTAACTGTGAAACCAATCCACAGTGTTTATAAGTTCGTGTTGTATTACGTGTGTGAACGATCTGGTGGCCACTAACACCCCTGTGATACTCGTGATTCGTGGACGTGCGAGGACCAGGCAGCCGCAACCGTGTTAGTGGCCACCAGATCGTTCACACACGTAATACAACACGAACTTATAAACACTGTGGATTGGTTTCACAGTTACCTAATTGTTAACTGTTACCAACAAGTAGTATAAATAGGACTGATGGTACCAGTCTTACTTTTCAAGTATGTTTTGTACAGAGAGGGGTACCACAAGGTTCTATTCTGGGACCACTTCTTTTTATTTTATACACTGCAAACATTACTCAGTGTATTCAAAATTGCAAATACCATTTATACGCCGATGATTTGCAAATATATTTACCAATACATAATTCTGATCTTGATAATTCCGTTCAAAAATTAAATGATGATTTAAGTAGGATTTGCCGGTGGTCAACTGAAAATCTATCTATCTTGTATAAAACTTTGAGTCTAAAAAAAAAAAAAACAAAAAAACGAGCAATTTCAAAAGTACATGAGACTCAAAATTAAGTCGCTCGTCAAGGAGAATACCAAGACATCTGGCTTCCCGTACACGTTCAACTATTTCATCATTCACAACTATGGTAGGGTTCTTGGAACATATACGCTGAATCTGTTTCTTAGAACCAAATACGCCGTATTTCGCCTTTCAAGGATTAAGTACTAGTGAGTTTTCAGTTGACCACCGGAAAATTCTACTTAAATCATCATTTAATTTTTGAACGGAATTATCAAGCTCAATTATTGTATCTCAGTTTATAGCCCTTGTTTATTGAGTAGAACTAAAAAACTTCTTCAACGAGTCCAAAACTGCATGCGCCCGTTACTGCTATTGTATCAGTGATAAGTATGCAGATTTTCAACTTAAGCATGATAGCTAACCAGGAAAAAAAAACCGATTACTTGCTAGGATTTCATCAACAAAAGCTACCGCTTAATCGTAAGAATTTGAACCTATGTCGATCGATGCCATGTCCGAACATGCTAACTACTGAACCATTATCACTTCAAACGTAACAATAATAAAACAATAAAAATTCAGAACATACTTTTAATCTAACCTAACTACATAATAGGACTGTCTACAAATAACTTATTCTTTAAATATATTTTTTAAATCTGCTTCAGCTAAAACTTGAGCCGTGACTGAATCAGGATTTTTCACAGTCATCTTCGCGACTTTCGGTACTTCTGTCTGCCTTTCAGCTGCCACTACTTCTGCCGATTTCTCGATTAATTCATTTTCTGGAAGATTTTCAGATTTTAACTTCTCGTACTGTTCTAAAAGACGCTTTGTTTGTGTATCTGTGTTTTGATTAAGGAGGTTAACAGCGCCCAAACCATAGCCGCTCGAATGGAATTTCCTGTAAATATAACAGACATTTGAATTATACAACATCAGGCAAGTAAGAAATGTACTTGCACACCCAGGGTTCCATATTACTACACTAGTATATGTCGTGTCAAATCTGTATACCATTATTGGTTATCACTACATACTTCCTTTAGCTTAAAAATTTGTTACATTCGGTTGCCTTACCTTAAAATCATTGATATATAAAAACCTAAGATGCACAGTCTCGAATAAAAGTAATGCTTAAAACCGTCCTCAAAAACGAACATACCTAAGTAGTTATAGTATAAACTTATGTTTTTGGAAATTTAACTTTACGCTAATTATTTAAAGTTATTTTTACAAAGCAATCTACAATATGTCCAAAGACATGAGTGACGAGAGACTATTTGAAATGAGCTCAGTATTCTCAATTGTGCCATCATTTTATACGGGCGGGTTTGAGACGTTGACTGAGCATCTTGGATTTTTATATATTCATAGCGGAACCTTTATAACATTACAAAGACATTCTTTTTCATATTTACTGGAAGTTTTATTATTATTATTGTTTATGTTATCGATTTGCAATAGTCTCCAACTAAATCTTTGAGGGTACAGAGTTTTCGAAGGCACCTAAGGTTGAAAACAGCCGTCTTATTTGTTGTTGTTAATTGCCAAAAACACGACTATTATTACTCTTGAATTGCAGTGTTTCCAGTAAATTTTGGTGTAGGTGTATATCAATCTTTTTGATCGCTTTGAATATAGCCGTCATTTCGGGTATGCGCGTAATATAGTCAATAGTTTAATACAATACAGTTAAAATATTATTTTAGGGTAGTCCGGTGAACGCTCTCATAGAAAACCTACGTGAAGTAACAGTGCTTGCATTGTTGCGTTTCGTTAGGTCAGCGAGAGCACCGGAGACCCACCTCCCCTCACCTCTCCCCCCTTCTTCCCTTTCCCCCAAAGACTTTACATTGTAATTGTATTATATTGTTTTATCCGCTACAGGTCCGTTTACGCAAATGTTTCGTAGTCTCGGTTATATGAGAGAAGCATTTTAGAATTCCAGTCCCAGGGGGCTATTTAAAGAAGAAAAAAAGTCGACTGGCTGTAAACTTCATGCAGCTGAAGTGAAACTTAATATTCTGAATAATTATTAAAAGATTGAGATGAATACACTATGGAAGTGGTAGACATTATTTTTTTATAATATTTTAATACATATTGACAATGTGAATAATAAACATAAAATATTTTTTTTAAGTGCGCGATAGACACTAAGTGTCAACAGACAATAATGTGTTATAGATTTCAACATTTCTCTCTCTCTCTCTCTTAGTATATATTTCGAGTACATTAAGAATGTACTGTTTCATTCTCTCATACCGTCCAAAATACGTTTTACGTAAAAAAACGTTTAGTGTCTAAAGCGCGGTAATTTGAGTTTTCCTAATAAATCACAGATTTTGGAAACAATTCCTTTGATTTGGAAAATATTGTACACATACATATAGGTACATAGCTTTTATTAGCTGCGTAATTCTATTGTAAAATAAATTGTCATACTCACACTCTGATAGAGTCTTCTTTGTATAGTATTTGTCTGATCGGTTTGATTTCAGGTTTTGGCTTAGCGAATTTAGGTTCTGTTATAGGAGGAAATGCTCTGTATACATCGAACCATAAAGGCCTATCATCTGGTTTCATCGCTCCTTTAGTTAGAAGACCTTCGACTCTGGAAATAGATTATATTTTATAAGCTAAACATTTACTATGTAAATGTAAATAAAATCGATTATTCAAATCCAGGTCTGCCCTGCTCATGTCGAAGTAACCTTGATTAATTATTATCCACCCGCTTACAATTGTAATGCATAGTAATTTATAGTTATTTTTATATAATTTTATCACATGGCATTATTTGTTTTCACCGCTTCCATTTATAACTGGTATAAAATAAAAACCTGCTATATTTTATATCACGATTATTGTACACCCAGAATACCCCTGATTCTACTCCATTGAAAAATCCATCCAAAGGTTGCCTGGAAGAAATTGCTAATAGCAATAAGGCCGCCCATTGTACCGTTAATAAAACGTGAAATGTTTTTGAAATATATATATATGTAATTGGGGTACAATAAAGTTTAAATAAATAAATAAATATTGTCATTGCGACCGCATTATTTCGGCATGCTACTTTATTGCTTGGTAACAACTATGAAGAACCTCATGTTAGAAGTCATACGAAATGTATCAGCAACCGTTTTGAATTTCTATTATGTTGCCTATAACCAGTTATTTATAATCTATGAAAAATAGTAGTGCTGACTGCTGGATGATTTCGTCCATGGTTAAAAATACGTCTCATAGACACTGTTTGAATGCTACATGTAAATACACCTGTTGGGACCGATAAGATATTTGCACATATTCACATCAACAATTTGTTGTGATGATGGAGTGGTTTGACTAATGAAGTGTCAATTAGATATTCGCAGGTTAGAACCTGGCATATATCAAAGAATTTTCCGGAATTCGCGAACATTTACTACTTGGTAATACTATCGGCTGATGGCGAAGTCAGATATTGTGAGGAAAACTGAACCTAAGAAATGTTATTGTAGTACCACTGTATGTAGAAAACTATAGAGATGCAGAATTTCTCAGAATTTAAGTTCTCTAATACATTGTGAGGTGGTGTGGTGATTATCATCATAAGCCTGTAAGAGACCTTCTGCAGGGCCATAGGCCTCATCCCGAAGGAAGGTATGGCCGAATCACCTCCCCAGCCCACGACGTATTGGCGATTTCAAACTCTGAGAAATCCACAGTTTTATATTTTTCCCACATACAGTAGTACTACTAGAACATTTCTCAGGCTCTGGTTCCCCCTCATGATGTTTTCCTTCACAGTCGGCGTATGGTATAGTACATAGTGTTACCAATTTGTACGCGAATTCCGAAACATTCGTTGGTACATGCCGGAGTTCGAACCTGCGGACATCGAAATAATATTCCACCGGTCAAACCACTAGGCCACCACGACTTTTCTGATGATGGTGGTGATTATGCCTATCCCTTTCTTTGGAAAGACGCATACGACCCTGCAGTAATTGTCTTACAGGCTGATCTGTCAATATTAGGTGCTAATATAATTTAATATATACTTACTTATCAAATCCCTGCTAACAAATTGTAGGTCTTAGGTTTAAATGAAAATATATTTATTTTTATTTTCAATTTATTAAGATGGTAAAAAAACAAATATGTAAGTAACTTACAAGAATCTTAAAAATAATAAGTAAAAACAAACATATATATCAAATCTATGTTATAAAATAGCAGCACTATTACACTTTTAATTATTTATAAGGCTGCTAAAGTCAATGGAATTAAGAATCAAAATTAGACATAAAAATGTACAATTAGTGGATATGGTGAAAATATTTGGAATTTTATTTGAAATACATTTATTAAAGTTAACAATTAACAGCACACTAAGTCTATTAAATTCTTTATTAATAAATTACATATAAATTTAAGTTGAAAGATATAATAAAGAAATATATTATTGGGTTAAATTGGATATTCATTTTGTAGAGCATGACACATAATTTTGCGCATTTTTTCAAATCCACTTAGTTTTGCATCAGAAATAAGTTTTTCTTGTAATTTATTTATGTCATTATTTAATTCTTCACTTACAACCTTCTTCTCAGATTTTTCCTCCAAATAAATTTCTTCAAATCTACAACATTAGCAATGATAATTATTTATTGTATGAACATAATTTAATTTGCATTGAAGATACTCAAAAATAACTAACATTTTTTTATATGTGCTTTGAATTTCTTCAAGTTTTTTCAATTTCTGTTTACGAGCATGAGTTGATTGCTGTATACATTTCATGAGAGCTCCTATCAGTTGATCCAATTTCTGTTCATTTTCAGTCATTACCTCATCATCAGCTTTCAATTCAGATAAGATATCTGATAAGGAATTTAGTAAATTTTCATTGCTTTTCTTCCTAAAATTATTAAATTGTTTTAGATATATATCTATACTAATACTAGCGGTCACGGAGGACGTTGTCCTGCCTTGATAATAAAAAAAAAATCCTAAAAGTCAACCGCAGCACCATCTACCGGGTCCAATTGTGAATCTAAACCATTCTCTGATCCACTTGAACATGCACACAAAATTTCATCAAAATCGGTCCGGCCCTTTAGGATGAGTTCAGGGACATACACACAACAGAAGAAGTTTATATATAAAAATTACAAAGTTTCTTTGATTGAAGATGCTAATCTCGGAAACTACTGGTCCGATTTGAAAAATTCTTTCAGTGTCAGATAGCTCATTTACGACGAAGGGTATATATATATAAGGCTATATATGTCATCACGCTAAGACCAATAGGAGCTGGGCACCAGTGAAGAATGTTTCAAAATTGTTTTTTTTTTCTTTTAAAGAGCTTTTACTACGTATTAGCATTAGCCCAAAGTAACTATTCCACATGAATGAAGTTGTGGACCGAAGCTAGCCATTATGTAAATAAAAAAATAAGTTACTCTACTAATAAAATTAATGCAATACACTCTATTCTCCTGTTACAAGCTGTATAGAACTTAGAGAAGAATATCTTACAAAACAAATAAAAAATTTAAATTTATTAAAATCTTACATCACTGCGACAACATTACACATATCACCTCCACACACGTGCACGCATACTCGCTTACACATGCAAGTGGAAGGGTTTTATCTTTTTTCCCTTATCTAACTGAAATAGTTTAGAATATTATCCGATACGAAATATATATAAGGGTTGTTGAGGTATGTATGCTTGGTACACATATATGTTTCAACAACTCATATATGTATGAATAGATAGCTTAACTTAGCTCAGATAGGTCGCGAATTGCATGTATCAGGCAACAGCCAAAGCCGAGGTGTGCCGTGCACCCTTGAGCTAGTTGTCAAGATAAAATCGGCTGAGTGCCTTAAGCGCTTCGAAAAAAAAAACAAATAAAAACACCTACATAGGTAAATGTGGAAAATTAAACATGATTTCAATACATATATACACATACTCTAACACAAGAATTACTCGCATCATAGTAACCTTTATATTATAGAGAATTGTATATTGTGTTTCTTTAAAAAATATGTTTTTTTTAAACAAATTTCTAATTATTTTGATCGTAAATATGTTATTCATTAAAATGACATAAGCATAATATGGATCTAAAAAATGTCAATCCTAACTAATCATTACATAGTATATAACAACGTCCTCTGCCACTTCTGTCTGTTTGCGATAAACTAAAAAACTACTGAGCGGATTTTCATTCGGTTTTCAGCAGCAGATAGGGTGATTCACAAGGAAGGTTCAGGTATATAATTTATCTATTTATTCTAAGCTTTGTCATTATTAAGCCAGGACAAAGTCCGATTGGTCCGGGGAACGAGGGGGGGCAGCCGGTGTGTACCCGGTCTGTCCCTCTATAGGTAGGAGCCCGGCGATCACCTTCCGGGCGGCTCTACAAGGTTGATTAGCTTGAACGATCCCTTGCCGCAATCGGACATAGTCCACCCTCTCCCCCGGGAGGGTGGCGTATCCGTAAGGGATTTCCTCACGTTAAAAAAAAAGGACAAAGTCCGATGGGACTGCTAGTAGTATTATAAATGTGAAAGTAAGTTTTTTTTGTTACGCTTTTAGTCTTTAGGTATTCAACCAATTATATAATTTTGTATGCACATTCTCAGAGATACAGAAAAGGATACCTTCATCCAGAAACACTCACCCAACAGATATTCCATAAGGGAATATTTGAAAATAGACCTCGATCAAACTCACATAGCGGTATTTCAGACCCTCTATCTCAACATCCTGAAAATAATTGCATGACTGAGAATACACAGCTCAGAGAGAACTCAGACTGGAATGAAGTAAATGGGAAGAAAAGACCACGGTCCAGCCCTGACAGTATAAAAGGACCAGCAAAACAAACAAAGCTGAATACATATTGGTTGTCACATAGTCAGCCCATACCTACCTCAAATAGTTTTGAAAAACTCGAAACTGATACTAAAGAACTTAGCCATGAACAAAAAGAAAAACCCATAAAGCCTCCCCCTATTTTCGTTGATAAAGTAGAGAATATAAAACCACTCATTAACTTACTGAAGGAACATGGACAGGATAACTATGAACTTAAGGTGATCAACAATGAACAAGTGAAAATACAACCTAAAACATCAGAAGCATATAGAGATATTGTTAAAGAACTAGAAATAAAAAACACAGAATTTTATACATACAAACCCAAACAAGAAAGAAGCTTTAAAGTAATCCTTAAGAATCTTCATGCATCTACCGACTTAAATGAAATCAAACTAGAGCTATCACAGTTAGGTCATGATTGTGTTAATATCTGGAACGTCAAACAAAGAGAAACAAAAAAACCATTGCCATTATTTATTGTAGAACTAAAACCAAATGACAATAATAAAAGTATATATCAGGTCAAACATATTCTAAATTGCAGAATAACCTTCGAACCTCCGCGCCCTAAGCGTGATATACCCCAGTGTGCAAAATGCCAGCAGT
Organism: Antheraea pernyi; assembly: GCA_015888305.1. Taxonomy (NCBI): domain Eukaryota; kingdom Metazoa; phylum Arthropoda; class Insecta; order Lepidoptera; family Saturniidae; genus Antheraea; species Antheraea pernyi. The sequence continues at coordinate 131,254 of MU159218.1, read as the reverse complement.
ACGGACACACAAAAGCTTATTGTCATCGAAAACCTAAGTGTATTAAGTGCGCAGGAGATCATCTGTCGAAAGACTGCCCTCGAAAGACTAGATCAGACCAAGTCAAATGTGTCTTATGCGAAGGTAATCACCCTGCTAACTATAAGGGTTGTCAAGTATATAGAGATCTACAAAAAGTTAAACTATCTGGAAAATCCGAACTAGTTAAAAGACAACGCTACTCACCAAGACCTGAACCAGTACAAGAAATGGAACAGACACCCCACCCCTTAAAACATCAACACCAAAGAACATACAGTGACACTATATTGGGAAAATCAAACTTAACTGATAAACAAAATATTACGCAAGTCGATATTGATATAAAAGAAAATCAAGACCTTATAATAATGATAAAGCAAATAATTCATCAACTTACTAATATGACAAACTTACTTATAACGCTCATGACAAAATTGACAAATTCGACTCCATAAAAATTGTCATTTGGAATGCCAATGGGCTGTCACAACACACCCTTGAGGTGAAAGCGTTTCTAAAGTTACACCAAGTTGACATACTACTAATATCAGAGACTCACTTTACTAAGAAGAGCCATTTCAAAATACATTCATATAAATTGTACCATACGATGCATCCCGACGGTACCGCACATGGAGGCAGCGCCATACTAATAAAGAATAACATCAGACATCACGAGACTACCAATTACTGTACAAATGAGATACAAGCAACAAATTTAGTAATTGAAGACTGGTCTGGACCATTCACAATTTCAGCTGTATACAGCCCCCCAAAACATAACATAAAACAAGATGATTATGAGAAATTCTTCAGCACTCTGGGACGCCGATTCGTGGCAGGCGGAGATTACAATGCCAAACATACATACTGGGGCTCACGTATAGTTACACCGAGGGGTCGACAGTTACTTAGAGCTTTAGAAAACCTGAACATTGATTATATTTCATCTAGTGAGCCTACATATTGGCCTACCGATGTAAGAAAAATACCAGACCTGATAGATTTTTTAACAGTGAAAGGAATAGCTGGCACATACTTCACATGCAAATCTATGTTTGAACTCTCCTCTGATCACTCTCCTGTCGAAGTAATATTGAAGAGGAAAATAACCTTAATGACAAATGCATGTCGACTACATAATAGGAAAACAAATTGGGATTTCTTCCGAAATATAGTAACATCATCATTAAACTTGAATCTACCATTTAAAACTAATGAGGACATAGAAGAAGCTGTTGAACATTTCAATTATTGTATCCAACAATCCGCGTGGCTTGCCACGCCCGAGAACTCGAATAAAATTCCTAGTACACAAAAATATCCTGTCAATATTAGGGAATTAGTTGCTAAAAAACGTAAAGCTCGTAAAATATGGCAGAGAACGCGTTATCCTGCGGACAAAACTCGCCTAAACGCACTAGTATCTCAGCTGAAACAAATACTAAGGGATGATCGAAATCATAATGTTCAGGTATATCTTAGAGACCTAGACGCCAGTACTGCTACCGATTATTCACTGTGGAAGGCGACAAAGAAACTTAAGCGTCCTATTATATCACGAACTCCCATCCGAAAATCAGATAACAGCTGGGCAGCCAAATGTTCTGATAAAGCACAGATATTTGCCGAGCATCTTCAAAACGTATTTCTGCCAAATCCTGATGAGGGATCTTCTCAAACTAATCCAGTATTAGAGCTCCTGAATAAACCACTTCAATTAGAACCTCCAATACATGTATTCTCGAAACATGAAGTCGAACAAGCAATTACAAAACTTAATGAAAATAAAGCACCGGGATACGATCTAATAACAGCGAAAATAATGAGAGAACTTCCTGAAAAGGGTGTTCGTTTCTTAACATACCTATACAATTCAATATTGAGAAGCTCAACAGTGCCAAGGCAATGGAAAGTAGCACAAATTATAATGGTCCTAAAACCGGGTAAAATACCTGAAGAAGTCAAATCATACAGACCTATCAGTCTACTGCCAATACCATCAAAAGTGATGGAAAGGCTATTTTTAAGTAGGTTATTACCAGTAATTAGTGAAAGAAAACTAATCCCTGATCATCAGTTCGGCTTCAGGCAACAACATGGTACAATAGAGCAAGTCCACAGGCTAGTAAATTACATCAATACCGCTTTTGAACAAAAACAATATTGTACTGCTGCATTCTTGGACATTTCTCAAGCGTTCGACCGTGTATGGCATGAAGGACTTTTGTATAAAATTAAAAAATCTGTTCCAGTGGAGTACTATAAGTTCATCAGTTCATACTTGAGAGACAGACACTTCTTTGTTAAGCAAGATGACTACGTCACACCCTTATACCAGATTCATGCAGGTGTGCCACAGGGCAGTGTATTAGGTCCTACTCTGTATTTGCTATATACTGCAGACCTTCCTACCTCTGAAGCTACCATTACAGGGACCTTTGCTGACGACACAGCAGTTCTGTCATCGGATGAACTTCCGGAAATAGCCTCCCAAAAACTCCAAAGTAGCCTTGAGGACATAACGAAATGGCTTAAAGACTGGCGCATTAAAGCAAACGAATCGAAATCGGTTCAAGTAACTTTTACTACTCGGCGCAATATTTGTCCTCCTGTTACATTAAATGGTGTTCAACTCCCTCAAAATGACAAGACGAAATACCTAGGAATGTATCTTGACAAGAGACTCACATGGAGAAAGCATATCCTCACCAAAAGGTTGGCAATGGGACAACAGGTCAGAAAAATGTACTGGATGTTGAACAAAAAGTCTCCCTTATCATTAGAAAACAAACTTCTAATCTATAAATGTATAATCAAGCCCATATGGTGCTATGGCTTGCAGCTATGGGGCACTGCTGCTAATTCCAACATTGAAATCCTGCAAAGATTTCAATCAAAAATGCTACGTATGATAACAAACTCACCTTGGTATATAACAAACCAAAGACTACACCATGAGCTTAACATAAAAACAGTAAAACAAGAAATTAAGGACAGAATTAACATGTACAACACAAAAATCTTACACCACCCTAATATACTTGCAAAATATCTTATGGAACCTACAATGCCACGAAGGCTTAAACGTAAAAACACACACGATCTACTATAGAGTAATAACAGAGAAGCGAACATGTTAGTGGACACGTATCGCACAAGCCTTATTTACAAATGTGAACCTATTGCTGAATGTCATGAGATAGATAGCAATAAAGAAATTCATTATTTGGATAAAAAAAAAAAAAAAAAAAAACCAAAATAAAAAAAAAAAAAAAAAAAAATCCAGAAACAAAATTACTGATCCTAAGGAAAATATTAAATCTACAGTAATGTGAGAGTATCTCCAAGCAAAAGGTAAATGTCTTGCAAGTTATAAAGCACTTAAAAACAACAATCGCTTATATGATTATTGCAATATGATTCGCTTTTGCGGGTCGCGTTTCGGGATCAGCCTGTGCATATACAGCTTTTCGCAGGCCGGCATGACAGCGGCGACCGGCGATGGAAAGTATGTACTCGTTGGTCGCCATTGTTTTTTGATTGTTCTATGCTTACCATCAGGCATAGCGCAGTCACTTTGCCGTGCTACTATGAAAAAAAAAAAAAAAAACAAAAAAAATCATCAAGAGGAGTTTTTGGCGGGACTTTAGTCTGCCATGCAGTGGATTTTATACTTTATTAATTCTGAGATGCCACATAAATTTCTTGGAAAGTTGTAACAAGAGAGCCACCATCTTGTTGGAATATTAACATGATTGCACGACACTAACTTGTAATAATATTAACTACTCGACAATGGCTGTAATAACCTAAAAGATTGGTTGCCAAAAATAAAAAAAAAACAATCATCATGTATTGTTGTTTGATTATGAATTAGTGAAATATTTAATATCTCCAGTTAGAATTTTCAATTCATCTTCTATATTCCACCTCTTTCTAAAGAAAGGTTCTTGTTACTTTTGATTGATGAACTTATAATTGATACTAATAGTGAAAATATATTATCTACAAAACTTTCAGCACATACCTTTTTATCAACTGTTGATCCATGAAATTGAATACCTTTTGAGTAGCTTCTAAATTTGACTCGATTCTCTTTTTCTTAGAAATCGGATCCGCTTTGATTCCACTTTTCTCTTCAAAAGTTTCGTTATGCACAAGTTTCTGTATTTTCTTATTCTTTGGCGAATTCATGAATTGTGAAGTATTTAATAACTCATTTATATCTTCACACGTAAAATTAGATTTACCAGACTTTCTTTTTGAAGCCATAATTTAAAAATTGATACTAGCAATATCAAACACTGCTTTCAAAAAGCGCGGGAAGAGTCGTATTACCCGCCTTTAAAATTTTTACGCGTAATTACAAATGCATGTTCCACATTTAAATTCCGATGTAATTTGTTTTTTTGGTGTAAACTTACCTTGTGTAGATGGTTCCAATTCTTTCCAGCCTGCTACTCGCCATATTCGTGTGTAATTATGGTATCACAATTATGTTTTGTCAATAAGAATATAGTTTTAATTTTGTCTACGCGATAATTCTTTTTTGTATACCTATTTTACAATCAGAATATTAGTCGCATGGATAATCTTACATAAAAACAATTTTTCAAATATTTTTGATAATGTCAAATTTGACGACCAGTGTGACCAGATTCTATTAAATAATTCTTCACTTTTTTGGTAAACGAAAATGCACATGACTTTATTGACTCAGACATGACTAGAATAATAATCTACGATTGCAAATTCATCATATTTTTATTAAAATAGCTCCTATTTAATATATTTAAAAACGGTTTAATATTATAATATAATATTTTTTTTATTAATGTATAAAATATAAAAATAATTATTGTGAGCTAACCTTAGGTGATAGATAAATTCAACCACGCATTTTTATCTAGAAACTTTAAAGATTTACAATTATTGTTATGTATCTTACAAGTAGTGCATTCCACTAAGCAATCATGACACTCACTCCGACAACCGCGAGTTTTCCCGTTCCACATACTACCGAGCATTACAAATGTAAGCCCAAGTGGAACGCGTTATGGAGCGTTTAGATGAATAATACAAATGATGATCTAAATAAAGTAAATTTTCAAAAAAAAGTATTAACCGACTTCAATATCGATCAATAACCCATAAGGCACTAAAAAGCGGAAAATAAATAGTTTATCAAAAATAAAACATATGAATATGTGTGCTACCTAGAGATGTACTGGAAGTCGGTACCAACCAAAATGTTTGTATTACAGAGACGCGAGAGTGGACTTAAACTTTGTACCTGTAGATGATATATATGATTTTCGGTTTGGTTGGCACCGACTTCCAATAAATCTCTAGGTAGCACACATATTCATATGTTTTATTTAATTTGATAAACTATTTATTTTCAGCTTTTTAGTGCCTTATGGGTTTTTGACTGATATTGAAATCGGTTAATACTTTTTTTTGAAAATTTACTTTATTTAATTAAGCCGTCACTGGATGGTTATAAGATGTGAAACACACGTGTAACGTAGTAAACAACACTGTATACACTATAGGTATGCGAGCTTGGTGCGGCAAGAGAGATTGCGCGCAGTAGCTTTTACATGGCATCGCGTCGCCACGTCTCGCCACGCCAACAATCAGGTTTACCCTCGCCTATAGATGTATGATCAACATGATCCGCCCGTTTGAGATGTGGGTCTTTAAAAAACAACCGAGTGGTTAAATTACGATTGTCATTCTATGTTACTATTAACATGTATTTTTAAATGCATACCCTGTCATGGTGAAATGAACTGGCGAGTAATTTTAAAAATATTTCATAAAAATAAAATAAGTTTATTTCATGTTAGTATAATTTAAAAGTACTCCCCACACGCCCATCTAGTTCATTAGTATTTATTGAGCGAGGAGTGTTCATGTTGAACAACTACATCGCCCGATGATTAAAACCGAGCGAGTTGATTACGCTGCATGTTTGACAGTACCCATTCATGACGCGCGAATACCAAACTGATCGGTTTATTTAGCTTCGATATCACATTTTTTATCAACATTTATGTGTAAAATGTCTTTGTGACGTTAACGGTGAAAATAGAATAATCTCGAATAGTTTGTAACACTCGTGTATTTAGAATACATACAGGTTAATTTAAAAAAAAAAAAAAAAAAAAAATACAGACGAATTGATAACCTCCTCCTTTTTTTGAAGTCGGTTAAAAAATAAAGCAAAAGCTTTAAGAGGTTAAGTTACAATTTGTACGTCTTAACGGTAATAATTAATCAGTAATTTTAATAATTATGATGTAAATTGATTTAAGTGTATTGATAAAATAAGTATATAATTCAATTTTTATATTTAATTTTAGTGAAGTATTTAATTAATTTGCATTCAAATAAAATGAAAGTGTTTTTTGCGGCAACACTAGGATATTTGGTGATAATTGTTTAGGTTTTAATACTAATGGATAAAAAAGGTTTGCCAAAAAAAAAAAAAGTTGTAACACTCAAACTTGACAATAGCTCCTAAGCGAAAAAAAATTATTTAAAAATATTCGTTGCTAAATTGGAGAACATTGTATGGAATCGCTTTATCTTTGCCTATTTGTGTATAAATAATACACTTGTATATAGAGAAACTCAATGTATTCTAATATAGACGTCAGATTTACTTTCTAGCATTTACATTACGCTGGCCATATCTTGAGCGCGTTCCATTTCACATGACGTTCACAACGCTCACAATAGTCCAAAGAGTATAATAAGTAATATAGCAATAGTCTTTTAGCCGTTCCACTTGACTAGCGCGATCGTTGCGGTCTCGCCGAAATCTTAATTAATGACGTCACAACATACGCTTACGACCTCCGCTAGAAGTAACTAACTCATATAAGTATGAATATGTAGCTTAGGTTAGCTCAGATAGGTCGCGAATTGCATGAGCCAGGCAACAACCCAAGCCGAGGTGTGCCGTGCACCCTTGATCTAGTTGTCAAATAAAATCGACTGAGTGCCTTAAGCGCTCGCCTTAGTAGTACAGTGAAACTGTTAAGACCCTGCTAGGTCAATAGCGTAAGTAGTTCGAGAAAAAAAAGCTAGAAATAATATTATTCTGTGCTCACGACGCCCCATGTTGGAGGTTGGTCGATGTGAGCGTTGACAAAATTGGCGGGATTTTCTCAAAACAATGAAGATGGCGACCGTAAATACTTCATTATTTGACGCGGTAAACAATACTTATATTGGTTAAAAACAAATGAATTATGGTTAAATTTCGACCTCTAGTACATATGAACTTTCTAGAATTCTTCTAACCATAGTTTACTATCAGTTAACAGTATCTAAGTCCCTATCATACTTTAGAAGAAGTAAAGAAAAACATAGACACAAAAACCGACTTTGTTTTATAATATCTATATATTATCCATATTACGGCAACATTCGCGCCTTTTCGAATGCCTGAAAAGAGTACAACTTATAAATTACTACAGTAACACTATTAGGCAAGGACGAATGGAAATAATAAAAACATTTGGAATAGGATAATCAAAGATAAATGTACTATAAATTATTTATTTTACTCATAAAAGTTTTAGTCATACATCAAATTATTCAAGGCTTTCTTTATCAACATAAAGTTCCTACTTCATAACAATTAAGAACTATTTACACCTTACCAATTACAGAACCGATTTCATATATATAACTCTATGTTAATTAACTTGAAAAACATGTTATTGGTAATGCAAATTAACTTAAAATAGGGTTTATATTGTTTTTTTGCATAAGTCTACCAATAAAATTTGTTTACAAATATATAATCGAGGCGGCAACGTTTAAGAAATCATAGGAATTGACTGTAGAATATTTTGTCATTGAAATGTATAAAGTATGGGATTCAATAACTTGCTCGCTATGATTGAGACCTATGTTTTCTGAAACATCTCTTATCGGCTTGTCTCGTTAGAATATCTGAAACGAATTTTCTGTGTGTGAACACACGGAGTATGTCCTCACGGGCTTCTTGAACGCTTTCACAAACTATTTTACTCCTTTGTATGTTTCCCTGTAACCGAATATAAAGTTAATGCAATTAGTTTCTTAATACTAATAGAGATGTCAAAAGTTACGAAAATATTTTTAATTTGTTGCTGTACAGGCTGAAAGTTTAGACAGTAGCGATATTTATGGATACTCTGCACACTCAATTATCGTTCTAAGTCAATTTAAAAAATAGCTGCTTAGTATTTGATCTAATTATCTAGAAAAATACAAAAATTATACGCAATGCTCTACGCGACTATGTTAAAGCATAGTGACAATGACCGTCGGGTGATTTTACTTCCACTTGAAAGTGAACGTGGGAACGGCATGAATAAAATGAAAGGGTTTATTGTCCGTTTTACTATCGAAGAATATCTATTAAACTCCGGGTAACCTCTTGCAGGTTACGACACTGGTAATTACACCTAGGTTTATTACGTTTGTGTTTATACTTCTAAAAGTTTTAGTATAACTTTAACTTATGTTCTCTTTGTTGTTTATTAGTATTTGTTTTGATATTATTATTTTATATGTTAAATGTGACCATGAACTATCATCTCTTAGAATACTGTAAGTGGCTAACCTAACACCTATTATAGTTACAAAAACATAACCTACAATTTTTACGTAGCTGTCCTTAAATAAAGAGCTTAATCCAATTTTGATGGTTCAAATTAGATGTTTATTTTTTTTAAAGATATCCAGGTTTTATCCCCCGAACACAAAGTTCAAGTTCTGCTGTTCATAAGGTTATTAGTTTTTTTTATGATTTCCATATTTTACATGTAGATCTTGAAAAATAACGTAAAATATTACGTACGGCTTAAATCAGATTTAGCTTAGTTTAGAATGTAATGAATCAAATATAATTTGACAATTGTGTATAGATAGAAAATAAGTCAATTCACATACCTTAAGTAGTTCTAAAATAGTATGTTCTTGCGGTTGTATTGAATGTAGGGCACGAGGCGATGCATTGTCTAGAGCTCGAAGGAGCGTTGATAACTGTTCACCCACATCAGTTTCAAGAGAGACCTGGATACAATTCTTACAGTTACCGTCTATTTTTAATATTCATTCAATTTTCTACTATATCTTGACTAATGTAAGTCATAAAATCGAGGAGTTATTTTAAGTAAGTCGTGATGCTCTGATTGCTTGGCTGGAATATCACTCCAATGTCCAAAGGGTTGAACCATGGTATGTACCAACGAATTTTTCGGAATTCGCGTACATTACCTTACTTTTAGGGTGTAAGGGGTGTCGAATAACATCGAAGACTTGACACACCCAAGCCAACCTCACCTGCACGTGGTGCACCCTGCTGAATAACGAACGAGGCAATGGCGAAAGCGGGGTGTTAGGGTTTTACAGCCCGATTGGGTCGCAACCACCATATATATGGCGAAAAAGCCCGTCATAGTGATTCGCTTATGCGGGTCGGGTTTCGGGATCAGCCTGTGCATATCCAGCTTTCCGTAGGCCGGCATGACAGCGGCGACCGGCAATGGATACTGTGTCACTCGGTGGTCGCCATTGTTTTTGGATTGTACTGTGCTTACCATCAGGCATAGTGCAGTCATTTAGCCGTGCTACTATATAAAAAAAAAACGTATATTGGTAAGAATATCAGTTTACGGTGAAGGAAAACATCGGGAGGAAACTTGAATTTGAAAAATATTCTTTTAGTACTACTATATGTGGAAGAAGATAGAATTATGGATTTTCATAGTTTGAAATCGCCACTACGTCGTGGGCTGGCGCGTTGATTATGCCCATATAGTCCTTCGGGAAAAGGCCTATGTCTCTTCAGTGGGTAGTGTCTCTTACAGGCTGATGATGATGATGATGATGATAAATTCTAAAACTAACTCTCTATGTCATTAAAGGGGATAATTTACGTGAAGTGGACAATGAAAAAAGACGAGGTTCTGCAATTCTGTGCTTATAATATTGTTTTCTACCACGTTTATATGTCAACTTATACACTTATACGAATAAGTTCGTTTACTTAGCCTTATGTTTAAATTACAAGTTTATGTAATACAAGTACGTTACAAGGTATGGTCACGTTAAGAGAAAGGAACCAGACTATTTGGAGAATTTGGCACTACAACTGTCCCTTCAGGGTCAGAGATCCAGAGGCAGGCCCGAAACAAATTGGAGGGGTGTAGTGTTAAAAGATATGAAGGAGTGCAAAGTTTCTGAATGTGGCGTCAACGACAAAGGGAAGTGGAGAAGAAAAGTGAAAAAGGCTGGCCCCACCACCATGTGGGACAAATAGGCAGTGGTAGGCAGTAATGAGATCCCCAGCTATGCCAAGTAAGTGGGTATGTCTTTTTTTTCTAGCTCAATCGATTACCACGCTATTAGTGGTTTCAGCATGAATGGATCGGCTCGCCCGGGGTACTACCACCCGACCCACAGAAACACTGACAAGTAACAGTGCTTGCCTTGTTACGTTTCGTTCGGTCAGTGAGAGCTCTAGAGGTCCACATCCCCTAAACCCTCCCTCCCACTTCCTTCAAACACAGACTGGCAGCACACTTGAATGGTGGTAGAGCCACGCTGAAACTATTATTGGTTTCAGCATGAATGGGTCGGCTCGTCCGGTGTAGTACCACCCTCTCATAAAAAACCGACGTGAAGTAACAGTGCTTGCATTGTTGCGTTTCGTTCGGTCAGTGAGAGCGCCGGAGACCCACCTCCCCTCCCCTTTCCTCTCCCTTTCCCTCCCCTAACCCTTCCCTACAAAAGATGGCAACGCACTTGCAACTCCTCTGGTGTTGTTAGTATCCATGAACGGTGGTGATCACTTAACAGCAGGTGACCCACCTGTTCGTTTGCCACCTATGACATAAAAAAAAACACTTGCGACTCCACTGATGTTGCTTGTCTCTATGGACGGCGGTGGTCACTTTACATCAGGTGACCAACCTGTTCGTTTGCCTCCTATGATATAAAAAAAAACCCTTTTGTTCCTGCGATTGAGCGAAACAAGTAATTTGAGCAATTGAGCCGAGCATTATCTCAACCTGTGTATCACCCCCGCAACCCTCCAGACGCGGACGAGAGAGAGAGAGACAGTAAGTTACCAGGTCATCCATTTGTGCGGTGAGATGATGCACCTTCCAGCCCTCGGCGCTGGTGAGGACGTGCTTCTGGCTCGCGATGGCGAGGATATCGCGTGCTCGCGGCTCGCGCACGCGTACGTCTGAAGGACGGACGAAGTGCAGCGCCGTGCTGCGCCACCCGCACGAGTAACTCGAACTTAGTAATGGACCTGCCCGTAAAAAAGTTTTTCATGTGTAACAACATCTTCCCTCTCGGTTGCTGAATATTTTTTTGTAGGAGTAATTTTGGTAAAGGAAGGGAAATGTGTTGCTGATTCCTGTAATCAGCTGTACACTCGTCTACAGTTATACAGTGTTGTGTATAAAATCTAAAATCATATTTATATGTGTAAACTATATTCATAATTATGTTTACTATTAAACGTCTGATAAAGTTCATCATTCTTAAAAAAATGTGAGTAAGTAATATAGAATTATTCGAATTAATATTTTAGTGCAAGTCTTTTCATACTTTTACGTTAATTCTTCCTATCGCTGTCAATGTATTTATTATTTTTCATTGTGATGAAAAAAGTTTCCTCAATTTGAAATATATAGTTATTATTCGATAAAAAATTATTTCCAATCATACCCAATTAATTTTTCAGGATCTAAGTTACTATTTATTTTATTAGCCTATTTACCACGACTAGAATTAAACTTGCGTGAACAAGCGCGCGCCTTAATTTAGAATTACATACATTTTCATGCTTACAATATGTAAGGCCAATAATATGACGAATAGATTGATTTCACATATATTTCATAGTAGGATGACACGTCAAACGTTACACATTATATGTGACTACTGTACGGCTCGCTCGTCATTTTTTTTAAATTTAAAGAGAAACGGACTCATAGGACTATAGGATTTTACGTGCGAAGAAATGAGATAGAATACATTATACAATGTTTTTTTTTTTATATTCATGGAATCCCCATTATATTTAGCGATACATAATACTTGCTCGAATCTGAGCTTAGTACGTGTATATGTCTCATGCATTTTCTACGTGTATGCGTTTGCATATTAAGAAATCTTTTAGAAATATTTTTGTCTATAAAATTCTTTTCTTCTATTAGTTGAATTAATGTCACCGATTGGTTTTTCAAATATATAGTACCTACTTTTATTTCTACACTAACAAATTTTATTACTAATAACGGTATTATTATATTAATACGTGAAGCCCAAACTTTGTATCCCTTTTTAACGGAATTGGGCGAACGGATGAACGTGAAATTTGGCATAGTTAAAGTTTATATGGAGGAGAAGTGCAGAAAGCTATTTATTTTATATAAAATGCATTAGAAGTACATTAAATTAATTAAAATATGCATTACTCACACTACTGCTTCAATTTTACACAACATATACACACATGTAAATAAAAAAGACATTTTGACATCTGTCAATAAGGAACTTGAAAAAAGGTTGTGAAGGAGGTTGCAATGCTCGACTGTATGTATTATTTTACTCTTACGTTCCAATTACCCTTTTTCATTCTACATTCTACAATGATATTATAACATAATTCCCCATTGACAAAAGAACTCTAATAAAATTAAAACTTTAAAAAATCAATGAACTATGGTCGAATGTCGACCTCTGGGCGCCCACTACTAATTTTAATAATGACAATCTTTATTACATACATCATACCCTAGGTTTATATATATAGGTTCACAAGACTGTAGTCTCCTGAAAGGTTATGTTAATAGTCACAAAAACAAAATAATCCTAGATTTCTTGATCTCCACACTAGAAACAAACGAGTATCTTTTATAGTAGTATTCAGAAAGGCTTCACTAATAATTATAATTATACTAGCGGGCCCGGCGGACCTTATCCCGCCCTGATAATTAAAAGAAAAACTTTGAAAAATTATATATCTAAACTTTTCACATGAATCGCTTTATCTACTGGTCAAAACCGCATAATAATCCGTTCAGTACTTTTTGAGTTTATCGCGAACAGAATGTAATTATATACATTATACAAGTTACTCACGTTTTGGTGTTTTAATGTTAACTGGTGGTGGGGATGGAGGCGGATCTTCCGGTAGATATTCACACTGTCTCACTTCATTGCTTAAGCTGTGGAATACATAGTGTCTCAGTTATCTCTATCACAAACGTAGCTTTGAAGACACATATTAAAAAACTAACACAGCAAAACATACCTAAAAGTTCTTATTGAAACATAATTAACAAAATGTATGAAACGTATGATATATCTATACTAATAATAGGTATTTACCTATGAAATTGCCGTTCTGCAGTACTGGCCATTTCAAATCAAAATAATTTTTGGCTTTGAATTTGGCTAAGAATTCTAATTTCAAATTTATTTTATTTTAAAAACATGGAATTCTTTCTCCAAAAGTAGTCATTTGTTTATTGATTAGTGTTACATATTCATCGCATTTAAATCTTTTTTGTCATCATGGATACGTTAAAAATTCGAGTAATTATGGAATATGAGTACCGTCGTGGCAGCAACGCGGCACAAGCGGCACGCAACATCAACGACGTTTACGGAGCCAACACTACAAACCAACGCACCACCTGTTATTGGTTTGCTCCCTTCCGTTCTGGGAATTTCGACCTGAAAAATGAACCTCGCGGTCGTCCGAAGACTTTGGTCGACAATGACGAATTAAAGGCGATTGTGGAAGCTGGTGATATACAATCTACGGCTGAATAAGCAGCAGCTTTCAACGTTAGCGTCAAAACAATATTGGTCCATTTGCGTCTACTTGGCAAGGTAAAATAGCTTCACAAATGGGTCCCCCACGAACTCAATGATCGCCAGCGCGAAGTACGCGTCGAGACGTGCCTTGCACTGCTCAACAAACACACAAATGAAAGAATTTTGAACCGCATTGTTACCTGCGATGAAAAATGGATTCTGTTTGATAACCGCAAGCGCTCAGCAAGTTGGTTGGATCCCAGTTCAGCACCTAGACAATGCCCTAAACGAAAACTTACCCCTAGAAAAGTGATGGTCACTGTTTGGTGGTCTAGCGCCGGTGTGATTCATCACAGTTTCTTACCAAACAGGGTGAGCATTACTGCAGATGTGTACTGTGAAGACCTGAACACAATGATGGAGAAGCTGGCACATCTCCAACCAGCATTGGTCAATCGACCGTCTCCGCTGCTCCTGCACGACAACGTCGGACCTCATACTGCACAGCAGACGGTCTCCAAGTTGCAAGAACTGGGGTTGGAAGTTCTCTGTCATCCACCCTACTCACCAGAGCTTGCGCCTACAGACTACTACTTTTTCCAGAATTTGGATAACTCTTTGGCGGGAAAAAAATTCAATAGCCGAGAGGAGTACAAAATGCCTTTGAAGAATTTGTTGCCTCCCGTCCAGCTGATTTCTTTAAGAAGGGCATCAATAAACTGCCACTGCATTGGCAAAGATGTATTGATTGCATGGGTGATTACTTCGATTAATACAAATAACAAAATACATGAAAAAAATTGGTTTAAATTTGTTCATACAAAACGGCAATTTCATAGGTAAAGACCTAATATTATAAAAAGGTAAAGTTTGTAAGTTTGTGACGTCGTAGGGGGTAATCTCAGAAACAACTGGTCCGATTTGATAAATTCCTTCAGCGTTATGTAGCTCATTTTTCGAGGAAGGTTATAGGCTATATATCATCACACCAATACCAATAGGAGCTGAGCACCAATGAAGAATGTTTCAAAATCGGGTTTTTTTTCCTCTTGAGAGCTTACGCTGTGTGATAGCGTTAGCCCAAAGTAGCTATTCCACGCGAACGAAGTCGCGGGTAGAGGCTAGTTGTTATTAAAATTAGTGGAAAAATATCTTCAGATGACTGTAAAAATGTATTGATTATTACATTTTCAAATTTATATTTATTTATTTATTTTTTGCAGGACGGTGGGGCTCTGTATAGCGATAAGTCAGTTCAGCATGATGGTAGTAGGCCTTTTTTGTATTGAGGTACGGAATTTTTGCATAATCGTCGAGTATATTCCATGAGACACTTGGCTACCGTGTTGAAGTAGAAAATCTACTATCAAGGAGCTAGGTATGTTTCAACAACTTTACTTGAGATCCATTTCATTTACAGTTCATTATCACATGATAACTGATAACGGTTGCGGCACCTCACATAAATCGGACAACAAAGAAATTGAGATTCTGAAATTACTTCACATTCAGCTAATTGGATCTTTAGTAGGTGTGAATGTGAATACAGTTAATTTTTTCTATCATGTTTATTTGTCCGGTTATTCGCTTCTAAAAAACAAATTTTCGAATTTAACCAGCTTACAATAAAATATTGCACCTACATATGCTATTTACATAAAAAAAATCATCACCTTTTTAAAAATAAAATGAAACTTTTTTTAATGTAAAACCGGAAGTAAAATTGTCATAGCGAAATTTTAGTAACTTCGATGATGAATTTTGAATTTACTAACATAGCAAAATATAGTCTAAAGTTTAAAAGTCGCGGTGGTCTTGTGGTTAGACCGGTGGAATATCATCCCGATGTCCGCAGGTTTGAATCCCGCCATGTACCAACGATTTTTTTGTAGTCCAGTGAAGCTGTTAAGACCTTGCTTGGTCAATAGCGTAGTCAGTTCGAAAAAAAAAAGTCTAAAGTACTATATATACTACAATTTTAAAAATGGTCATAAAATTTTAGCAATATAATATTGAGGACTATCATTAGATAGATTAGATCATAGATGATAATTAAATTATAACTTTGTACTTTGCACTTTTGATTATGTTTTTTTTTTTAAAGGGGTGTTTGAGGATACTCTATCGTAAGGCAGAAACGACCTACTTTTATAGAATTTTAATTGTTCATACAACATGTTTAATTTTTTTTAATTTCCTTGTTTTATACACCGAGAACAAAGTTCAAATTTTGCCTTCCATAAAGTTTTTAGTTGTTGAAATATTATACAATTGTGTCGTTACATTTCAAAATTAGTTGCATCCAATTTTAGCCTTTCCTATTGTTTTAAGTTACATTTTGGGGTGTAAGGGGTGTCAAATAACATCATAAGACTTGAGACACCCAAGCCAACCTCACCTGCACGTGGTGCACCCTGCTGAATAACGAACGAGGCAATGACGAAAGCGGGGTGGTAGGGTTTTACAGCCTGACTGGGTCGCAACCACCATGTATATGGCGAAAAAGCCCGTCATAGTGATTCGTTTCTGCGGGTCGCGTTTCGGGATCAGCCTGTTCCTATCCAGCTATTCGCAGGCCGGCATGACAGCGGCGACCGGCGATGGATAGTATATCACTCGGTGGTCGCCGTTGTTTTTGGTCTGTACTGTGCTTACCATCAGGCAAAGTGCAGTCACTTAAATTAATTAGACACTAAAATTTATTTGACTCACATTTGCTTTCGTGGTTTCTTCCTCGGCGAGACGTCCTGTTGGAGTGGTGGCGGTGGATCCGGTTCAGTGTCGGGCGCTGGAGACGAGGACGCCGACACGGTGGTGGAACCTGAGCCCCCTTCACCGGCGGGCACGTCCTCCCAGCCCGTGGTGCCGATACCCTCACCGACCACGAACACGGTACCGCCGAGACCAGCGTTCATACCGGTACTCAGACTCATCCCTCCGGCCACTGTTATCCCCAAGCTCGATACTGTCGTTCCCATACTAACGTTTGCCCCGGGACTCTTTGTCGGTGACCTGATTATATAAACACAAACTCGGTATAACATCGTTATTTATAATGCAATATCTTATAAGTATATTATGTTAAGTATGTATGTATAAGTATGTTAACATGCAACGGAAGCTGTCAAGACAAAGCTTATTAGTAATTTTGAAACATTCTTCATTGGTGCTCCGCTCCTATTGTACTTATGATGATATTATACACTTATAGCCTTCCTCGATAAATGAGCTAACACTGAAGTAATTTTTCAAATCGGACCAGTAGTTCCTGAGATTAGTTCGTTCAACCAAACAAACCCTCCACCTTTATAATATTAGTATAGATAAATATCGTCTCTCTCAGAAACGGTTCTAATGGTTTAGATTAAATTTTGTATTTAGATAAGTTTTTGCTTTTTAAATTTCTGTAAATAAGTGCATTCCCTGAAATAAATATGTGATTTTACACAAACGAGAAATTTCATACAGTGCCATCTTGTAAATATTTGTGGTAGTCATTTAGTCTTCAATGTATAAAAAGGTACTGGGGCATCAACATTTTGTGAGGTACCCTTATATAACATTACCCGAATATAAACACATCCTTCTTATATCCAATAACGTCAATAGAGTATTGTGTTAATTTAATACTAAAATAAATAGGCTAAGAGAATAAATAATATAAACATACCCATCTATATCTCGTTTTCTTAATATGGACGGTCTGGGTAACACTGAAGTTGTAGAAATCGACACGGGCGACCGGCGTGTTTCGGGCAACACTGTACCAGCATTCACGATGCTTACTGTATTTTTTTATAAAAGAAAAATCATCATATATTTACAATTAATTAACTTTCATCCTTGGATATTGCAGATAATCAAAATAATCACACAGAAATGAATGGCCTTTTTTTTTCGAACTGACTACACTATTGACCAAGCAAGGTCTTAACAGCTTTACCGGACTACTAAGGCGAGCGCTTAAGGCACTCAGCCGATTTTACTTTGACAACTAGCTCAAGGGTGCGCGGCACACCTCGGTTTTGGCTGTTGCCTGATACATGCAATTCGCGACCTATCTGAGCTAATCTAAGCTAACTATTCATACATATATGAGTTGTTGAAACATATATGTGTACCAAGCTTACATACCTCAACAACCCTTATATATATTTCGTATCGGATAATATTCTAAACTATTTCAGTTTGATAAGAGGACAAAAATAAAACCCTTCCACTTGCATGTGTAAGCGTGTATGCGTGCACGTGTGTGGAGGTGATATGTGTAATGTTGTCGCAGTGATGTAAGATTTTGTGTCACTGTATCGCGCGGCAATGAATGGCAATAATGTACTAGTGTTCACTATGCTTGCTGTAATATTGTTTATGAAAAATTATATTATAATTTAGTATGTCGTCCGGTGAAGCTGTTAAGACCTTTCTAGGTAAATTGCCTTCGTCTGCCTCGTAAATATCATTAAAAAAAAATTATGTATAGAGGAAAAATATACAAGCACCATACCGCTTGTCCCAATTCTCGACAAAAAAGAAATAAACATCAGTGAACTTATTACATAGTATATAGTACTTACGACTATTTATATATACGACTATTTTATTAAAAAAAAGTGTGTGTGTGCATGTACACGCGTTAGAAGTTATACTTTATTTGGCGTAACAAGATAAAAAATCTTTTCAAAATTTTTATCTTTCGCCTTAGTTTTAATTAATACAAAGAAATACAAAGAAACAAAATGTTGACTATAGCCAACTTCAGGGTGTCGGTTTTTCCGTGACGGTGTGCGCGCGCATCATAAAAATTTACTCTCATCATTTTTCCCTAACGCGTCAAAAGAAGTATAACTCCAAAAATTCTAATCAAAGCATTACTTTTACTTTTGTATTAAAACTTTCAATGTATTAAATACCTTTTTTCTATTGTTAGTGTCGTTTTTTCTACAAACGTAGAATAAGGCGAAAGATAAAAATAAACACAAGATTATGAATCACTGGACATTACAAAATATAAAAAAAAAAACAAAGTTCTGTCACATTTATGTCTGTCTGTCTGTTCGCGATAAACTCAAAAACTACTGAACGGATTTTCATGCGGTTTTCATCAGTAGATAAAGTAATTAATGAGAAAGGTTTAGGTATATAATTTGTCCAGTTTTTTTTTTAACCGGACAGGCCAACGTCCACAGGGTCCGCTAGTGAACTATAAAATGCACTACATGACAGACTAAAAAAATCCCGCCGAAAACTCTAATAGCGAATAAGTGTTCCTTATACTGTTAATGAAAAGTTAAGTGGTGTTTCCGGCGGTGAGCGTTAGTGGCTGCAACACAGTGTTTCGAGCGAAAAAATATCCAATTACTGGCTAGTTAAATATTTGTATATTGAACCGGTAAAATATATTTTATATAAATATATTTAATAAACTACCCAAGCGGCACAAAAATTTCGATCTCGGAAATTGGAGTTACGAAACTCATGACTTATTGATGTTGCTAAAGTAAGTATTAGGAATTTTTTGACATTGTTTGTTTGACATTTGTTATTGACAGAATTATACACATAAGCTGGGTATGTGAAGAGCTTCATAATGAATTATTATCAATATTGATTTATATAATAATAAATTTTTAAAGTACTTTGGTTAATTATCCGGTAAATTACCGATTGCACGTTGGTAAAATGAGTAAAATGTGTATTTACCGGTAAATTCTATTCCCTAAACACAGTTATTAACTACAGCAGTCACTAACGCTCATGTAATTATAATTATCGCTAGTAGTTAAGCCAGGTGGTATTATAATGAAAATTAGCATAATTTATTATAGAATGATAATATAGTTTTAATTACCATTTTAATTATTCGTATTTGTATATATATATATATTTATTTTCAAACTGACTACGCTATTGATCAAGAAAGGTCTTAACAGCTTCACCGGACTACTAAGGCGAGCGCTTAAGGCACTCAGCCGATTTTATTTTGACAACTAGCTCGAGGGTGCGCGGCAGACTTCGGCTTGGGCTGTTGCTGATATCCCAGATCTGACCTAGTTAAACTATTCTAAGCTATTCATACATATATTCGTTTGTGAGTCATACAATGAAAATTGCACGATTCATAAACGTTTACATGTATATCTGATGTGAAACGCACTAAACTACTCGATTCAGTTCGATTAAGGAGGAAAAAATAAACCCTGCCACAATGTGTGTAATGTGTGCATATGAGCGCGACTGTACTACCATCTGGTTTCAATGTATGTAACTAACAAATAAAATCAAAGCATTTGTAGTGTCATCTATCAGCTAACTCGGAACTTAAATAACATGTGAAATATTATTACCAACTCTTTGTTATAAAATGAAATATAGAATAATAAATTGTAATTCATAATTTAGAATCAATTTTAGATAATACCGACGTTAAATTAACCTTAAAGGATTATCCTTTTAGTCTCTAACATTCATGATCTTAGTGTGTTGTATGTTTTCCAAACACATTACTATGAAAAGTAACGATTTAAGATTATTAAGATTTAATAGAAGTTTTGATTAGTTTTGGTTATGTTTATAATTATTATATAATATTGTTTTAAGAATATTAAAATATAAATATGATTGTCACAAACGTGCAACATATGATATTTCCGGTCTATTTTTATTATAAATATTACTAAATAATTAAGTGAATTAAGATATATTTCAACTTTAGAAGTTTGAATATATTTAATTATTATCTAATATTGTTTTAACAATTTTAAATCTATACATATAATAAAAATGTAACTGACCGCTGTCTGTACATTAAGTATTAATGAGAAAAACTATTATTAGGGGTCTTTATAAATGCAATAGAACCCAAAACAATGATTTTTAGAATTTTTGTCTGTTTGTCTGTGCGTTTGTGCACGCTAATCTCAGAAACGCCTTATCCGATTTAGATGTGGTTTTCACTGATATATCGTGGTAAGGTTCACTTAACATTTAGTGTTTGTTTCATGTCAATCGGTTCGTAAATAAAAAAGTTATGCCAATTTAAAGAATCACGTCGAACATTTGTTAAACTATCTATCTACTGTTCTTTCTCTTTTCAGTAGCATTGACTGCAACTTTACTAAATTTCATTATAATAATAATGGTCTATATAAAATTATGATTACATAATAATAATAAATATAAGGTAAAAATGATCAGTTTCGGAAAATTAAAATAACCAATGTCAGTTGACCTCAGATCTATATGATCAATCATATGAAATTGGGTTCAGCTTAGGCTGGTGATGTAGGTTGTACACGTCTGCGCAGGTATATAAAGCGCGCCGAGAGCCGCGCCGCTGCTTCGTAGTCCGGTGAAGCTGTAAAGACCTTAACAGGTCAATAGCATAGTCAGTTCAAGAAAAAAAAAACGCGCCGCTGCTTACAGCATTCAATTATTCGCAGCAAACGCACGTATTCCGGAGGCGCATGGCGTAACAGTTGCATTCGATAACACTGACTGTTTGCATAGTTCATCTATTCTATCTATCTTCTTCTATATACATACATATAATAAAAATGAAGTGTGTGTATGTAATATCAAAA
Organism: Antheraea pernyi; assembly: GCA_015888305.1. Classification (NCBI taxonomy): domain Eukaryota; kingdom Metazoa; phylum Arthropoda; class Insecta; order Lepidoptera; family Saturniidae; genus Antheraea; species Antheraea pernyi. Next base: position 109,802 of record MU159218.1, on the reverse strand, counting down.
TAAATTTTTTCACTGATTGGGTATGAAAGTATACACGCTTCTGATAACAAAAATGCAATTTTTAAAATTTTTGTCGGTCTGTCTGTCTGTCTGTTTGATCCGGGTAATCTTCGAAACGGCTGAACCGATTTTGTCGGGAATTTCACTGGCAGATAGAGAAAATTACAGCGCGTTACTTAGGCTACTTTAAATTAGACTATCTGTTAACCGCGGCTTCGTCTGCCATGCTATCTTCAAAACGATTCGATCGATCTTCAGATCACTTTCACTGGCAGATAGCTGATCTTATAAAAAGTAATTTAAGCAATTTTAGTTTATACTAGCTGTTAACCGTGGCTTCGCCCGCTGTGCTATCACCAAAACGGTTACATCGATTTTCACGGGACTTTCAATGGTAGATAACGAACCTAATAAAAAGTAATTGTGGTTATTCTATTTTAGGCTAGCTGTTACCCGCGACTTTGTCTGCATGAAATTTAGCAAGATTTCAACTTATTCTTTATTTTTAATGACAGAAATAATTATCGGCTTATTGTTTACAATTCGACATTATAATTATTAATAACATTAATGATATAGAGGTCTTCCTAATAAGAGTATTACGTAAAGAGTTCCATAATACAATTTGTTGCGGAACAGACAAGCGTTTATTTTTTGTATAGTCACTAAATCTTAATTATAATAAGGGCAATGTATATTAAATGTAATGTAAATATAAATCTTTATAATAATATTTTTAGTTATTGTTTCAATAGTTCCTTATACAGTGTAAGTGAGCACTGAGGTAGTTATATGGTTGGTTATGGTTCCAAATATTATGCTGATGACAAACCTCATTTGGCACGCTCTTTGTATTTATATATCTAATGTACACGTTACATGTTACTTTTAGTGGCGTGCGCGTCGTACTTACAATTGCCTTTAAAGAGCGTTTCTGTAATTGTACATAGTCTCACAATTCTATAATACGATTTTAAAAAACGCGTGCGGAGCTGCGGGTACAGCTAGTGAGCAATATAAATGTAAAGTTAGATTCAGTTAAAAACACATTCTTTGCACGATTATTGTAACGTGACGTTGTGAAGAAGGAAATATATTGTAATTCTGACTCGTAGAGTCGTTTTTGTGATGGATCCTCGTGAGAGTTATCTGGAGCACGCTCTTACGCCGACATGCACGTATGTGAGGTGATCTCATGTATGTACAAGTGATGTGGGTGAGTCACCGCGATAGTACCAGCTCGAGGGCTCCATCCGGGGACGACTTAGGCTCGAGATGTTACCAGAAGAGACGCGACGTGTGTGTGCGGGATCGAATGAGGCGCCCTCCTTCACGACGGCGTGACGGAGAGACTCGCGAGCGTGGGCGGAAACACGCATGTTAAGAGAGATAGGATCGAGTGATCCTACTTACGGTGAGATAAGGTTAAGAGGATGATTGTTTCGGGTGGTACCTGCACCGGATCCCACGCAGGGAGCCGACGGCCGCCTGCCACGAGTGCGGCGCTGAGGAAGATACCGCGCAGCACACGCTGTCTGAGTGTGCTGCGTGGGGGGAGCAGCGCCGCATCCTGGCGGCGGCCGTGGGAACGGACTTATCGCTGCCGAGCGTGGTTTCGGCCATGCTCGGCAGCGAACAGGCTTGGCGAGCGATGGCCTCCTTCTGCGAGGAGGTCGTCTCGCAGAAGGAGGAGGCGGAGAGGGCCCGCGAGGCAGACCCTGAAAGTGGCCGTCTCCGTCAAAGAAGGACAGGCAGGAGGAGAAGGCGCTTCGCCTATCTCCTCCTGCCACCGTAGCCGGACCTGAGGGGATGGGCCGGGAGGGCCCATCTCCTCATTGCACAGGTCCGGCGGACGAGGGGGGGCAGCCGGTATGTACCCGGTCTGTCCCTCTATAGGTAGGAACCCGGCGGTCACCTTTCGCCGGGCGGACCGTGGGGGCGGACCTCTACAAGGTTGATTAGCTTGAACGATCCCTTGCCGCCCTCACAAAACGGTCTGTCGGTACACCGTGGGGTTTTAGTCCGTGCGACTCGGACATAACCCACCCTCTCCCCCGGGAGGGTGGCGTATACATAGGGGATTTCCCCACGTTAGAAAAAAAAAAGGTTAAGAGGATAATGAAGTTTACTTACATTGAGCCGGTGATGATTGATGCGTGTGCGAATGCACGTAGGGGGTTAACGGTCGATGCGCTTGCGGTGCGAGTGCGTGCGCCAGCGCGGTGTGCCCGCCGTTGGACGCGGACACGCTGTTCCCGGGCGCGTTCGGCCCCGCGGCGTGCGCGTGCGCGAGCACCGGGTGCGGCGCCAGCGACACCGTCGGCGGCGACGGACGCGGCACCTCGTAGTACAGTTGCGTCGGAGCGCTGTTCCCCACCACGCCTCGCACGCCCACACTCGCCACACCGACAACCTGACAATACAGTCGGGTGGTACTACCCCGGACGAGCCGACCCATTCATGCAGAAACCAGTAATAGTTCCAGTGAGGCTCTACCACCATCAAAATGTATTGTCAGGTTGTCGGTGTGGCGAGTGTGGGCGTGCGAGGCGTGGTGGGGAACAGCGCTCCGACGCAACTGTACTACGAGGTGCCGCGTCCGTCGCCGCCGACGGTGTCGCTGGCGCCGCACCCGGTGCTCGCGCACGCGCACGCCGCGGGGCCGAACGCGCCCGGGAACAGCGTGTCCGCGTCCAACGGCGGGCACACCGCGCTGGCGCACGCACTCGCACCGCAAGCGCATCGACCGTTAACCCCCTACGTGCATTCGCACACGCATCAATCATCACCGGCTCAATGTAAGTAAACTTCATTATCCTCTTAACCTTTTTTTTTTCTAACGTGGGGAAATCCCCTATGTATACGCCACCCTCCCGGGGGAGAGGGTGGGTTATGTCCGAGTCGCACGGACTAAAACCCCACGGTGTACCGACAGACCGTTTTGTGAGGGCGGCAAGGGATCGTTCAAGCTAATCAACCTTGTAGAGGTCCGCCCCCACGGTCCGCCCGGCGAAAGGTGACCGCCGGGTTCCTACCTATAGAGGGACAGACCGGGTACATACCGGCTGCCCCCCCTCGTCCGCCGGACCTGTGCAATGAGGAGATGGGCCCTCCCGGCCCATCCCCTCAGGTCCGGCTACGGTGGCAGGAGGAGATAGGCGAAGCGCCTTCTCCTCCTGCCTGTCCTTCTTTGACGGAGACGGCCACTTTCAGGGTCTGCCTCGCGGGCCCTCTCCGCCTCCTCCTTCTGCGAGACGACCTCCTCGCAGAAGGAGGCCATCGCTCGCCAAGCCTGTTCGCTGCCGAGCATGGCCGAAACCACGCTCGGCAGCGATAAGTCCGTTCCCACGGCCGCCACCAGGATGCGGCGCTGCTCCCCCCACGCAGCACACTCAGACAGCGTGTGCTGCG
>MU159218.1:65588-105956 GCA_015888305.1 Antheraea pernyi | reverse complement strand
CCCTTCACCCCAAATGGTGGCAACGCACTTGCGACTCCTCTGGTGTTGTTAGTGTCCATGGACGGTGGTGATCACTTAACATCCGGTGACGCACCTGTTCGTTTGTAACCAATGACATAAAAAAAAAAAACAGTGATTGTCAGTTCAGTGTCAGTGATTTCAGTGATGAAATTTTTCGTAATCCCCTTGAATTACGAATTTTTTTTACGAACAACCTCTTTATAGCAAACTATCCTCTGTCCGGAACTGGCTAAACCGTGCTTTTCAAGATTGGCAAAACAACAGTGATGCCCTTGGTGTTGTAGTTGTCCATAAGCGACAGTAATAATTTACAGTCAGGTGGGGCGTCTGACTTTTTGCTGTCTTTGGTATGATGGCCGTTTTGACACATTATAATAGTAACATGAAACGTCGATTTATTTTCAACAAAGATATAATCAAATGTTACTTTGTTTTGCACTAAGTAGTGACTCGAGTTTTCCGGAGGTGTTAGTTGTGCTACCAAATATATCTTGCAGGCTTATAAAATGCAAGCCACATCTATACTAATATTATGAAACTAAAAAGACTAGAAACATATGATACCATGGGGTATATTTATTCTTATATAGGTTACTTATCATATATATTAATATGTGAAGCCTAAACTTTATATCCCTTTTTAACGGAATTGGGCGAACGGATGAACGTGAAATTTGGCATAGTTAAAGTTTATATGGAGGAGAAGTGCAAAAAGCTATTTATTTTATATAAAATGCATTAGAAGTACATTAAATTAATTAAAATATGCATTACTCACACTACTGCTTCAATTTTACACAACATATACACACATGTAAATAAAAAAGACATTTTGACATCTGTCAATGAAGGACTTCAAAAAAGGTTGTGAAGGAGGTTGCTATGCTCGACTGTATGTATTATTTTACCCTAAGTTGATACTTATCTTCTACATAAATCCTAAGATAAATAAACAATCAGATAAGTATGTTTGTTTTGGTATGAACTTGAGAAACTAATAATGTATACTTGATTATATAAAACGTAGTAGGGATGTTGGTTACAATCAAATATCTTTGATAATCAATATGATTGTAATCACAACCATTCTTTCATGGAAGTACTATGACAAAAGCTGAACGAAAAGTTCATATACCGGTCATTCCTTGTTTCAGGTTTACTAAGACCAGTAACAGTTTTTTAGGTAATAGTTTTAGGTTTTATAAAAATGTCCCGAAGCATATTACCGATTTGCCGCATAGAGAATTCATGCATAATATCTAAAGGCTGGTATAGGGTGAATCAATATGTGAACGATGGTGACGCTTGGGGATGACGTCCCGCTCTGTACGTCTATAAAAAACGAAGATCGAGTTTCTTGCTAGTTCCTTCGAAAACTAGGTTGTTTTAAAGTTCATAAGCGCCTGCTCAGAGCCAAAATTAAATAAAGTATATGAGCCCATATATGAGTATATGGGTGAATAGGCCTTCTTAGTTACGAATCAAGTCTCGTCAGTATCATTGTCAAAAACGCAGAAGCTTCTAGTAATATCATTATTTTTATACTGCCGTTAATTCATATATTAAGGTAAATCAATCATATCGTAAAATGAAGTGTCTGTATGTAATAACAAAATAATATTTTTTTACTGATTGGATATGAAAGTATACACACTACTGATAACAAAAATGCAATTTTTAAAATGTTTGTCGGTCTCTCTGTCTGTTTGTTCCGGGTAATCTCAGAAACGGGTGGACCGATTTTGACAGGAATTTCACTAGCAGATAGCTGAAATTACAGCGGGTTACTTAGGCTACTCTAAATTAGACTAGCTGTTAACCGCGACTTCGTAATGCTATCTCCAAAACGGTTGTACCCATTTTCACGGGACTTTTACCGGCAGATAGCGGACATTATAAGAAGTAATTTAATCTATTTTAATTTAGACTAGCTGTTAACCGCTTCGTCCGCAGTGCTATCTCCATAACTGTTGAACCGATTTTCATGGGGCTGTCACTGGTAGATAGCTGACCTTATGTGAAGTAATTTAGGTTATTCTATTTTAGACTAGCTGTTACCAACGACTTCATCCGCATGACATTTAGCAAGAATATATTGTTCACTGTAAACATATGCGTAAGACCTGCGTTGTACTAGACTTCAAGAATAAATATAATTGAAATTCATATATCTGTATCTATGTATGTAATTTGAATTATATTGTCTTTTTGGTCATTTTGGCGGCCATTTTGTTTTATTTAGCACACTTTTGTCTACATAACTCATTAACCATAGTAATAAATAAGAATATTGTATCGAGTTCAATGAGCACTATTTAAATTGTCGAATATTAGAAACTGCTTAGCCAGATATAAAGTTTTATATCTTGATTTATATTTATGCAACTTTTCAAGACGTCAGCCTATTCATTGTTTTCAATTCAACATTATAATTGTTAATAGTAATTTTGAAGATGAAGTGGGAAACATTCTTCATTGGTGCTCCGCTCCTATTGGTCTTAGCGTGATGCTATATAGCATATAACCTTCCTCGATAAATGAGTTATATAACACTGAAAGAATTTTTCAAATGGGACCAGTAGTTCCTGAGATTACCCCCCTACAAAGTCACAAAACTTTACCTCTTTATAATATTAGTATAGATATAGAAATATAGATTTTCAGCTATAAAAAAAAAGTGTAAATACCTCTTATTAACGAATTTTGTCAACCCAAAACCTCTATATAACATATTATTTTGATATTGATTAATATTTGATATCATTAATCTAAGGGAAAAAATATGTTATCTGCCTAATTATTTTTAAATAGAAAATACATAGAGTAATTTTAAAATTACTCTATCATTTATAAACAGAAGTTGTTCGCTTCAACAAGATGAGCACGTATTGTTGAGGTGAATAAAACTATGTAATTCTTTACCTCTTTATAAACATTTTTAGATCGACCTTACCTCATTATAACAAACCTCAGTTTAACGAATTACTTGATATAACGAATATTTACGAGTTATCGTCGGATTTGTTATATCGATGTTGCACTGTATTTTTTTTTTGACTTGATAGCATCTTTTAAATCGATGTACGCCGGCTACACGCACAAAAAAGCATGACTCATTTTCACGTTCCGTGTGAGCCGAGCGTGCTAACGAGAGCGCGAAACAAGCGTATAAGCGTCCAGGTTTTGACGTATCTATCTCTCTTCCACTCAATCGGCTGATAAGTCTTTTCTTATGATGTTATCGTGTAAAATTATCATCCGTAAACCGACTTCACAGATAGGCAATTTTTTTATGTCTAAAATCTTTCCTCTCCGTTGCTGGCTAATTATTATTTTTTAGTTCATAGCAGTCAAACGAACAGGTGGGTTACCCGATTTTAAGTGATCACCACCATTCATAGACACTAACAACACCAAGAGAGTCGAAAGTGCGTTGCCAGCCTGCGTTTAGGGGAAAGGGAAGGGAGGGGAGAGAGGAGAGGGGACGAGAGGTGGGCCTCCGGGAGTGTAGGGATGATTTTGGAAAACGGACGGAAATGTGTTCCAGGAAACCGGGGAAGCGCGCGTTATTTGATTTGACCAATGAACGCGCACGATGACCGAGATAATTAGCTGTGTACACATGTGTATACAGTGCTGTGCATAACATCTGAGGTTATATTTATAAAGTATATTAATAATTATGTATTACTATTAAGCTGGAAGCTATGATGGCCGTTTTGACACATTATAATAGTAACATGAAACGTCGATTTATTTTCAACAAAGATATAATCAAATGTTACTTTGTTTTGCACTAAGTAGTGACTCGAGTTTTCCGGAGGTGTTAGTTGTGCTACCAAATATATCTTGCAGGCTTATAAAATGCAAGCCACATCTATACTAATATTATGAAACTAAAAAGACTAGAAACATATGATACCATGGGGTATATTTATTCTTATATAGGTTACTTATCATATATATTAATATGTGAAGCCTAAACTTTATATCCCTTTTTAACGGAATTGGGCGAACGGATGAACGTGAAATTTGGCATAGTTAAAGTTTATATGGAGGAGAAGTGCAAAAAGCTATTTATTTTATATAAAATGCATTAGAAGTACATTAAATTAATTAAAATATGCATTACTCACACTACTGCTTCAATTTTACACAACATATACACACATGTAAATAAAAAAGACATTTTGACATCTGTCAATAAAGGACTTCAAAAAAGGTTGTGAAGGAGGTTGCTATGCTCGACTGTATGTATTATTTTACTCTTACGTTCCAATTACCCTTTTTCATTCTACATTCTACAATGATATTATAACATAATACCCTTTCACAAAAGAAACCTAATAAAATTAAATCTTTAAAAAATCAATGAACTATGGTCGAATGTCGACCTCTGGGCGCCCACTAGTGTTATATTATTATAGTGCATAATAATTATTTAAATTGTTACCTTGGCCGGTTGATAATTTCTTTGTAAAAGAGGCAGAGGGCGCGGCGCAGCTGGTGCAGGAGTAGGTGTCGGAGTCCGAGGGCTGATACCCCGTACTGTTGTGGATATCACACCGGTTGCTGCAATAACATCTTAAATATATAAAAATCCATGTGTCATGAATGAATGGATTATTTAACGAATTACTTGATATAACGAATATTTACGAGTTATCGTCGGATTTGTTATATCGATGTTGCACTGTATTTTTTTTTTGACTTGATAGCATCTTTTAAATCGATGTACGCCGGCTACACGCACAAAAAAGCATGACTCATTTTCACGTTCCGTGTGAGCCGAGCGTGCTAACGAGAGCGCGAAACAAGCGTATAAGCGTCCAGGTTTTGACGTATCTATCTCTCTTCCACTCAATCGGCTGATAAGTCTTTTCTTATGATGTTATCGTGTAAAATTATCATCCGTAAACCGACTTCACAGATAGGCAATTTTTTTATGTCTAAAATCTTTCCTCTCCGTTGCTGGCTAATTATTATTTTTTAGTTCATAGCAGTCAAACGAACAGGTGGGTTACCCGATTTTAAGTGATCACCACCATTCATAGACACTAACAACACCAAGAGAGTCGAAAGTGCGTTGCCAGCCTGCGTTTAGGGGAAAGGGAAGGGAGGGGAGAGAGGAGAGGGGACGAGAGGTGGGCCTCCGGGAGTGTAGGGATGATTTTGGAAAACGGACGGAAATGTGTTCCAGGAAACCGGGGAAGCGCGCGTTATTTGATTTGACCAATGAACGCGCACGATGACCGAGATAATTAGCTGTGTACACATGTGTATACAGTGCTGTGCATAACATCTGAGGTTATATTTATAAAGTATATTAATAATTATGTATTACTATTAAGCTGGAAGCTATGATGGCCGTTTTGACACATTATAATAGTAACATGAAACGTCGATTTATTTTCAACAAAGATATAATCAAATGTTACTTTGTTTTGCACTAAGTAGTGACTCGAGTTTTCCGGAGGTGTTAGTTGTGCTACCAAATATATCTTGCAGGCTTATAAAATGCAAGCCACATCTATACTAATATTATGAAACTAAAAAGACTAGAAACATATGATACCATGGGGTATATTTATTCTTATATAGGTTACTTATCATATATATTAATATGTGAAGCCTAAACTTTATATCCCTTTTTAACGGAATTGGGCGAACGGATGAACGTGAAATTTGGCATAGTTAAAGTTTATATGGAGGAGAAGTGCAAAAAGCTATTTATTTTATATAAAATGCATTAGAAGTACATTAAATTAATTAAAATATGCATTACTCACACTACTGCTTCAATTTTACACAACATATACACACATGTAAATAAAAAAGACATTTTGACATCTGTCAATAACGGACTTCAAAAAAGGTTGTGAAGGAGGTTGCTATGCTCGACTGTATGTATTATATTACTCTTACGTTCCAATTACCCTTTTTCATTCTACATTCTACAATGATATTATAACATAATACCCTTTCACAAAAGAAACCTAATAAAATTCAATCTTTAAAAAATCAATGAACTATGGTCGAATGTCGACCTCTGGGCGCCCACTAGTGTTATATTATTATAGTGCATAATAATTATTTAAATTGTTACCTTGGCCGGTTGATAATTTCTTTGTAAAAGAGGCAGAGGGCGCGGCGCAGCTGGTGCAGGAGTAGGTGTCGGTGTTCGAGGACTGATACCCCGTACTGTTGTGGATATTACACCAGTTGCTGCAATAACATCTTAAATATATAAAAGTCCATGTGTCATGAATAACTAAATTATTGCCCTTTTAGTTTGTACACTGGCGAGCTTGCCATTAAGCCGAGGCATTTTCTTCCAGCTATGTTTATCAAAAACTTTTGTAGGTAGTGCGTATATGGAAAAAAGGAAATGGTTAAATAAATATACACACATGTATGTATTATTATAATAAAATAAATACATATATAACTCCGAAGCTATGCAACCGATCTTCATGGAAGTCGGTATTTATGTATAATTTGGTCCAACTTATATTTGAGAGCGAGAGGATGATTTATATTTCAATTAATGACTTTATAATTACAAATTAAATGATTGTCAATGTTGATTATTGTTAGTAATTATAAGTTTCATCATTCTCGCATAGATGGCGCTTGATATTAGTTTGTTGACAAAAAACTGTAGGACCGACTGTTAGAGATATCTCATAAATGGCATCATGTTTTCATTTTGAATTTCTTTTTCAACTTCAGTTTATGCAACAACAACAACATGTGGCTAGGACGTATACGATATTATATAGTCAGAGCTTTCAGTGAAGAAAAACAGAATACGATAATATGTTGATATGGTTTTTTTATGTCCACCTGGCTAGCTACCACCCTCAAGATGAAAATTTGTCGCCAAGCAAGCCGTTGGCATATTAAAGCTGGACTTGAGAGGCAGTTCCTCAAGTTTAGTGTGTTTATCATCTTGGACCACATCATTATTTACAAGTATAAAAGAATTTAACAACTTTTTATTTACAAAAAAAAGAATCAATCGTTCATACTAATTCGTTGTTGTATAAATCTTACTTTTTAGCATGTCGTGATACCGACAGCTGATTGTGGAGAATAATAATAACAATTTCATATTATATTAGCTCGCCCGGTGGACATTGTCCCGCCCTGATAATAAAAAACCTTTACAAATACACCTACACCTTCCTCATGAATCACTTTATCTATTGGTTAAAAACGCATGAAAATCCGTTCAGTAGTTCTTGAGTTTATTATGAATAAACAGACAGACAGATGTGGCAGAGGACTTTGTCTTATAATAAGTATTGATTTGTAATTTATTGTATAGATATTATGCGTTACACTGTTAGTTGTAAGAATGACCCCCTTTACTTACAATTGAGCACAGAAGTCGTAGGTAGTGTAAGTACAGGTGCTGGAGTGAGAGGTGTCACTGGTGGTGTTGATATAGCAGGTCCTGTCCGGGATACACCCCGTGACCCATACACTACGGCGCCGCGTGATCCGCGATTGCTACTCGACCATGAACCTGCGTAAAAATATTTATTACATTTAAAGAATTGTGAGATTTCTCTGAGACTTGAAAATAGTGATAATGTATGTATCTTTGTATTTTTCTATATAATTAGGACATACATTAAGCACCGATTTTTTAAATTGATTTAGAACAAGAATCGAGTGCAGAGTTTCCTACACAAATATTGCTACTGTCTAAGCTTACACATGGTGTATTTAAACTCCTAAGACCCAAGCTATATAATATGTGTGCAGTATGTTGTAAAATATGTTTTTACATTTTCGGGCCCATGCATTTTAGTCTTCTTTTTTGTAATGAAAAACTCAATGAACGGTTTTTTATCTATTGTTCATTTAAATGCACATTGGATGTTTAGATGATTCTGAGTTTTAAATGAATAAAACATTTTTAGACAATATTTTACTGAATATAATAGCATTAATCAGCTTGCTAATAGAATAAATCAGGATGTCATCTAACCGTTTCAGTTTTAAAGTCAGGGTACGTCGGCTTTACCAGTCTCAGTTAGCAGAATTATCTGGTTAATGCTGTATTTAATACTTGATGATGAATTATTATACTTTTGTTTATGTATGATGTTGTTATATGTATGTATTGTATATATGTAGTATATCGGTGTTGATATGTTATTTATATATTGTTATATTAAATAGGTTAAACATAATTTCATAAAAACTTCTCCTTTTAAACCTACCAACATTTATCTCTGCATCACCTAATGGTTGACTGGTAGAGAATGCCTTCGGCATTAAGTCCGCCATTGCGTATTTAAGGCATAATGTATAAATAAATTAATAACAATATTTACATATTATAGTTGGCGTGAAAGTTTAAAAGCAAAATCCATAAAACTAGAACGTACATCATATTGTATATTGGGCTTCTCGGAGATGATTGCTCTTTGAAACTTTGACCTGAATGTTACATGTTAGTTTGTACAAAGGAATTGCACATTGGGCGTTACGAGGATATATAGGTAGTGACAAAACAGTAAGTTAGTCAGGTGAATCTATTATTTCTCTGTTATTTATGCTCATTAGCCGTTAGTCAGTTCGAAAAATAAAAGAGTAGAGTACATACTCATTCTGTGATTCGATTGATTTTCTTTATTATTTTTTTGTTTATTTAGTCAATATTAATGAGCTTCAGTGTTGTCAATAACAAAAAACTTAGAAAAGGTATGCTTTTTTCCTAAATATCGAAACTTGGAAAATTGATGAATTCTAGTTGAATTACGACCACTAACTGATCACTAGTACCATTAACTCTCTTCAGGATTTATTCCAAACCAGAAAACTATGAATACATGAATCATTATACAATTTAACTGCATACAGTAAACTTTTTACGGTGTTATTACAAAAAAGTTAAATACGTGTTGAACCCTGGCACACCTGGCACAACAAGTGCACACAATTTCCTCAGTAACAGAGTGGCTCTGAACTGGAACCGATTGCCTGACGAAGTAGTATCCGCTAGTTCTGCACTGTTAGTTGTAAGAATGACCCCCTTTACTTACAATTGAGCACAGAAGTCGTAGGTAGTGTAAGTACAGGTGCTGGAGTGAGAGGTGTCACTGGTGGTGTTGATATAGCAGGTCCTGTCCGGGATACACCCCGTGACCCATACACTACGGCGCCGCGTGATCCGCGATTGCTACTCGACCATGAACCTGCGTAAAAATATTTATTACATTTAAAGAATTGTGAGATTTCTCTGAGACTTGAAAATAGTGATAATGTATGTATCTTTGTATTTTTCTATATAATTAGGACATACATTAAGCACCGATTTTTTAAATTGATTTAGAACAAGAATCGAGTGCAGAGTTTCCTACACAACGAGAACTTGCCTCGGGTAAGCGCGGTGCATTTATTAGGAAACTTTTTTAAACCAAGTATTTAATACGTATTTAACTTTTTTGTAATAACATGGTAAATGTATTAAGTATATATACACAGAACTTGGTTTTACTAATTTAAATTGCTCAATTGCTGAACAAGGAAACGAGTTTCAAAGTTGTATCAAAATATAACTACTTGAGTTACTTGAGATGTTTCTTCTTAAACAGCATTAGCTGATTTCCGCTTTATTGTGCATTAAAAGAATGGCAAAGTATCAATGGAATCCAAAAGATAGATAGAAGTAGTGCAGAAAATCATCTACGTGAAATTCCGCATTAAATTATCAGTCCTATGCTCGTAATTAGTCGTAATGATATGGATGATCGTCAAAAGAACTGTATTTTGATGTTGTTATATGTATGTATTGTATATATGTAGTATATCGGTGTTGATATGTTATTTATATATTGTTATATTAAATAGGTTAAACATAATTTCATAAAAACTTCTCCTTTTAAACCTACCAACATTTATCTCTGCATCACCTAATGGTTGACTGGTAGAGAATGCCTTCGGCATTAAGTCCGCCATTGCGTATTTAAGGCATAATGTATAAATAAATAAATAAATCGGTACATACGTACTCGATAAATACCAATCACATTGATCTTATTGACGAATCTAAAATTAATTGTAAATTAAAAAATTAAATGTTCTTAAACTGCTCGACTGTTCTTGTTTTTTTTTGTCTTTTCGTTGCACTTAATACGACATGAGACCATTTCACAGGAGTTGAAATAATCGAAATCACAATTTAAATAAATACGAGTTAGTAAATGAAATTTTATGAGTATTTAAAATAGAATAATGGTAATTAATGGTTGTTTGTTTTTTACGTTTAAACCACTCAATCGATCCTCATAAAATTGCGTATACTTTTTAGAGGTATAGAAAAGGATATGGGGCACCTTTTAACCAGAAATAATGTACTGTTCCCAAGCAATAGATCAGATCCATATTAACACGAGCAAGAGCTTGCAAACAATACATTTTTACTATGTTTATATGACATAAAAATTGCATAAAATTTAGTTGAAGTACTTTGTCAACTGAACTGTGCCTTCACTTTTTGTCTTCACTGCGTAGCTGCACCACCGCCGCCGATATTAATGTCTGGATTATGTGGGATTAAAGTTTAAAATAAACATTATTAATGTGGGACCTTAAAGATTTATTTAATGAAAAAAGAAGACTTGGACGGTTGACAGCTAAGTTGGTGCTGTGATCATGGTTGCTGAAGTATAATATGAAATAACAGGATGATAATGTTATAAATAAAATTATAATCTGCCTATAAGTGTTAGTGGTCTAAAAGAGCGTGGCGAGGAGTGAGCCTTTGTAAACTGACTGAAACAATTAGCCTAAAGTATTGACGTGAATAAGCTTCCAATTAATATTTACAATAATGGCAAGAGTGTCTAACATAATTGTAATTTTTTTTTCATGTCATAGATGGCAAACGAATAGGTGGGTCACCTGATGTTAAGTGATCATTACCGTCCATGGACACTAACAACACCAGTGTATATATGTAGTATATCGGTGTTGATATGTTATTTATATATTGTTATATTAAATAGGTTAAACATAATTTCATAAAAACTTCTCCTTTTAAACCTACCAACATTTATCTCTGCATCACCTAATGGTTGACTGGTAGAGAATGCCTTCGGCATTAAGTCCGCCATTGCGTATTTAAGGCATAATGTATAAATAAATTAATAACAATATTTACATATTATAGTTGGCGTGAAAGTTTAAAAGCAAAATCCATAAAACTAGAACGTACATCATATTGTATATTGGGCTTCTCGGAGATGATTGCTCTTTGAAACTTTGACCTGAATGTTACATGTTAGTTTGTACAAAGGAATTGCACATTGGGCGTTACGAGGATATATAGGTAGTGACAAAACAGTAAGTTAGTCAGGTGAATCTATTATTTCTCTGTTATTTATGCTCATTAGCCGTTAGTCAGTTCGAAAAATAAAAGAGTAGAGTACATACTCATTCTGTGATTCGATTGATTTTCTTTATTATTTTTTTGTTTATTTAGTCAATATTAATGAGCTTCAGTGTTGTCAATAACAAAAAACTTAGAAAAGGTATGCTTTTTTTCCTAAATATCGAAACTTGGAAAATTGATGAATTCTAGTTGAATTACGACCACTAAATGATCACTAGTACCATTAACTCTCTTCAGGATTTATTCCAAACCAGAAAACTATGAATACATGAATCATTATACAATTTAACTGCATACAGTAAACTTTTTACGGTGTTATTACAAAAAAGTTAAATACGTATTGAACCCTGGCTTTAAAAAGGTCTCATATTAAATGCACCGCGGTAGCTGATTGTTCGCCATCTTGCTCTTTTGTCTCGCTTTAGTTAAGTTAGTTTAGATCGCTTTGGTTACGTTAGTTTAGACTTGTGATAACGAGAACTTGCCTTGGAAACTTTTTTAAACCAAGTATTTAATACGTATTTAACTTTTTTGTAATAACATGGTAAATGTATTAAGTATATATACACAGAACTTGGTTTTACTAATTTAAATTGCTCAATTGCTGAACAAGGAAACGAGTTTCAAAGTTGTATCAAAATATAACTACTTGAGTTACTTGAGATGTTTCTTCTTAAACAGCATTAGCTGATTTCCGCTTTACTGTGCATTAAAAGAATGGCAAAGTATGAATGAAATCCAAAAGATAAGTAAGTAGTCCAGAAAATCATCTACGTAAATTTCCGCATTAAATTTACAGTCCTATGCTCGTAATTAGTCTTGATATGATTGATCGTCAAAAGAACTGTATTTTCATTATATGTATATATACATATATTTATTTATATATTATTAAGTATATATACACAGAACTTGGTTTTACTAATTTAAATTGCTCAATTGCTGAACAAGGAAACGAGTTTCAAAGTTGTATCAAAATATAACTACTTGAGTTACTTGAGATGTTTCTTCTTAAACAGCATTAGCTGATTTCCGCTTTATTGTGCATTAAAAGAATGGCAAAGTATCAATGGAATCCAAAAGATAGATAGAAGTAGTGCAGAAAATCATCTACGTGAAATTCCGCATTAAATTATCAGTCCTATGCTCGTAATTAGTCGTAATGATATGGATGATCGTCAAAAGAACTGTATTTTCATTATACATATATTTATTTATATATACACAAGCCGTTGGCATATTAAAGCTGGACTTGAGAGGCAGTTCCTCAAGTTTAGTGTGTTTATCATCTTGGACCACATCATTATTTACAAGTATAAAAGAATTTAACAACTTTTTATTTACAAAAAAAAGAATCAATCGGTCATACTAATTCATTGTTGTATTCGGTCCAAAAGAAAATTTTTGTTCTAAAAATGTAAAAAAAACATTGCCTGAAAATTTTAGCCTTTAATATTAACTCTAAGTACTCTCGCTTAGCGTGAGGAGATCTGCCATAAAAAATACATATAAACTTTCTATGTATATATTTTTATCTGTGGCATGTTATACTATCATATCCAACTCAGGAGTTGCTGAGGATTGAGTGTTCTACAATAGTGCCTCTTGTGACTTAACTGTAACTCACGCCAGTGAGACACTACAGGTCGCTAAAGTCAAATTATATTTATGTTATTAATGGCTGAACCTACAGGGAAAATGAGAATGTGACTTTTGTAAGAAATTTAATTTTCTAGGAAAAAAGTATTTTAAACCAAACTTGTAAGATTGATTTTTGACAATATATTGAGCTTTTACTTTATTATATCATAAAATTTTAATGGATTATAGAGACAAATTAAAAAAAAAATGAGTTTGACAGGAAACACTTTCATTATTTAATGCCATTAAGTGCCATGCCATTAAGTACAACTGTAGTGAAATATGGCTACTTTAAGTCACAATTTATCTTAAGTAATCAAAGTTTTAGTGTATTTTTAACTGACTTCGAAAAAGGAGGAGGTAACTATGTTCGGTTGTATGTATTTTTTTTAATTGTATTTAAATGTGTATTGCTTCTTATACCTTGTGTACCAACAGGTTGGTTTGCTGTCGGAGTAACAGGACGTACGGCAAGAGATGCACCAGCTGCAAGTCCACGGGGCACATGGCTTGTCACACCAACACCTACGCTCTTGCTGACAAGCACACCACTTGCACTGCTCACATTAACACTTGACAGCTGTACTGCTGTTAACAACGTTTGAAAAGAATCCCATATGAGTATTTTAAATAAACAAGAGTGTTTACCAGGGGTTTCTTAAATATTTTACATTCGCAACACATTTTCAAGTTTAGTATTTTGTCACGGCACCAAACCCAAGCTAGACTAAATAAATACAGTCCATGGAAATATGTACAATGCCACTGGTTAGCTAGGTACAAATATTAAGACATCCACAACATGGATCTCCCACAAATAACTGAGTTAAACTGCTGGAGAAAGATGAAGAGGAGTGCCTCACGGCGCCGTTCCTTACTTTATATGGTTCACATTTTGGGAACCTATAGTGTATACAAAATATGTAAATAGAATATTGCAAATAACTGAGTTAAACTAAAAAAGGTGAAGAGGAGTGCCTCACAGCGCCTCTTCTTACTTTGTACGGTGCACACTTTGGGAACCTATAGTGTATACAATATATGTAAATGGAATATTTTAATCATTAATTCAACCAGCTGCTTGATTTTCTTCAAAGGATTACTGAAAGTTTACACTCATTTATTTATAGTAAGAGGATTGTATAATTAATTAAAAAAATATTATTTTATATCTACACTAGCCATGTTCCTAACTCTGTTCTCTTGAAGTGCAAATAACAGGTCATTACAGTAATTGACTTTAATAAAAAAAATAAAAAATAAGGTAACACCAATTTTTTTTTAGTAATTAATACTCTAAGCATTTAGTTGCAGCATTATATTGATTAATACTTAATTATTTAAAATATTGCAAGGAAATATATGACATAGTATTAAGTATTTTTTGTAACTTTTTTAAAACTTACATAGGTCGCGAATTGCATGTATCAGGCAACAGCCAAAGCCGAGGTGTGCAGCGCACCCTTGAGCTAGTTGTCAAAATAAAATCGGCTGAGTGCCTTAAGTGCTCGCCTTAGTAGTCCGGTGAAGCTGTTAAGACCTTGCTTGGTCAATAGCATAGTCAGTTCGAAAAAAAAAGTTTAGTTGCAGCATTATATTGATTTATACTTCATTATTTAAAGTATTGCAACAAAATATATGACATGGTATCAAGTATTTTTTGTAGACTTTATTTTAAACTTTTTTCATATGTCATCATGTATATCATGTCAATTAGTACACTAGTATCTTAATTATAGACACACTAACAAACAATCAGAGAGCTTTTTATATTTAAGGATTCCAAATACATAAAAAAGAATGTATGACAATAATACTATAATGTAAAATGTAAATATTCTTCTAAAAAGGTATGACTTTAATTAACATACCAATCTACAATTTGTTGATTTACAGTGTTAAGCACTAAGAAAGCACTTCTTTGCGGAAACACATTACTACACATGTTTTATTAATAATTGATTACATGTTTACAACTGATTGACTGACATTACTGGTGCTAGGGACATAAAATTATTCATGCAAGTTAAATAATACTATAATGTAAAATGTAAATATTAATATTCTTGTATAAAGGTATGACTTTAGTTAACATACCAATTTACAATTTGTTGATTTACCAGTTTTTGATTTAAAAAAAAACAGAAGCCAATTGTTCTGTAATCTTCTTCCTAAACAATGATAAGTATGGGTGTAAAGCATCCATTATGTATTTACTAAACTTTATTCATGATACAATCACTCTACTTCACTAATAATTGATAAATTCTGAATAGAGCCATAGATTTGAGCATGCCCATAATATATTTAATAGTTTAATAGAAAATACATTAAATAATATATAATAGGAATTGAAAATAACTATATATTTATCCTTTGATTGCCTTCTTGTACATATTCATTTATATTCTGTGCATTTATATTCAGAGTGGTTAAATAGTTTGGCAAAGATTTACTGAGACTCAGAGAAGTAGATATTGTCATAATTTTATATTGATTCCATAGATAATAGTAAAACTACATCAATGATGATAACAAGAGTAATTGTCATACACAAATTAAAATGTTGCTGCCATTTTTCATAAAAATGCCATTAAAATGTTGCTGCCATTCATATAAAGAATAATGGATTATTTGATTCAAGAAAGCACTTCCTTGCGGAAACCCATCAATACACATGTTTCATTGACAATTGATTACATTTTACGTGATTACAACTGATTGACTGACAGATCAAGTAATGTACTAATGCTATGGACATAAAATTATTCATGCAAGTACATTTTATACTGCAGTTGACCACTAAGGTAGGATTTTTGTAAAAAAAAAATGCTGTTTAAAAACACTCATGTAAATTAAGAAAATCTATCTTCATGTCAGTCAGTCATTCTTTTACCAGAGTTCAAAAATAATTATTTCATAGAAAAAACATGCAAAACCACAGTAAATTGCTAGTGCAAATATAAATGAAATAAATTACATATATTAAAAATAACTCATTATTACCTGGCCTGGTGGTGTTATGATGAGGAAGTGGTGGCAGAACTCTAACTGTTGGTGGTAATGTTCTAACTGATGAATTAACCACTAGATTTCCAGATCCACTGACAAATTGGCCTCCCACGCTCAAAACTTGTGTACCACTCACTGCGGAGGCAACACTCGCTTGTAAGTTTACAGTATTACTTGTACTTGATACTGGGACTGATAGTTGAGTGCCCTGACTAATTATTTGAGTAGCAGGGCTTATTATCTGACCGCTTGGTGTGATTAGCTGTGACTGGGATATGATCTGGGAATTTTGGCTAAGAAGTTGAGAACCTTGACTGACAATTTGTGTCCCCTGCAGGATTGGTGATCCACTAACAATCATCTGGGGCTGAAAATGAAAATTACAATTATATTTACATTTTTAATAATGAGTATGTGGGCCAGTGGGCCCGCATGATGTACACAACCCACATTCAAATAATGACATGCCAACAATTCAAGTTTTAATTTTTATAAAAATATTAACAGAAATACATTGTACAAGTATGTATAACGTAAGAGAAAGATGACAACATTTAGAGTGCATGATACATGTAACCTCCAATAAGGTATCTCCGCAAGTAGGCGGCTGAGGGTGCGTGGAATCCACTTGTTCGATTGATTGTCACACGGGAGGCGGTAAAATAGCCGGTGGACATAGGAGGCAGCGATTTATTATGATTGTAAGCTGTTGGTCCAATTTGTGGCATAGTATGCCACAAGTACAGAGTTGAGTGTTTTTAAATAACTGCTCAGAGACTGACTGGGTTGCAACCACCATGTATATGGAGAGAAAGACTGTCATAGTAATTTGCATCTGGGGGTCGCGTTTTGGGATCAGCCTGTTCAGTGGTGACCAGCGGATAGTGTGTCACTCGGTAGTCGCCATTTTTATATGTGTTTGAAGTTACGTGTAACGGAAAGTGATTTTTCTTTCAGATGCACATTCAAAAATTGTATCTATTATAGGCTTTAAAACAGTTTTGATTTTTAGTCTAAAAATCATCAGCTAATTTGCTAAACCGTTTTTGTCGTTAAGACTTAAACAATAGTCGTTAATTCTAGTGATAAATCTCTAAATTGGTAACAATTATATACAACCTTGACATGACAGCACAGTGTGACCAAACAGAAAGCTACTATTCTAATATACTGCAGGAAAAAGTCTATTGAAATATTCTAGATATTTATATAAAATAGTTAAAATACTCATAAGATCGACAACAACGCATTCAAGTAGATAAATCAGCGACTTCATCTGTGTAAATTATCTACCATTTTTAAACTAAAACAATAAAAAGAATTAAAACTGCGTTCCTGTGGCTGAGAGACACTCGCATCTCAGTATATAGTTTCTTATCTATGCTCGCATCAGAAGAGTTAACATCGGTCTGAAGATGCTCCGTGAAGGAACAAAACACGTGTCATCGACTGTGATTACTACGAGTCAATCTGCTATATATTTTAATTATTTTAACTACTTAGGCTAATCATTTTATCAAAACACTTTATTTATGAGAGTACTATTTGTTATTGGAAACAAAATAATAATAGCTATTTTAGAATTTTTTAAATTGTAATTTTTGGCTCTTACGACTCCAAAGGTTGCCGAACCCTTGCCTACACAGGTTGCAGTGTCGAACTGTTCGTATTATGAATGTTGCAGACATTACTAACAATCCTGAACCTCTTCAGTTACAAAAACACATTGCTTCACTAAGCACATTTTACCGTCTGTATCATGATGAGTGTTCTGAAGAGTTGTTTAATCTCATCCGATCTTCTTTCTACTACAGAAGTACGCGGTAGGTTACGCTTCTCCACACACTCACAGTAGCAACCATCCCGGCGAGAATGAAGAAGTTGGAAAATTCTTATCTGTATCGTACTATGAAGATGTGGAATCACCTCTCGGCCAGTGTGTTTACTTCCTCTTACGATATCAGTTTCTCCAAACAAGGCTTAAATAGGCAGTTTTGTAAGTTGGCATAATGGCGATGACTGCCGTTGCTATTTAACACCAAGGATCTTCGTTGTTTTTGGTATTTACTGTACTTGCCATCAACACAGATTACCCACATACACGCAGGTACACATATGTTGGAAGGGTTTTTATTTTGACGTGAATACGTCTTTAAATTTGCTACCATACAGGGATAATCCAAAAAACCTAATGATAACAAAATCGGGGGATACAGTTTGGCAATGTAGTTTCGAATCTATTCTCTGCCTCTAAAATGAAATTATACCATTGAATAGCTAAAGGATCAAAGAATTAATTACGTTAAGTCAGGACTGTAACACATCGCACGTGGTGGAGGGGGAGCGCCGCTATTTTGGGGTAATGCTGCTCCGTTTTCAGATTTCTATTTAGTATACTTTCGACTCAGTGAAGCTACCACGTTTTTTGCAGTTTCAATCGACAACTCTTGTCAAAGTCTATCGATTATATATAAAATATTAGTGTAAAATCATGAGTGTGTATGTGTGTGTGTTATCTGTAATACAGTGCATAATATTTATACGATAATAAGGAAAAAGTCACAAAAATTATTAAGTATATGAACAAACGGGCATCCATTTCAAAATATACTTTGCATTACAAGACCTATATGCTACATGATGAAATGATGTAGCTGTTGCTAGCTAATGAAAATTGCCAAATTATTTTTGAGTTTTATAAAGTGTTAAATTTGCAAAATAATATTTGCTAAGGACTAAAATAGGCAAATCACGCTAAAACCGTAAATTCCCATTGTATATGGTCACACTGGACAGTTTTGTAGAAACAATTGACACTAGAGAAACAAAAATATGACACAAGATATTAATTTATAACTCTCCCTCCATAGTTACAAAAAAACAACAATAATACAAAAAAATATTATATTTTTATTTGTCTCTGGTTGCTAGTTAAATAATATATATAAACTAGAAATTCCTTTGAATATCATTAAATTAGATTTATTTTATTATCTATTACAATTGTCTCAATTATATGTACATAATAACAATTTTAATATAACGCCTAGATATACATAGTCTCATTCAAGTTATTATTTGTTTAGTTGAAAACTCAACCTTTTTTTATACAAAATTACTATAATTTTTAGTACTGTTACAAGAGCTTTAAATACTTCAAATTTATTTTTTTCCACAAAATTTTCATTTTTCCAGCAATAATTTTTTGCTCTACTAATATATAGACATAGTATTGTACAAACTGTTGAATTTAAACTTAAAAATCATCATGTTGTTGATATACAAAATTACCAATCATTGTTCGGAGGCAACATAATTTCAAAACTTTGATCATGAATATCTCAGTAACTATAACTTTCCGCGGCGGGGGAGTGGTTTAGAGGGGTAGTCAGCCCCCTCCCCTCTAACCCCCTCTCAACCCTTATTTCAGGATGCGAATTTCTAATGCAGCCCCTCCAATTCAGATATAGTTGAGAAGATACAAATGTGGTGTTATATGGTAAGCATATTAACTGTAGGAAAAAAAAAATAAGCATATAAGTGTTTCTCTAACATTGTGTTGCAAGTATGTTACATTTCTATGAAACTGGTATTGATATGTTAAATCATGACTTAAACAATTAATATTCATATATCTAGATAGTAAAATTATAAATTCTATAACTACTATAACGTAATGTGTTTCTCTAACATTGTGTTGCAAGTATGTTACATTTCTATGAAACTGGTATTGATATGTTAAATCATGACTTAAACAATTAATATTCATATATCTAGATAGTAAAATTATAACTTCTATAACGTAATCAAAGAAAATCAACATGATGACTAGAACAACTATCACATAAACTTACCTGAGAAGCAACGTTTGGAGAAATAATTTGCGCAATATTAGAACGCATTAATCCTGTTCCAGGGCTAGCATGTCCGATTATTTGATTAGAAACTGATGTTTTCGGTTGGCTAGTGATTAAATGTGTCATTTTCATCTCCGTGTTCGATACGCTTTTAACTATTGTGATTTTTTGAGGCGCCAAATCTATAGGATACATTTTTCCAGTCGTGACAGACCTGTCGGTCTCTAAATTATTGCTCATTCTGACTCTAAAGTTAGTAATGAATGAACATGATGATCTCGTTATAGAATAGTCGCCGTTTCTCAAAGTAAATCTAAAATCTGTGAAATGTTTCGACGAACTAACACAAAAATATTACAGTACAAAGCAGTGTTGCCAACTCCTATAAATTCAAGTCCCTAGACTCAATATCAAAAGTCGCTAAAATTTAAAAAGAGTAAAATAAAAAAACGTAATTGGGATTTTATTCTTGAAGGTACACAAGAGGCTAGTGGCGCGGGAGCTAGGCGGTAATTTTATTATAATTGAATTACATATAAACATACTAATGTGTAATCAAATACATAAACATTATTGTATTAATCACAAAAACTGTTGTTTCAATCACAATTTACCAGAAATATTATAAACATTTAATACTAATACTCCAAATACTGGAAACTTTCAAATAAAAAATCATTCTTATTAAATTAAGACATATCTGTCCGTTATTTATCGTTATCACTTAATAACTCAAATAATTCTTTATACTCATAAAATAAGAGCTGATGTTGCAGTTCAACTTTTTTCTTCTAAAACATTAACTTTTGTATTTTCCATATATATATATATATATATATTTCTTGGTGCTGTATAATTCTGTTTGGAGTTAACAAAAATTGTATCTATTATAGGCTTTAAAACAGTTTTGATTTTTAGTCTAAAAATCATCAGCTAATTTGCTAAACCGTTTTTGTCGTTAAGACTTAAACAATAGTCGTTAATTCTAGTGATAAATCTCTAAATTGGTAACAATTATATACAACCTTGACATGACAGCACAGTGTGACCAAACAGAAAGCTACTATTCTAATATACTGCAGGAAAAAGTCTATTGAAATATTCTAGATATTTATATAAAATAGTTAAAATACTCATAAGATCGACAACAACGCATTCAAGTAGATAAATCAGCGACTTCATCTGTGTAAATTATCTACCATTTTTAAACTAAAACAATAAAAAGAATTAAAACTGCGTTCCTGTGGCTGAGAGACACTCGCATCTCAGTATATAGTTTCTTATCTATGCTCGCATCAGAAGAGTTAACATCGGTCTGAAGATGCTCCGTGAAGGAACAAAACACGTGTCATCGACTGTGATTACTACGAGTCAATCTGCTATATATTTTAATTATTTTAACTACTTAGGTTAATCATTTTATCAAAACACTTTATTTATGAGAGTACTATTTGTTATTGGAAACAAAATAATAATAGCTATTTTAGAATTTTTTAAATTGTAATTTTTGGCTCTTACGACTCCAAAGGTTGCCGAACCCTTGCCTACACAGGTTGCAGTGTCGAACTGTTCGTATTATGAATGTTGCAGACATTACTAACAATCCTGAACCTCTTCAGTTACAAAAACACATTGCTTCACTAAGCACATTTTACCGTCTGTATCATGATGAGTGTTCTGAAGAGTTGTTTAATCTCATCCGATCTTCTTTCTACTACAGAAGTACGCGGTAGGTTACGCTTCTCCACACACTCACAGTAGCAACCATCCCGGCGAGAATGAAGAAGTTGGAAAATTCTTATCTGTATCGTACTATGAAGATGTGGAATCACCTCTCGGCCAGTGTGTTTACTTCCTCTTACGATATCAGTTTCTCCAAACAAGGCTTAAATAGGCAGTTTTGTAAGTTGGCATAATGGCGATGACTGCCGTTGCTATTTAACACCAAGGATCTTCGTTGTTTTTGGTATTTACTGTACTTGCCATCAACACAGATTACCCACATACACGCAGGTACACATATGTTGGAAGGGTTTTTATTTTGACGTGAATACGTCTTTAAATTTGCTACCATACAGGGATAATCCAAAAAACCTAATGATAACAAAATCGGGGGATACAGTTTGGCAATGTAGTTTCGAATCTATTCTCTGCCTCTAAAATGAAATTATACCATTGAATAGCTAAAGGATCAAAGAATTAATTACGTTAAGTCAGGACTGTAACACATCGCACGTGGTGGAGGGGGAGCGCCGCTATTTTGGGGTAATGCTGCTCCGTTTTCAGATTTCTATTTAGTATACTTTCGACTCAGTGAAGCTACCACGTTTTTTGCAGTTTCAATCGACAACTCTTGTCAAAGTCTATCGATTATATATAAAATATTAGTGTAAAATCATGAGTGTGTATGGACTCAATATCAAAAGTCGCTAAAATTTAAAAAGAGTAAAATAAAAAAACGTAATTGGGATTTTATTCTTGAAGGTACACAAGAGGCTAGTGGCGCGGGAGCTAGGCGGTAATTTTATTATAATTGAATTACATATAAACATACTAATGTGTAATCAAATACATAAACATTATTGTATTAATCACAAAAACTGTTGTTTCAATCACAATTTACCAGAAATATTATAAACATTTAATACTAATACTCCAAATACTGGAAACTTTCAAATAAAAAATCATTCTTATTAAATTAAGACATATCTGTCCGTTATTTATCGTTATCACTTAATAACTCAAATAATTCTTTATACTCATAAAATAAGAGCTGATGTTGCAGTTCAACTTTTTTCTTCTAAAACATTATCTTTTGTATTTTCCATATATATATATATATATATATTTCTTGGTGCTGTATAATTCTGTTTGGAGTTAACAAAAATTGTATCTATTATAGGCTTTAAAACAGTTTTGATTTTTAGTCTAAAAATCAT
Source organism: Antheraea pernyi (assembly GCA_015888305.1). Lineage (NCBI taxonomy): Eukaryota > Metazoa > Arthropoda > Insecta > Lepidoptera > Saturniidae > Antheraea > Antheraea pernyi. The sequence goes on along the minus strand of MU159218.1, from coordinate 83,076 downwards.
CAGCTAATTTGCTAAACCGTTTTTGTCGTTAAGACTTAAACAATAGTCGTTAATTCTAGTGATAAATCTCTAAATTGGTAACAATTATATACAACCTTGACATGACAGCACAGTGTGACCAAACAGAAAGCTACTATTCTAATATACTGCAGGAAAAAGTCTATTGAAATATTCTAGATATTTATATAAAATAGTTAAAATACTCATAAGATCGACAACAACGCATTCAAGTAGATAAATCAGCGACTTCATCTGTGTAAATTATCTACCATTTTTAAACTAAAACAATAAAAAGAATTAAAACTGCGTTCCTGTGGCTGAGAGACACTCGCATCTCAGTATATAGTTTCTTATCTATGCTCGCATCAGAAGAGTTAACATCGGTCTGAAGATGCTCCGTGAAGGAACAAAACACGTGTCATCGACTGTGATTACTACGAGTCAATCTGCTATATATTTTAATTATTTTAACTACTTAGGTTAATCATTTTATCAAAACACTTTATTTATGAGAGTACTATTTGTTATTGGAAACAAAATAATAATAGCTATTTTAGAATTTTTTAAATTGTAATTTTTGGCTCTTACGACTCCAAAGGTTGCCGAACCCTTGCCTACACAGGTTGCAGTGTCGAACTGTTCGTATTATGAATGTTGCAGACATTACTAACAATCCTGAACCTCTTCAGTTACAAAAACACATTGCTTCACTAAGCACATTTTACCGTCTGTATCATGATGAGTGTTCTGAAGAGTTGTTTAATCTCATCCGATCTTCTTTCTACTACAGAAGTACGCGGTAGGTTACGCTTCTCCACACACTCACAGTAGCAACCATCCCGGCGAGAATGAAGAAGTTGGAAAATTCTTATCTGTATCGTACTATGGAGATGTGGAATCACCTCTCGGCCAGTGTGTTTACTTCCTCTTACGATATCAGTTTCTCCAAACAAGGCTTAAATAGGCAGTTTTGTAAGTTGGCATAATGGCGATGACTGCCGTTGCTATTTAACACCAAGGATCTTCGTTGTTTTTGGTATTTACTGTACTTGCCATCAACACAGATTACCCACATACACGCAGGTACACATATGTTGGAAGGGTTTTTATTTTGACGTGAATACGTCTTTAAATTTGCTACCATACAGGGATAATCCAAAAAACCTAATGATAACAAAATCGGGGGATACAGTTTGGCAATGTAGTTTCGAATCTATTCTCTGCCTCTAAAATGAAATTATACCATTGAATAGCTAAAGGATCAAAGAATTAATTACGTTAAGTCAGGACTGTAACACATCGCACGTGGTGGAGGGGGAGCGCCGCTATTTTGGGGTAATGCTGCTCCGTTTTCAGATTTCTATTTAGTATACTTTCGACTCAGTGAAGCTACCACGTTTTTTGCAGTTTCAATCGACAACTCTTGTCAAAGTCTATCGATTATATATAAAATATTAGTGTAAAATCATGAGTGTGTATGTGTGTGTGTTATCTGTAATACAGTGCATAATATTTATACGATAATAAGGAAAAAGTCACAAAAATTATTAAGTATATGAACAAACGGGCATCCATTTCAAAATATACTTTGCATTACAAGACCTATATGCTACATGATGAAATGATGTAGCTGTTGCTAGCTAATGAAAATTGCCAAATTATTTTTGAGTTTTATAAAGTGTTAAATTTGCAAAATAATATTTGCTAAGGACTAAAATAGGCAAATCACGCTAAAACCGTAAATTCCCATTGTATATGGTCACACTGGACAGTTTTGTAGAAACAATTGACACTAGAGAAACAAAAATATGACACAAGATATTAATTTATAACTCTCCCTCCATAGTTACAAAAAAACAACAATAATACAAAAAAATATTATATTTTTATTTGTCTCTGGTTGCTAGTTAAATAATATATATAAACTAGAAATTCCTTTGAATATCATTAAATTAGATTTATTTTATTATCTATTACAATTGTCTCAATTATATGTACATAATAACAATTTTAATATAACTTTTTTGAATAATATGAAGTCTTGTACCTTTATAACATAGACCTTAATCTATAAACAACTAAAATTTAAAAAGTTATGTGCATAGTTTGTGGTAAACCATGGCGGGCCAAGTTGGTGACGGAGATTTTTTGGATGAAGATATACAGAAATTTAACAATGAAAGGCGGAGCAGTAAACAATGGGTTAAACTTAATGTCGGTGGAACTTATTTCTTAACTACGAAGACGACTTTGTCTAGAGATCCCAATTCATTTTTGTATCGATTAGTTCAAGATGACAGTGACTTGATTTCGGACAGGGTTTGTTTTTTTTCATTGTCTTTGTGTATGATAATCAGTTTTCCCTATTTTTCTATAAAAAATATTAAATACATTCCAGGACGAAACGGGCGCTTATTTAATAGACAGAGATCCTACGTATTTCTCACCAGTTCTCAACTATCTTCGTCACGGTAAACTGGTCATCAACAATGATATCGCCGAAGAAGGTGTCTTGGAAGAGGCAGAGTTTTATAATATTACCGAGTTGATAAGATTAGTGAAGGAAAGAATATGTCTAAGAGAAAGACGACCCTTGAAAGATTCCAAAAAACATGTATACAGAGTGCTTCAATTTCACGAAGAAGAACTGACACAAATGGTATCGACTATGTCGGACGGTTGGAAGTTCGAACAATTAATTAATATTGGGTCACAATATAATTATGGTAATGATGAGCATGCTGAATTCTTGTGTGTGGTTAGTAGGGAATGTGGCAGTTCCCTAAACAGCAATGATATTGAACCCACAGATCGTGCTAAGGTGCTTCAACAAAAAGGTTCGAGAATGTGAGCCTTTCACTCAAGATGTCGATAACATTTTTTGAGACTGTTGTGTGTACATATTTTGAAGTGTGAACAATATGGTCATTCTGTTTGTTTAAACTTTATTATGTATTTAAAATTCTCTTAGTTTGGCTTTATCAGTTTTTCCCTAGAAAAATTAAGTTGTATTTGTTAGGTTTGTATTTGATAAATAAAAAAAAATGAAAATAGATTAATACTCAACTTCACACTGTTTATATAAGTAGAAAATATACATTATAGTATGTCCTCATTGAATATAATTTTGAGGATCTAGTGAGAAGCTAGTTTAGACTGATGTATTTAATATTGCTAATGGTACATAAAAGTATTTATGACTCAATACAAACCATGTGTACAAAGGACAATGCGCTATTCTTTCCTGTTCAGTATGGAAGTAGCTATGTAACGAATGTAAATAAGCCAGTATATTTAGGCATGGGAGTACTTGAATCAAAACTATACCTAAATAAAAGGGGAATTTCTCAAAATGATAATTTTTGTAAATAAACATTATTCCTTTGATCAGTAATAATTCCAGATATGCTCATTTATCAAATAATAATAGAAAATTATGATTCCAGTTTAATTGTTTTATTTTGTGTAAATTTTTTTTAAATGATAGTATGTCATCCATAAATTATGTCACACTACTTTTGTGATTTGTGGAGACTCCCAGTCTTTGTCACAGATGGTTACAATTGTTTGACCACCCACTCTGGTGTGACATCATATATTTTGCCATTTTAAATTAAATAATTGAAGCAATTTCCAAAAGTATTTCAATTTACAATTTACTTTTCATACAATGGACAATAAGTAAAATTTTAGGGTTCATTATGGTTCCGCATTTAAAGTTCTCAATAATCGATTTTGATGCTTCATAACTACAAGAGTGTTCAGGGTCACTTACAACTTTTCTTATGATTCATTTTTATCAATTATGGCCACACTTGTCAAGATTTGTCAAATACTATATATTTATACAGATGATGCCACATACTTTATGACTCGTCCTGCATTTTCGTAGTTCATTGACCCTCTATCTTTCCCTTAATATGTGACGTTGTTTAGGGATAACCCTAATAATGACATACCATCTTATGTAATAATACTAATATGTGCCAGTAATGACATACATCCTTTTTATAATTTCATTGCCTTAGTTATTTAAAAAAACATGTTCTAGCTCAATAAAGTTGTGCTCACATGACGTTCATAGGTTCATGTCCTAGCTGTATCAACAAGTCTTGCGATTAATTTATATTTGCTAATTAGCTGACCCAGCCACTCTTTGCTGTGGCCCAGTTATAGATTATAAGAACATGTGCACCATAAAATAAACTGGTGTTGAAAACGAAATTCATAATTAAAACGTGGCGCCATCTACGAGATATCAATAACAGTCGGTCCTACAATTTTCTATCAACAAACTAATTTAAAGCGCTATCTATTCAAGGCTGATAAAACTTACTATTAATAACAATAATCAACATTGCCAATAAATTTATTTGTAATTTTTTTTCTTTTATATCATAAGAGGCAAACAAACACGTGTGTCAGCTGATGTTAAGTGATCACCACCGTCCATAGACACTTGCAATACCAGGAGAGTCGTTGCCACTGTGTTGGGGGAGGAAGAGAAGGCCACTAACCGAACGTAAACACAATGCAAGCACTGTTACTTCACGTCGGTTTTCTATGAGAGGATGGTGCTACCCCGGCAAGCCGACCCATTCATGCTGAAACCAATAATAGCTTCAACATGGTAATACCACCAACAAACTTGCAATACCAGGAGAGTCGTTGCCACTGTGTTGGGGGGAGGAAGAGAAGGCCACAAACCGAACGTAAACACAATGCAAGCACTGTTACTTCACGTCGGTTTTCTACGAGAGGGTGGTGCTACCCCGGGCGAGCCGACCCATTCATGCTGAAACCAACAATAGCTTCAACGTGGTACTACCACCTACAAAATGAGGTGATTAATCGAAATGTAAATTATGCTATCTCTCAAGTTGGACCAAATATGCCAACTTTCATGCAGGTCGGTTGTATAGTTTTGGAGTTCATTGTTGACAAACACATGACACTGGATTTTTATATATAAAGATTTGAATTAGTAACTTATCTTGAATTAAAATATTACGAGGAAACTGAACACATAAGAAAAAAAATATGTTAAAGTGTGATTTTCTTACTGTCTGATATTACCAATATGTGTTACATTAGTGTGGTAATTAGGGCAGTACCATCATCAAGAGGAGGCCATTATCCAATATTATCACTAACTAGCTGTACCCGCAGCTCCGCACGCGTTTTTTTGAAATCGTATTAAAGAATTATAGAATTGTGAGACTATGTACAATTACAGAAACGCTCTTTAAAGACAATTGTAAGTACAACGCGCGCGCCACTAAAAGTAACATGTAACGTGTACAGTAGATATATAAATACAAAAAGCGTGCCAAATGAGGTTTGTCATCAGCAAAACATTTGGAACCTTAACCCACCATATAACTACCTCAGTGCTCACTTACACTGTATAAGGAACTAACGAAACAATAACTTAAAATATTATTATTAAGATTTAAACTTACATTATATTCAATATACATTGCCATTATTATAATTAAGATTTTGTGACTATACATAAAATAAACGCTTGTCTGTTCCGCAAGAAATTGTATTATGGAACACTTTACGTAATACGTTTATAATCTAAGATCTTTTTAGGAAGACCTCTATATCATTAATAATTATAATGTCGAATTGTAAACAATAAGCTGATAATTATTTCTCTTATTAAAAATAAAGAATGAGTTGAAATCTTGCTAAATTTCATGCAGACAAAGTCGCGGGTAACAGCTAGTCTAAAATAGAATAACCACAATTACTTTTTATTAGGTTCGTTATCTACCATTGAAAGTCCCGTGAAAATCGATGTAACCGTTTTGGTGATAGCACAGCGGGCGAAGCCACGGTTAACAGCTAGTATAAACTAAAATTGCTTAAATTACTTTTTATAAGATCAGTTATCTGCCAGTGAAAGTTATGTGAAGATCGATCGAACCGTTTTTAAGATAGTACTGCGGGCGAAGCCGCGGTTAACAGCTAGTATAAACTAAAATTGCTTAAATAACTTTTTATAAGATCAGCTATCTGCCAGTGAAAGTTATGTGAAGATAGATCGAACCGTTTTGGAGATAGCATTGCGGGCGAAGTCACGGTTAACAGCTAGTATAAACTAAAATTGCTTCAATTACTTTTTATAAGGTCAGCTATTTGTCAGTGAAAGGTTGAACTGTTTTGAAAATAGTACTGCGGGCGAAGCCACGGTTAACAATTAGTCTAAATTAAAATAGACTAAATGACTTGAAATGATGTCCGCTATCTGCTGGTGAAAATCGGTTTAATCGTTTTGGAGATAGCATTGCAGACGAAGCCGCGGTTAATACCTAGTCTAATATAGAGTAGCCTAAGAAACCCGCTGTAATTTCAGCTATGTGTCAGTGAATTTCCTGTCAAAAATGTATGGATGATCGATCTAGCCAGGCCTAAACGAGCTTATTTATTTAAAGCTTCTTACTGTTGATCTATATCGTGTTTTCTACTTGATCTATAATCTGAAAACACTATCTTCATTATTAGATTCATTAAAAGAATCTGGAAGTTATAACATTTAGTGAATTTTAACAGAACAGACCCTTGTGGCTCCGTGCCCAGTATTTTTGTTAGGACGGTAGATACAGCCCTAGATATTACGCAAGTTGGTAATATAACAACTTATATCCTATATTCTCGGGGTATCGTCTATTAATAACTTATTAACCTTATATTAAAATAACATGATGTTGTCGATCCCTTTATTTCACTTAATAGGTAAACAATTGACTGAAAACGTTATTTGATTTGACACGCTTTCACTTAAATTATTAACTTATTACTTTCTAAGTTAATTTCATAACTACACAATATATCAATCTATAACACTGTTTTAAAAAAATAAACATTATAGCACTATTTAAAACTTATTAAATTACACAATTTATTATAAAATCTTGCATTTAACCGCATTAAATACAAGTTAACAAGAAGAGTTGTTAATACTCATCTAAGATAACATTGTTACTATCAAAATATCAAAAACTTTCACACACTTTTAAGGCAATGAGGGGTTTATTGTTGTGTAAAATTAAAAGCTAATTGATTTTAGAATTTAAAGATTAGTCAAAACTTGCAAGCCTAGCACCAATCCGCCATGTAAGTGAAATCATGAAACATTTTGTGGTCCGTGGTACTAAGCGGACGCGGATCCTTAGGAGGAGTGAGTACGGCCGCTTCAGAAGTGAACTCACTATCAAAATTGCTCACATCTTCCAAGTTATTTATTGTTGGCACAAATGGTGGTTTTACTTTTCGTAGGAGCAATTGCTCCCAGTCGACATTACGGAAGAATGCCTGCTTCTTAACATCTTCGGCGTCTCTTTCAGAAGAGCCAAGTCGTCTCTCGGGATTTTTCCTTAATAAACGTCGCATTAGTGCGATAGCTTCTAATGATAATGTTCTTGGATAACGAACTTCATCATTAACTATTGAGTCAAATACTTCTCCTTCGTCCTCACCAGGGAATGGTGATTCACCAACTAACATTTCGAATATTAATACTCCAAGGCCCCACCAATCAACAGCACGGGTATATGATGTTTCAGTTAAAACTTCTGGTGCTAAAAACTCGGGTGTACCACAAAATGTACCTGTGCGATCTCCCCATCCCATGCCTTCTTTACATAATCCAAAATCAGCAATCTTAACGTAACCTTCTGTATCTAAGAGTAAATTGTCTAATTTTAAGTCTCTATAAATAATATTATTTTCATGTAAATACTGTAGACCTAATACTACACAAGCTGCATAGAATACTGCTCTGGGTTCAGTGAACACATCAGCATGTATGTGCATCATAAGATCCCCGCCAGCTGCATACTCCATCACAAAACAAACATGCTGCTCTGTTTGGAAACATGCAAAAAGATTCACCAGGAAAGGATGTCTGATTGCATTAGCTACCTCAAAAATTCTCTTTTCTGATAATAAAGAATCCACTTCATCTCTAGCAATTATATCACCTTTTTTTAAAGCTTTTATTGCAAAATATTCATTAGTAGACCTATACTGAGCAAGAATTACTTTCCCAAAGTGCCCTCTACCAAGAACACTCAACAACCTAAAACTGTCCATAGACATTTCACCAGATTGTCTCCTAGAATCTATTTCCTTACCTACACTCTCTATTATAGATGATGAGCGAGAAGAGGATAAGCGCATATTGTTCGTAACATCAACAATTTGATCTTCACTACTTGGATACTCTAAAACCAACTTAGGTGATGGTGATGGGGGATATTCAACCAGAGGTGTATCACATGATGGAGTTTGTGGATCCCTTGGGACATAATTATCCCTGGTATATGAATCTTCTAAGAATGCGAAAGCTTCTTGGAGTTCCTTTTCCATTCGCAATGTGGATACATTTGGAGGTGGATGGAGTGGCAAAGTTGGCTTTGGTGGGGGTAATATAGGTAGCTGTGGTGTTGTAGGTGTGGTAGGTAAACCTAATGGTCTCACTCCAGCCATACCACCAATTGTGGCATTTTCAATTTCTCTGTTGTCAATAGGTGTAGATTCAAAGCTATGCTGTGGAGGTGGAGTTATGTGAGCAGTCTGAATATTTTGGATTGATGGAGAAGATCGTTTTAATAGTCTACCAAGTACAACAGCATAGCAGGAATATGCATGTCGCCATAAGATGGCCTTGGAATATTTTTGCCTTGTTGTTTGAATATTTTTCTTTGTCTTTGAAGCTTCGGCTTTCTTGATATAATAGGATTTAAAAATTTAATCTCCGCGAATAGGAGTCCTTGAGGTTCTAATTCCAATGCCATTCCGTGACGAATATCATCAATGAATTCTTCCAATCTTAAAAATTTTACAGCACATAAGCCACGCCAATCTTTCCAATGTACATCAATCTCCAGTTCTCTTGATTTGTCTAGCTTGATAGTGAATCTGAAAAAAATCATAAATTAAATTAATTTATAATAATGATGACACATGTTTTGTGGTACACTGCACTTTGTAATGTTGCGACCCACAGTTAACACTATAACTAGAATCTCTATTTTCGTCTCGAACATTACATTAAATTACCAAAACACAGAAATCTATTTGTATAAAATGATATTTTGAAACTCTGTAACTACAATTAATACTTTGTATCAAACAGGTAGATTGTATTTAACAACTAAAATTGTTTGTTGAAGCAAAGCACATATTTTACTATAATACAAGTATAAATATTTGAAACGAAATATAAGTTATCCTTAGTTTCTATTTGGAATATTTAACACATATTGAATATTAGCTGTGCCTGCGACTTCGTCTGTGTGAAACTTTATGTAAAAACAGTGGTTAACACAATCATCTAAATATAGGTCCATTTACTTATCTAGTTTTCTCTCAAACGTCGTCATTAAAATTACAATGACTTTGGATAGAGTGGACCGATTCTAACGAGACAAGTTATTCTCGAAGATATGCTTTATGATTTTCTTGGTGTAGTTTTATTGTGAACTCAGTACTTTAGCAGTGATGCGTGTTCATACAAACAGACAGACAGGCAGACATTTCTAAAAATGATAGAATGTATTTTATTACTTATTCCTAGGTACATCTGCAACGATTGTTTACATTCTTATTAGATGTATAGAAGAAGAAGATATAGATATCCAACTATGTCTGATTTTGTTTAGGTAACAGTTAGTTTAAAAAAAAATTACGACTTTTATTTGACGAAATCTACATCAATAAAATGATATTAGCTGTATTTACATCACTCAAAAAGCGCTGGATAAATTTTATTTAGTTTTACACCTTAGACACTGTGTAAAATATCATGGTAACTTCATATAAAGTTATTAAAGTTCCAAATACTACGATTTATAAAAGCACTATTTGCGTGTTCTTGCTGTGGAGAAGCGGGGTAAATGGTGTGGTGTGCATGAGCAGGACAACACAGTCGAAGTCGCAGGTATGAACGAGTAATTACATAAAATGTTTTTTTTTTAAATGATAACACAATTAGCGGATTCGCCAGACGTTATCCCGCCCCAATGATAAAAAAAAACCTAACAGATTATATACCGAAACTTTCCTGATGAATCATTTTACCTACTGGTAAAAACCGCATGAAAATCCGTTTTTTTTTATAGTAGCACGGCAAAATGACTGCACTGTGCTTGATGGTAAGCACAGTACAATCCAAAAACAATGGCGACCACCGAATGACACACTATCCATCGCCGGTCGCCGCTGTCATGCCGGCCAGCGAAGAGCTGGATATGCACAGGCTGATCCCGAAACGCGACCCGCAGAAGCAAATCACTATGACGGGCTTTTTCGCCATATACATGGTGGTTGCGACCCAGTTAGACTATAAAACCCTACCACCCCGCTTTCGCCATTGCCTTGTTCGTTATTCAGCAGGGTACACCATGTCCAGGTGAGGTTGGCTTGGATGTCTCAAGTCTTAGATGTTATTCAACACCCCATACGCCCCGTTCAGTAGTTTTTGAGTTTATCATGAACAGAGAGACATATATATGTAATGATGTACATTAAAATATAATTGGTAATAATATATTTTAGAGCTATCATAGTAAGTAGAGCTATACTAATATCGCGTTATTTACCAAAGGTTGGATTCTATGATGAACCTGGGGTTTCAATAAAAGAAAGGCAACATGGTGTAGATTACTCTATTTAAAAAATACTTATACTGATATATATTACATTTTGACCGATTGAAAGTACATTTTGTTTGCACAAATAATCCTACTGTAAGCATTAAGCATGGTAGTAAGTTAAGTTTTCAAACTTATCCAGGTAGCTACTACTACCTTAAGTACCAAATCTTGGCCATATAAACTCGGATTGTTAGATTTTGGCAGCTGTATTCTAATAGTCAGTTCCTTTTCATCTAGTGTGTAACCATCATAGATTACAATGTGACTTAACATTCATCGAGACTGTGATCAAACCTTGACTCTATTAAGTATAAAAAATGTTGAGACAGTAGATTGTACAGCAAATAGCAAGATTCATTCGAAAACTATGTTAAATGACATTGATACATTAAAACATTACAAGTTGAAAGTTTTACATTAGTTATGTACATAGAATTACACATCCCCTTCTCATACGCATATCATGTATTATATGGTACTAGACAAATGTAAAAATTGCTTGTTATTTTGCAAGCTACCATAAAAAAAAAATCAACAGACATATCTAACTTCATTATTATATTAAGAATGCAAAATATTTACCTACAGGAAAAATACATTTATTTTGCAGAAAGAGTAAAGAGTAGTTATGTACATAGAATTACACATCCCCTTCTCATACGCATATTATATGGTACTAGACAAATGCAAAAATTGCTTGTTATTTTGCAAACCACCATAAAAAAAATATCAACAGACATATCTAACTTCATTATTATATTAGGAATGCAAAATATTTACCTACAGTACACCTACACCTACAGTACCAGTTTACCTACACTAGTCCAGTGAAGCTGTGATAGTCCGGTGGAGCTGTGAAAACCCTGCCAGGTCAATAGCGTAGTCAGTTCGAGAAAAAAAAAAAAACCTACAGGTAAAAATGCATTTATTTTGCAGAAATAGTAAAGAATTTGTTTTTAAGTAACAAATAGAGATTCATAATGCTCAAATAGATAGGTTAGCCTTTGACTTATGAAGAGATTTCCCCACATTAAAAAAAAAAAAGGTTAGACAACAGCAGCCAATTTTGGATGGTGAGTAACAATGCTGAGATAGCAAGGCTGAACTGGGCACTTTATTTAGTGTATGTTAGGAAAACATCTCCCAATAAAATAATTAAGAAGTAAAATTTCATAAAAAATTTGAAATGAGAGTGATAAAAAAAACCTCATTTAAAAATTATCACAAATAATTCCTTGTTACAAAATAAATATCAAAGAACTGAGAGTTTGTTATGGAAAATTAGTCAATAGCAGGCTAACTGACCAGATATGTGCGTGAAAGTGAATACTGAGATGACATTTGACAGGAGAGAGTGGAAAAAGAAAACATGTTGTGCCGACCCTTCTTAGGTGGGATAAGGGTAATGATGATGATGACTGTGGCCGAAAATAGTAAATCTAAGCAAAGCAAAGAGTAGTCAATGTAGTAGCCAACAATTAGATGAATATAAAAAATATCAATTTTTTTTGACAAAGAACTGAACTTTAGTGCTTAAGGAGTATATAGATCAACATGCATTTCAAACCTCACACTAAGTCATCACTGATTCAAGCAATAACGTTTTTTGTATTAAAAGACTACAGGGTTACCATTTCCAGTCATTAGTAATTTATTTGATAAAAAACTGAACTTTATTTTCACAAGAAGTGACACACAAGTTGTCATATCTCAAATAGTTTATATAAATTTACTTAATGCATTTTGTAATTAGTGGCATATATTTATTATCAACATAAATATATTACAAATACTAAAAATGTCATGTTTTCTTACATCATTGTATATTCAATTATGTAAAATACTGACAATATGACTTTGTGATTGTTAAGTTTTTAGTCATACTATAAATATGTACTACAGCAGTTGATAAGATAATGAGTAATAGCAAAGAAACTGTAAAGATTATAATTCAAGGAAGTAGATACATGTGATAAATTCAATTAACCTTTAGTTATATAATATTCATTTTAATGTAATATAAATTATTGAACATATCCTCTTTTATTCTTTATATGGTTTCATATAACCACAAACTGACCTAATATTAGTGACAATGTTACTTAAGATTGTAACACTCTCAACTCGAACACATTTAAAGGTGCTTGGTGATAAATTTTCCAACTTGTAGTGGTAGCTGGTTAGGTGGGCATTAGAAAAGCCCTATTACCATGGATGCCTTTATGATATATAGTTATCAATATAATATCCATTTTCAATTTAATGAATAATTTTGTTAAAATTACAACTTTTTACTTAAATATTGAAATTCTTGAAGTTTCTTAGTATAGTAGGTATATAAGAAATCCCAAATAATACTAGCAATGCCCCAAGGTTTCTTTAATCAAGTTTAGTTTCCCTCACTCTCACCTCTTGATTCTCAATGTACCTCCTCATAGCCCATTCAAAATAATGACTCTACTGGAGGTTTGCATACTTTGTGAACAATCTATATGTAGTCGTTTCACTTATAAGACTGCTGGATTGTAATAAATTCCTAAACTCAATAAATAGCTTATATATTGCAAAGATATTTTTTTCCAAAATGACTAATTTTCTAATGCATTCAAACATAGGAAAAAACAAACAAAAATACTTTAGGATTCGTAATATTAGTATAAATAAAAAGTTATGATTTAATCCAAATAGTGACTTTGTGATTGTTAAGTTTTTAGTCATACTATAAATATGTACTACAGCAGTTGATAAGATAATGAGTAATAGCAAAGAAACTGTAAAGATTATAATTCAAGGAAGTAGATACATGTGATAAATTCAATTAACCTTTAGTTATATAATATTCATTTTAATGTAATATAAATTATTGAACATATCCTCTTTTATTCTTTATATGGTTTCATATAACCACAAACTGACCTAATATTAGTGACAATGTTACTTAAGATTGTAACACTCTCAACTCGAACACATTTAAAGGTGCTTGGTGATAAATTTTCCAACTTGTAGTGGTAGCTGGTTAGGTGGGCATTACAAAAGCCCTATTACCATGGATGCCTTTATGATATATAGTTATCAATATACTATCCATTTTCAATCTAATGTATTCATTTTGTTAAAATTACAACTTTTTACTTAAATATTGAAATTCTTGAAGTTTCTTAGTATAGTAGGTATATAAGAAATCCCAAATAATACTAGCAATGCCCCAAGGTTTCTTTAATCAAGTTTAGTTTCCCTCACTCTCACCTCTTGATTCTCAATGTACCTCCTCATAGCCTATTCAAAACAATGACTCTTTGAGTTTTTGGCAGGATCTTGGAGTGCCATGTAGTCTTGTGTTAGTTGGCTCTATATTGTGTAATGTTGGTGGTGCTTTACGTAATATAGTTTGGTTATTGTGCATAAGTGAAGTGGATCGGAAATAATACCACTGAGCATGGATTCTCGCTTGCCACAAAAACACCTAGGAAAGTTCTAACAAGATGGCCGCCATCTTGTTAGTTCATTGAAATTATATCAAGAAACTTGTAATATCGGTACTCACTTGACAATGGCAGTAATAGTCTAATAGAGGACTGGTCACCAAAAATGGAATGGAAGAACTTGTAATACTATTAACTACTCAACAATGGCAGTAATAATCTAAAAGATTGGATGGCAAAACTAAAGTTAAAAAAAAAAAACAGTGACTCTACTGGAGGTTTGCATACTTCGTGAACAATCTATATATAATTGTTTCACTTGTAATAGTAGTCATGCTAGATTCTAATAAATTCCTAAACTCAATAATTGCTTATATATTGCAGAGATATTTTTTTCCAAAATGACTAGTTTTCTAATGCATTCAAACATAGGAAAAACAAACAATACTTTAGGATTCGTAATATTAGTATAAATAAAAAGTTATGATTTAATCCAAATAGTTTTATGTTTAAATTTGAAATAAAAACACCATTATAAAGATTACCTTTGATCCCAAGCTTGTTGCGAACATGGTCTCCAACTAGTCTGAGCTACAGTGTGGTTGTCCAGTTTTAGCACAGCCATTATTTCATTACTTGTGTCCTCTTTAATACTGTAAGTGTATTTCATTGAGTTACGTATAGTAACACCTTTAACAAAGGATTTCAAATCTGAGGGGCTGGCTAATGGGTCTCTGCGACTTCGTCCAGGTACTTCCTCTAGGAGGTCTTGGCAACCCATTAACCTTACTTCAAGTGTACCTGTTACCTGTACACATGGGCTGATCATTGGAGCAGGAGACGAGAACTGACTTCTGGGACCACTGGCTCCAGATAAACTAACATACCCTGGACTTGAACCTGCGCTACGTAACTCATGTCCCAGTTCTACAAATGCAGCACTTTCCGCAGGAAGCTCTTGTCTACGCATGTCCAATGACTTACGTAACAAATCTAATTTCTGAGAAGATTCAAGTAGACTGGTTTGAGCTTCTTGTAAAGCTTTCTTATCAGTTATCTTTTTATCACTCTGCAAGAGTCTAATAGCATTTTTAGATCCCTCAACAACAGCTGCCTCTATACGGAGACGATTTCTCAATTCTGCAATTCTTTCATCTAACAAAGCATCTATGCCAGATGCATCAGAGCTCTTGCCATCACCATTGGCTCCTGCAGTATCCCCTTTTTGCTGCTTGGTCAATTTAGTGATTCGAAGTTTGAGATATTCAATTTTGTCTTTTGAGTCTGCGAGCATCTGATGAGCTTCTGCTAATAATTTCTTGTCTCTTGATTGGTTGCTACTACTGATACTTTGTATCATATTTTCAGCCCCTTGTTTTACTTTCAGTTCAATGTTCAATTGTTTTTCTAGAGATGCAAGTTTACGGTCAGTTGTTGCCTCTCCAAGTTGTCGTTGCTGCTGTGCCGCTTCAGATGCTAAAATGATTTCCTCATCATAAGATAGGTCTTCGGGTGAGGTGGGTGTTGACTGTCCACGGGACAAGAGAAGTTGAGACTCCAATTCTTGTAGGTCTGATTTAAGTTCATTCAATTTTATGTTAGCTTTTTTAACAATATTTGCGACATCGGAAAGAGAGCGTCTATCTGTAGCAACTTCACGAAGCTTCTCAGCACCTTCTTTTATTTTCAGTTCTTTACGTATCTCTCTACGTATTACATCTTTGAGCTCCTCCAACTTAGACGGTAATGCTATTTCTGGAATACACTCTGTCTTTATACCGTACTTGACACCCAGTTCGTGTAGAACAGGGTGTCGAATATAATCACTGTGATAATAACCTGGGTCTGCCATAATTGAAGATGTACAGTCTAACGTCAGTTAACCATAATTATGTGGGAAAATCTCACTGGTAATGTTCCAATATCACAAAAGGTTGACTGATGTGAAATATTTTTCAATGACAGTACTTTTAAATGTTATGTGGATAACCATCATGAAATAAATAAAAAATATGAAAGTAAATAAATTAAATCACAAAACAAAACAATTTACACAAGTCGGTCGTTCAACGAAACCAACGAAACGATGAATCCCTACCATTAAATGATAGACTAAATTAGTCTATAATAGGGATGAGTAATACTGTATAGTACAGCACAATTGTGTTAACTCATTTGTGGTCTTTCGAGTAGGTATACTACAGTTCTCCAACATACTATTCTTATCTATGTACTACAGTATTTCTAATGCGACGCCAGATATATAAGAACATGTTTATATATATTTTTTCAAACCCTTATATATTGTTAGTACTTGCCAGACTGGTTTACGGTAATTTACATTCCCATTTAAAGTAACGATATATGCCAGAATATGCGACGATTTGTGGATGCAGTGTGTGTTTTTTAAGCTTCTAATAACATATATATCTCATGTAAATAAATATAAACTAAAACGATTGGATTGGATTTAAATTGTTTTATTTTGTAACCAATTCTTGGAAGGATTGAATTCGTAGTTATTTCATTATTTTAGGTTATTTGCTTTTTCGATACCACAACCGAATAAAGCTCAGAAATATTATGTGTTATATGTGCAATGAAATAAATTTTTATTCATATAGTTCCTTCCTTGTTTTGAGATTTTAATTTTTTTTATTCCTAGTTCCTTTTGTTAATCTCATTAAATTCTCTAACTTTTCCGTTGCTGCATTCCATTTTTTATTACGTATGTACTTCTATCATATTCGGGCAGCATGATGTGTTGTCGCGGCAGTGGCGTTAAAATAACAAAAAAAAAATTGCAGAAAATCAACAAACATATTCTTTCTAGTCAGTCAGAAGTCAGTCTACTCACGCAGTTATACTCATCAGAGCTATAAATAAGTGTAGCAAGTCACTTGCATATTAACCCTGTCCATTTTGATGTGCATCCAATAAGCGGTTGGCACAGGGAAAGTCCAAATGTTTTTTAAATTATTTATAAATAGGCCAAAAACCGCGCTTAAGTTTTGTGACTTTGTGGGTATTAAAAAAAATGGAAGTGGTACATCGACGTTTCAGATCAGTGCTGCGACAACCACATTAAAATTTTTTACAATTACTAAAGAAACACCAATCACGTTTCAAAAATAATATTAATCTAAAACTATATTTTGAAGTATAACTTAATTTAATTTTGCTTAAAATGTGTATAAGACGATTTTCATTCAAGACTAGAAGCACTACAAACACCACTACTTGTCACACGCGATTGAATTAAAACTTGTTATTTAAGTTCCAAATTAGCTAATATATGACACTACAAATAATGAAGTTTGGATTTAATTTGGTACTTACTTACATTGAAACCAGATGGCACCACGGTCACGCGCCCGTATATACATAATTAATTCTATT
>MU159218.1:32208-65382 GCA_015888305.1 Antheraea pernyi | reverse complement strand
AATGCTGAGATAGCAAGGCTGAACTGGGCACTTTATTTAGTGTATGTTAGGAAAACATCTCCCAATAAAATAATTAAGAAGTAAAATTTCATAAAAAATTTGAAATGAGAGTGATAAAAAAAACCTCATTAAAAAATTATCACAAATAATTCCTTGTTACAAAATAAATATCAAAGAACTGAGAGTTTGTTATGGAAAATTAGTCAATAGCAGGCTAACTGACCAGATATGTGCGTGAAAGTGAATACTGAGATGACATTTGACAGGAGAGAGTGGAAAAAGAAAACATGTTGTGCCGACCCTACTTAAGTGGGATAAGGGTAATGATGATGATGACTGTGGCCGAAAATAGTAAATCTAAGCAAAGCAAAGAGTAGTCAATGTAGTAGCCAACAATTAGATGAATATAAAAAATCTCAATTTTTTTTAACAAAGAACTGAACTTTAGTGCTTAAGGAGTATCTATATAGATCAACATGCATTTCAAACCTCACACTAAGTCATCACTGATTCAAGCAATAACGTTTTTTGTATTAAAAGACTACAGGGTTACCATTTCCAGTCATTAGTAATTTATTTGATAAAAAACTGAACTTTATTTTCACAAGAAGTGACACACAAGTTGTCATATCTCAAATAGTTTATATAAATTTACTTAATGCATTTTGTAATTAGTGGCATATATTTATTATCAACATAAATATATTACAAATACTAAAAATGTCATGTTTTCTTACATCATTGTATATTCAATTATGTAAAATACTGACAATATGACTTTGTGATTGTTAAGTTTTTAGTCATACTATAAATATGTACTACAGCAGTTGATAAGATAATGAGTAATAGCAAAGAAACTGTAAAGATTATAATTCAAGGAAGTAGATACATGTGATAAATTCAATTAACCTTTAGTTATATAATATTCATTTTAATGTAATATAAATTATTGAACATATCCTCTTTTATTCTTTATATGGTTTCATATAACCACAAACTGACCTAATATTAGTGACAATGTTACTTAAGATTGTAACACTCTCAACTCGAACACATTTAAAGGTGCTTGGTGATAAATTTTCCAACTTGTAGTGGTAGCTGGTTAGGTGGGCATTAGAAAAGCCCTATTACCATGGATGCCTTTATGATATATAGTTATCAATATAATATCCATTTTCAATTTAATGAATAATTTTGTTAAAATTACAACTTTTTACTTAAATATTGAAATTCTTGAAGTTTCTTAGTATAGTAGGTATATAAGAAATCCCAAATAATACTAGCAATGCCCCAAGGTTTCTTTAATCAAGTTTAGTTTCCCTCACTCTCACCTCTTGATTCTCAATGTACCTCCTCATAGCCTATTCAAAACAATGACTCTTTGAGTTTTTGGCAGGATCTTGGAGTGCCATGTAGTCTTGTGTTAGTTGGCTCTATATTGTGTAATGTTGGTGGTGCTTTACGTAATATAGTTTGGTTATTGTGCATAAGTGAAGTGGATCGGAAATAATACCACTGAGCATGGATTCTCGCTTGCCACAAAAACACCTAGGAAAGTTCTAACAAGATGGCCGCCATCTTGTTAGTTCATTGAAATTATATCAAGAAACTTGTAATATCGGTACTCACTTGACAATGGCAGTAATAGTCTAATAGAGGACTGGTCACCAAAAATGGAATGGAAGAACTTGTAATACTATTAACTACTCAACAATGGCAGTAATAATCTAAAAGATTGGATGGCAAAACTAAAGTTAAAAAAAAAAAACAGTGACTCTACTGGAGGTTTGCATACTTCGTGAACAATCTATATATAATTGTTTCACTTGTAATAGTAGTCATGCTAGATTCTAATAAATTCCTAAACTCAATAATTGCTTATATATTGCAGAGATATTTTTTTCCAAAATGACTAGTTTTCTAATGCATTCAAACATAGGAAAAACAAACAATACTTTAGGATTCGTAATATTAGTATAAATAAAAAGTTATGATTTAATCCAAATAGTTTTATGTTTAAATTTGAAATAAAAACACCATTATAAAGATTACCTTTGATCCCAAGCTTGTTGCGAACATGGTCTCCAACTAGTCTGAGCTACAGTGTGGTTGTCCAGTTTTAGCACAGCCATTATTTCATTACTTGTGTCCTCTTTAATACTGTAAGTGTATTTCATTGAGTTACGTATAGTAACACCTTTAACAAAGGATTTCAAATCTGAGGGGCTGGCTAATGGGTCTCTGCGACTTCGTCCAGGTACTTCCTCTAGGAGGTCTTGGCAACCCATTAACCTTACTTCAAGTGTACCTGTTACCTGTACACATGGGCTGATCATTGGAGCAGGAGACGAGAACTGACTTCTGGGACCACTGGCTCCAGATAAACTAACATACCCTGGACTTGAACCTGCGCTACGTAACTCATGTCCCAGTTCTACAAATGCAGCACTTTCCGCAGGAAGCTCTTGTCTACGCATATCCAATGACTTACGTAACAAATCTAATTTCTGAGAAGATTCAAGTAGACTGGTTTGAGCTTCTTGTAAAGCTTTCTTATCAGTTATCTTTTTATCACTCTGCAAGAGTCTAATAGCATTTTTAGATCCCTCAACAACAGCTGCCTCTATACGGAGACGATTTCTCAATTCTGCAATTCTTTCATCTAACAAAGCATCTATGCCAGATGCATCAGAGCTCTTGCCATCACCATTGGCTCCTGCAGTATCCCCTTTTTGCTGCTTGGTCAATTTAGTGATTCGAAGTTTGAGATATTCAATTTTGTCTTTTGAGTCTGCGAGCATCTGATGAGCTTCTGCTAATAATTTCTTGTCTCTTGATTGGTTGCTACTACTGATACTTTGTATCATATTTTCAGCCCCTTGTTTTACTTTCAGTTCAATGTTCAATTGTTTTTCTAGAGATGCAAGTTTACGGTCAGTTGTTGCCTCTCCAAGCTGTCGTTGCTGCTGTGCCGCTTCAGATGCTAAAATGATTTCCTCATCATAAGATAGGTCTTCGGGTGAGGTGGGTGTTGACTGTCCACGGGACAAGAGAAGTTGAGACTCCAATTCTTGTAGGTCTGATTTAAGTTCATTCAATTTTATGTTAGCTTTTTTAACAATATTTGCGACATCGGAAAGAGAGCGTCGATCTGTAGCAACTTCACGAAGCTTCTCAGCACCTTCTTTTATTTTCAGTTCTTTACGTATCTCTCTACGTATTACATCTTTGAGCTCCTCCAACTTAGACGGTAATGCTATTTCTGGAATACACTCTGTCTTTATACCGTACTTGACACCCAGTTCGTGTAGAACAGGGTGTCGAATATAATCACTGTGATAATAACCTGGGTCTGCCATAATTGAAGATGTACAGTCTAACGTCAGTTAACCATAATTATGTGGGAAAATCTCACTGGTAATGTTCCAATATCACAAAAGGTTGACTGATGTGAAATATTTTTCAATGACAGTACTTTTAAATGTTATGTGGATAACCATCATGAAATAAATAAAAAATATGAAAGTAAATAAATTAAATCACAAAACAAAACAATTTACACAAGTCGGTCGTTCAACGAAACCAACGAAACGATGAATCCCTACCATTAAATGATAGACTAAATTAGTCTATAATAGGGATGAGTAATACTGTATAGTACAGCACAATTGTGTTAACTCATTTGTGGTCTTTCGAGTAGGTATACTACAGTATTTCTAATGCGATGCCAGATATATAAGAACATGTTTATATACATTTTTTGTGTTAACTCATTTGTGGTCTTTCGAGTAGTTATACTACAGTTCTCCAACATACTATTCTTATCTATGTACTACAGTATTTCTAATGCGACGCCAGATATATAAGAACATGTTTATATATATTTTTTCAAACCCTTATATATTGTTAGTACTTGCCAGACTGGTTTACGGTAATTTACATTCCCATTTAAAGTAACGATATATGCCAGAATATGCGACGATTTGTGGATGCAGTGTGTGTTTTTTAAGCTTCTAATAACATATATATCTCATGTAAATAAATATAAACTAAAACGAGTGGATTTAAATTGTTTTATTTTGTAACCAATTCTTGGATGGATTGAGTTCGTAGTTATTACATTATTTTAGGTTATTTGCTTTTTCGATACCACAACCGAATAAAGCTCAGAAATATTATGTGTTATATGTGCAATGAAATAAATTTTTATTCATATAGTTCCTTCCTTGTTTTGAGATTTTAATTTTTTTTATTCCTAGTTCCTTTTGTTAATCTCATTAAATTCTCTAACTTTTCCGTTGCTGCATTCCATTTTTTATTACGTATGTACTTCTATCATATTCGGGCAGCATGATGTGTTGTCGCGGCTGTGGCATTAAAATAAAATAAAAAATTGCAGAAAATCAACATACATATTCTTTCTAGTCAGTCAGGAGTCAGTCTACTCACGCAGTTATACTCATCAGAGCTATAAATAAGTGTAGCAAGTCACTTGCATATTAACCCTGTCCATTTTGATGTGCATCCAATAAGCGATTGGCACAGGGAAAGTGCAAATGTTTCTTAAATTATTTATAAATAGGCCAAATAACCGCGCTTAGGTTTTATGACTTTGTAGGTATTAAAAAAAAGGGGAAGTGGTACTTCGACGTTTGAGATCAGTGCTGCGAAAACCACATTAAAAAAATTACAATTACTAAAGAAACACCAATCACGTTTCAAAAATAATATTAATCTAAAACTATATTTTGAAGTATAACTTAATTTAATTTTGCTTAAAATGTGTATAAGACGATTTTCATTCAAGACTAGAAGCACTACAAACACCACTACTTGTCACACGCGATTGAATTAAAACTTGTTATTTAGGTTCCAAATTAGCTAATATATGACACTACAAATAATGAAGTTTGGATTTAATTTGGTACTTACTTACATTGAAACCAGATGGCACCACGGTCACGTGCCCGTATATACATAATTAATTCTATTGTATAATTTTTATTATTATTCAATATTAGGCTATCACTAGTTTGAGCATGAATGGGTCGACTCGCCCGGGGTAGTAACACCCTCTCACAGAAAACCGACGTGAAGTAACAATGCTTGCATTGTTGCGTTTCGTTCGGTCAGTGAGAACGCTGGATACCCATCTTCACTCCTCTCCTCTCTTCCCCACTCCCCCTTCTCCCAAACACAGGCTGGCAACGCACTTGCGACGCCTCTGGTGTTGCAACTGTCTATGGACGGTGGTGATCACTTAACATCAGGTGACCCATCTGTTCGTTTGCCTCTTATTTATATGTGATTATATATGTGTGTATTATTTATATTTACATTTAATTTATATGTGTATTAACCAATATTTTGAAATATATTTGGACTATATCAAAGTTTTACAGTTGTACCGACCGCGCCCGACGTTGCGACTTTGCTTGGGTGACACAAAGTTTACCCATAACACTTTTTGTCATCCAAAAAGTTTGGGGATCAGAATTTTAAAGCCCTCCCATGAGGGTCCCATGAGTGTGCCTTTCAATATAAAATACACAGTTTCAAAAATCGTTCGTAGGTATAAGTATATTGTAACCATTTGATACGCCTACATTCTTACAAGGATTACATTTAAATTCTTATTTATGCATGCAATGACAAGCCCTGGTTAACTTTGATTAAAGGTACATATAGTACCTGGTAATTTTATATCCTAATAGAAAAATAAAATTTCACGATATATCTTTATCGTTGTAGACTGCAAAGGTAACTTCAGTCAACAAAGTCTGAATACAACATAACACTTTTTGTCATCCAAAAAGTTTGGGGATCAGAATTTTAAAGCCCTCCCATGAGGGTCCCATGAGTGTGCCTTTCAATATAAAATACACAGTTTCAAAAATCGTTCGTAGGTATAAGTATATTGTAACCATTTGATACGCCTACATTCTTACAAGGATTACATTTAAATTCTTATTTATGCATGCAATGACAAGCCCTGGTTAGCTTTGATTAAAGGTAAATATAGTACCTGATAATTTTATATCCTAATAGAAAAATAAAGTTTCACGATATATCTTTATCTTTGTAGACTGCAAAGGTAACTCAGTCAACAAAGTCTGAATACAAATTATTTTGACAATGGTATTGTTGTTTGAGACAATTCGCTGTTGCTTTCTTTCCAGCCAATCTATACAGATTTATTGTTCGTCTAAAAGATTTATAGGTAATACTTATATATAAATTAATACTCAATATCAATTCTTTTTCAATAGGCCTAGTAACACTGTACCGCTAGGAGTAATATTATTCTGTGCACTGTACACATGTCAAACTTTACGTTTGAATTTGAAGTCTGTTAAATGTAAAAACTAGATTTTATTATAGTATGTCTTTATACTATGACTATAATGATTTTAGGTGTATATTATTAGTATAAAGAAAGGCCATTTAACTTTTTTTACAAATATTAATTTCTTATAAATGGTTACATTTTAATTCATAGAATTTACTGGAAAAGAGACTATCTGTCAAAGGTGCCTGTCGCCGAAGAAATACTCGTCATCCACCTGTCATAGTTCTATGTGTTAGGGCATTGTTTTTAAATGGAATTATAATGCCAGTAAAAGTCGATATAACTCCACCCCCTCCAGCTAATTCTAAACAGCCAGGTGTCACGAAATCATTGCTATACAACGGGTCTAGATTTCAAGGACATCAAAAAAGTAAAGGAAATTCTTATGAGGTCGAAGTCGTTTTGCAGGTTAGTAGGAATAACAAAGTCGCAATATTTAGTTGTTAAGACTTGGGAATTGTTCAATCTACTAACTGTTTACACGTAAATTACTGATAAGGTTTTCTTCATTAAAATGAGGTTAAATTTGTTTATTGTATATGATAGATATATAAAATGCTAGAGGACAATTGTTATTCTATTGATACTTATATAATTTTCCTTTCTAGCATGTAGATGAGGAAAATTCGTACCTCTGTGGGTATTTAAAAATTAAAGGCTTGACAGAGGAATTTCCAACACTAACAACATTTTTCGATGGTGAAATTATATCTGCAAAGTACCCTTTTCTCACCAGGAAATGGGATGCTGATGAGGATGTAGATAGAAAGCATTGGGTAAGCAATATTTAAAATTGTAAATAAAGAAAATTAAAGAATAATCAATGTTAATTTATACTTCAGTTTGTTTATGAATGTTAACATATTAGTAAAACATATAATTCTAAATCCACAGTTGTTAGTATTATTAATATATTTAGTGTTGTAATGACAACCATGAGAGAATGATTTGATTATTTTTGGTTGTAGTGTAATAAGTAATGTAAACACTGCTGAGTATTTATTTAAGAAGTGTACTACAAAATTAATTAAATAACATGAATACAATAATTATCATATGTATTATATATACCTATTGATAGTTGTATGGTTTAAACTCTTAATATATAGTATGAAATATAAATATTAATGTGTTAAAACAATCATAGTTATCAGTACTGTCTAAGACTTTAAGACATTTTTATTGATATGAAGATTATACAATTTCTCTAATCAATTTTGTTTCTATTCTGGAGGTGAGACACGACAAACTAATATATTGCAAATGAAGTGTCTAGTTGAATACTTTAATGTTATCAAAGTAAAACCTCCTATTTGTTTTTCTAGAGTAAATTCGACTTATTCGTACCATATTTAAAGACATTCAACTCTGATAGTTTTGATTATGATTCACTTGCAAAGGCTGATTACGTATTTATGAGGTGGAAAGAACACTTTTTAGTGCCCGATCACACAATAAAGGACATAAATGGTGCTTCGTTTGCTGGCTTTTATTATATATGCTTTCACAAATCTGCAGCGACAATAGAAGGATATTATTACCATCGGAGCTCTGAATGGTGAGTGATTTTTTTATAAATAGTATTCTTAGGGCATCATGTAATGAGAGTTAACATAAAATTGTATGGTGAATTTTAAGGTACTTTCGTATTAACATCACCGCTCTCGCTGACAGCTACAGTAGACGAAACTATTTAGAGATAACATTGAGACAGGTTGATATGAATTTCCATCATGTAATTGGTAATTTTGTATATTAGCAACTTGATGATTTTTAAATTAAAACAAAACAATTTTGTCTGGGTTCAGTTAGGCTAGGTTGGAATTTCGAAACAAAAACAGCACTAGTTGGCTGTGGCAATGGTCGATGAGTACATTACAGTGGCATTAATTATTTTGTTAGAATAATAATACAAATACTGTGTACATTTTTTATTAAACTTAATTTTTTATCCATATGTGTACTTAGATTTTCACTTTAAATTAATGTAGATATGGGGGACCTTCAAGTTTTAAATAAGCAATCTATTAGTGATTTTAAACCTCAAAATTTAGGCCGCAGTTACAGAAAACCAGAGCGGACATGGGGCAAGTCATCCCACCCATCCAAATTCCTGTCTCGGGACCACTGGATCATATGGAAAATGCTATACTCGAGTTCAAAGCCATTTTTCCTTTCTAGCATGTAGATGAGGAAAATTCGTACCTCTGTGGGTATTTAAAAATTAAAGGCTTGACAGAGGAATTTCCAACACTAACAACATTTTTCGATGGTGAAATTATATCTGCAAAGTACCCTTTTCTCACCAGGAAATGGGATGCTGATGAGGATGTAGATAGAAAGCATTGGGTAAGCAATATTTAAAATTGTAAATAAAGAAAATTAAAGAATAATCAATGTTAATTTATACTTCAGTTTGTTTATGAATGTTAACATATTAGTAAAACATATAATTCTAAATCCACAGTTGTTAGTATTATTAATATATTTAGTGTTGTAATGACAACCATGAGAGAATGATTTGATTATTTTTGGTTGTAGTGTAATAAGTAATGTAAACACTGCTGAGTATTTATTTAAGAAATAGAAATGTACTACAAAATTAATTAAATAACATGAATACAATAATTATCATATGTATTATATATACCTATTGATAGTTGTATGGTTTAAACTCTTAATATATAGTATGAAATATAAATATTAATGTGTTAAAACAATCATAGTTATCAGTACTGTCTAAGACTTTAAGACATTTTTATTGATATGAAGATTATACAATTTCTCTAATCAATTTTGTTTCTATTCTGGAGGTGAGACACGACAAACTAATATATAGCAAATGAAGTGTCTAGTTGAATACTTTAATGTTATCAAAGTAAAACCTCCTATTTGTTTTTCTAGAGTAAATTCGACTTATTCGTACCATATTTAAAGACATTCAACTCTGATAGTTTTGATTATGATTCACTTGCAAAGGCTGATTACGTATTTATGAGGTGGAAAGAACACTTTTTAGTGCCCGATCACACAATAAAGGACATAAATGGTGCTTCGTTTGCTGGCTTTTATTATATATGCTTTCACAAATCTGCAGCGACAATAGAAGGATATTATTACCATCGGAGCTCTGAATGGTGAGTGATTTTTTTATAAATAGTATTCTTAGGGCATCATGTAATGAGAGTTAACATAAAATTGTATGGTGAATTTTAAGGTACTTTCGTATTAACATCACCGCTCTCGCTGACAGCTACAGTAGACGAAACTATTTAGAGATAACATTGAGACAGGTTGATATGAATTTCCATCGTGTAATTGATAATTTTGTATATTAGCAACTTGATGATTTTTAAATTAAAACAAAACAATTTTGTCTGGGTTCAGTTAGGCTAGGTTGGAATTTCGAAACAAAGACAGCACTAGCTGGCTGTGACAATGGTCGACGAGTACATTACAGTGGCATTAATTATTTTGTTAAAATAATAATAAAAATACTGTGTACATTTTTTATTAAACTTTATTTTTTATCCATATGTGTACTTAGATTTTCTCTTTAAATTAATGTAGATATGGGGGACCTTCAAGTTTTAAATAAGCATTCTATTAGTGATTTTAAACCTCAACTCTGCTATATGAGATAAAATAAGAAAATTTTTACTCTCTCCTCCAAATGATTAAGATATAAGAATTATTTCTAAATACATATTAATTGTGAATTTCAAAATTTAAATAAAAAAACCAAATCATTTTAAAGATTGAAGAATTAATAAAAGCAACTCAAATAATGAACTGTAATTAATTCATTGTGGACTTTGTATTCCATCTTCTATTTTCGTAAATATTCTTTACAAGATTAGCTAAACTAATTATACACATAATGACTTATATATTTCGTTTTATTCTTATGAGTATTAGTTGACAACTTTTAAAGTCAAGGAAAATGAGTTATACTTTAGAAAGAATGAAGCAATCAGTATCATAATTGGTGGCAATTAACATTATATTTAGTTTTTTTTTTCAATCAGGCATGGATATTATAACTTCTTTATTACAATTGTATTGCAGTGAAATAACATTTTTTATTATTGCAATTTGACAGGTGATAAAGGAAAACATGTTATTTTGTACATGTAAGAATTATTGTCATCACTTGTAGTACGATCTTTGTTTTGATAACTCCTAAAATAAAAGTTACATATGCTAGGAATTATCCCACATGAGTGACCTTTTTTGTTTGATAGCAACCACTCAAAGTATACAGTTACACATGTGAAATTTACTGAAGATCATACTTCCTTTTTTATATAACCAGGTGTTTTGGAGTTTCTGATATCTTGTGACAAATTAGTTTTCATATCATAAAAAATAGCAGTATTGTACAAAATGTTATTTGTCTAGTTTCCAAATTACAATACACGAGAGATTCTCCAAATTAACCATTGGATTTGTTTAAACTAGTTGATATGTGGTCCGGCAGTTATTAACTGTTTTTACTCAGCACTAACACTCTTTACAAATGCGTGACATCTTTACATACATACATGCAACATTTTTACTATAAGATAATAAATAAGAATATCAATTGACAAGTGCTTGGGACAAACCAATGTGTTGCGACAGGGTGATTGTGGTTCAGAACTGCTGATATAGACAATAATGTAGACTTATTGAAGTTTGATGTAATAAAAAACAAAATTATATTATTAATTGTAAAAGTATTGAAAACCTTTCAAGGTTCATCATTTTAATTCAATTTTGTTTTATTTAATTTGAAAGGATTCATCTTTTTAATTACCTCAGGGTTTTTTAAATTTTACCTATGATCTATAATATCGTTTGAGTTCTCTATGAATGAAATGAAAGTAAAAAAGAAACATTGAGACTGTCCCTTACACTCACTTACTAAATACTTTATACCCATTGGGTATACATATAAAATACAGGAATAATCAAGTTTGGCTTACTAGTAAATGGTACAGAAGGGAATTCCAGTATTTTATTTCATGTAATTTAATAGCAGATAGTAATGAATTACTGTTGTACTTATACAGCGTATTGCAGTATCTTACTGGCCTACTATAATTTAGATAGTGGGAATTTAAAAATAGTTAAAAAATGCATTGTATTAAATTGCATGCCAAATGCAAAAATTGTATATCACAGGATTCTGTCCCAAAATATATACAACTTATTTGGTTAAACTTTAAGCTTAGAAAATGTCAACAATGCCATTGACGATAAAAAAATTATAAACCCTTTTGGCTTTAAATATTTACGTATAAATTACTACATGCCCTATTTCTTTTGGAAGGTGAGTTATTAAATGATATAATAATTGTTTACAGGTACCAATCCTTGACCTTAAGCCATGTTCCTGAACACAGCATTCAAATTTATGAGTTTAGGTGAAATGACTTGGTGGGAATATAAAAAATTGGATGGATATTTGTGTCTTCTAGTACTTACTCGTTCAAAATGTTTTAATTCAGCTGATTGACATAAATGTGAAATCTGTCAATGTTAAGTTTCTCCAATAATATAAGATATAGATGTCAGGGCTAATTGTTGAGATTTCACTTGTAATAAATTCCTAGAATATAAAGTTACATTAATGACTCACGAACAATGACATCATAATCTGTTCTTGCATATACTTTGTTCTTTGATATGTTTCTTAATTCCATGTGATTTTATTGTACATTGGTAGTGTACACTGTATTATACGTAAACTATTGTTAAATTATTATATTATTCATATAATTTCTTATGTCTGGGCAGGTCCAGGACATTATGTTCAGATTTTACTATTGTTTTAAGGTCTCAGTTATATTATTATTGTGATAGTTGGTACAAACAACTTGTAACTAGGCTTACTGTGATGTTACTTTTGTTTTAATATGCTGTGAATGTAAATCAAAGTCATTTTAGATAAGTAGCTTGTGTTGTGTCCATTGGATTAAGTATGTGCAAGTACAGGGAATCTCGTACTATTGAACAAGTTTATATGTAACTCGACAACTTTAATGAATGGATTGATTTAAACAATGTTATCGATGAAATAGATTTTTTTTTTCAATAAAATGTATTACAGTAGTTGTCTTTTTTTTCAATAATGTATGTTATTGATATGTAATTTTAAATTATGAACTGTTCCCGCGACTTCGTCTATGTGGAATGTTATGTAAAAAACACTGATTAATAAAGTCATCTCAATGTTTTTTTTATGTCATAGGTGGCAAACGAACAGGTGGGTCACCTGCTGTTAAGTGATAACCACCGTCCATGGACACTAACAACACCAGAGGAGTCGCCAGTGCGTTGCCATCTTTTGGAAGGAAGGCTAAGGGAGGGAAAGGGAGAGGAGAGAGGAGAGGGAAGGGGAGGTGGGTCTCCGGCGCTCTCACTGACCGAACGAAACGCAGCAATGCAAGTACTGTTACTTCACGTCGGTTTTCTATGAGAGGGTGGTACTACCCCGGGCGAGCCGACCCATTCATGCTGAAAGCAATAATAGTTTCAGCGTGGCTTTACCACCATCAATGTATTATTTATCTACTTTTCTCTCTTACGCCGCGTCGTCGTGTAAACTACAATAACTTTTGATAGAGTGGACCGATTTTAATGAAACAAAGACTAAGTCACTCCCGAGGATATGCTTTATGTTTTTCTTGGTTTTATTGTGAACCCTGTATTTTAGCAGTGATGCGTGTTCATACAAACAGACGGACATTTCTAAAAATGATTGAAATGTATTTTATGGTATAGAAATAAAACCATGGTTATTTTCAGTTACTTTTTTAATATTTTAAGACAATTCTTTATTTACAGTAAAATACTGGCATTGATAGTTTGCATAATTTAATTTTGAAATATTTTATGTTCAGAGTAATTTAAATATTATGACAGAAGTCATTATAAGACTAGGTATATATTTTATTCTAAAAGAGTAATTTCTTATAATATTTGTACAATATTCTCTAATTTGTTTAAAGACCATAATTAATAATAAAAACAACATCAAAATTAAAATAAGCAGGTATTTGGTACAAAACGGCAGTGATGTTTTTTTTTTTAAAATAAATAATTTTTTTTACCGTTTCGTACTTTTAGTAATAATTACACAGTACAACAACAAATGATTAGTAGACCATTTTTTTACTAACATAATACTAACCATTTAATAAGATACACTGGTTTTAATACTTTAATAATATTATTTTCGTTAAATTAATTATGTAAAGTCCATCGTTTATCACTAACATGTAATATTATTTCTTTTTTATAATCATACTTAGTCAACGATTGCTAATAAACACATCTATACAGGGTTAATTGATAAGTATTATGAGGCGATTATTTCCTTATTATAATAGTTATGGAAAAAATTTAATGATATAAATACATTTACATATTTAAAACGATAAAATGAACATGTTATCATAGTGTTATTGAATAAAATTATGCGTATCCAGTAATTGGCTTAATGTACATCTCTATTAAATTAATTGTAAATGTAATAGAAAACCACTATATTTATATTTTTTTATAATCGCAATAAGATATCCTTTGATATACTTACATATATCGAAAGGTACATTCGTATTGATTTGTAAAAAAATGTAGTAAATATGAACATTTTTTTGTTATTTTGTAAAGTGACTTTGTTCTATATGAATATAAATAGTTTCAGTGGTTGTTGTAAAATAATGGAAATAATTACCTCATAGAAGTAAACACAACCCTAATTTGTTATCACACTTGGATTATGTGTCGCATTGTATATAAATAAGACTCATGATCTGTGGTTCAAATTAAGGTGAGAGTGTACATAGTCTATGAATACCTTATATAGAAGTTTGTGACATAATTTATTACATAATCTGTAGCTTATTATTATATCTTAAGTTTAATGGAAGCCATAAGAATGAGGTTATATATCAATATAGCGAGTGATAAACGTTTGACTTTAACTTTACATTAACATTTCCAAACCTTTATAGTAACTATTAATTGATTATAAAAATACAGTTAACATTTCTACCTTCTAGATAGGTTTGAAAGTTTAATGTTATATATCTAAACACTTAAACTAAGCTTTGGTGGGATCGTTAATGTGTAATAGTTCGGTAATATTAGGTATCCAGCCCTTAATAAAATCATTTGTAACACGATAACTAAGTCACGCAGCATAGCAGCTCAATACTCCTGAATCTTGCGATCAACTGAACAGTATCATATCCTTAATGAGGCAAGTATATAACCGGCTCTAAAAGCGAAGTGCACAAGTTTGAGCTCCTTTTCAGGTGCAATCTCTCATATTCATATCAGGTGGGTTTTATATGTCCGATGGTATGTTTGATTTATTTTAACGAGACGAACAACTACTAGCTATATCTACGCAGTCAACAGAAAATTACATTTTAATTAATAGAGTATTCAATAGTTGCTCTTTGAGAAGTTTGAGCGAAAATTTGTGTCAATTTCGTATGACACCTTTTATATAATAGTTTGCATTAGGTACTAACATCGAACAATATACACGTAACTACATTCACAACGAATATGATTAATAATAATATACATCGAATAAATATAAGTCGGCGATTTTACATTAAAATAAAAAAAGTATAAAACAACGATAATACTATATGAACAATTTAGCGGCAAATAAAACACTTAAATTAGAAGATATTTACAGAACTTAAAAACGCTAACAAAAAACTATGACTGTAATATTTGGCTTGGAAATAAATAAGCTAAGAGTGTAGTGAAAGCTATGGCCTATTGACGCAAAACAAGTAAGAAACTGAAATTAATAGTTTATTTTTAAATACTACTTGAATTTCTCAACGGTTCATTGACATTTATGACTGAAGACATGTAGTGAGATTATAATTCTAATTTGACTAAAGTTTTAATTAAGTACATATTTAGATATATCTATTCCTAATTTGGATGCAGTTTTAAATGTTTTCCATTATGTCATAGCTTTCATTATACGGCGGCCGGGTAACATTGAATTTGTCTAATATATATGAAACAAGCTATCTTTTTGCTGTGCCTTCGTTGCTGAACCAGTGCCTTAAACCAAGAAGACTGTAGAGGTCCTGTTTGTTAGTGCGGGATCGTAAAGGCTCGGCGTGATGTTGGGTTATTCGACGTATGTACCTTTTGAGTTCAGGATATGTACCTTGAAGCCCAGCATAAGTGGCATACGGATAACCGTGTTGACGAAAACTATGAGGGTAAGAATGATGGTGACGCCTCGGATTTTCATGAATATTGTAAACTCCCCCTAGTTTCGTTTGACCAGGCCAATAATCCTGTAAATGTCGGAATGGATAGCTCGGTGGTGGTGTATGTGACTGCTGGCTTGATAGAGGATATCGGTAGATAATACCATCTTTAGCAAGGTCACTTAGAGTAGGTAATTTAGTTTTGTAGTCCAGTAGTGAAGATTCAGGTGCTAAACGAAGTGGTAAAGACCCCATTGTTTCTGGTTTTGGCTTATTGCGACGATGTTGTACCTTAGTTCGTGTACCGAGAACGCTATCTTCTTTCACTGGTGGTTTCTT
Source organism: Antheraea pernyi (assembly GCA_015888305.1). NCBI lineage: Eukaryota > Metazoa > Arthropoda > Insecta > Lepidoptera > Saturniidae > Antheraea > Antheraea pernyi. Next base: position 49,455 of record MU159218.1, on the reverse strand, counting down.
TTGGTTTTTAGTAAAATTATCATCAGTGGTGACTTCAGCGTATCGACTTATTAGTTTTATAGCTTCACCGATATCAGAGTAGTCATTTTCTGGGTTCAATTTACTAGGGTCTCCATCTTTTTTCAATACATGAGATATTGGCTTAGGAATATTTATCGTTCCATCATGTGTAGAATTATCAGCATATGGGGTGTTCATATTTTGGTCACTTGTGCTATTAATTGATGTTATATTGTTATTACCTTGCGATGGTTCAGGTTCATTCAGTTCCGTATTTTGGTTTTGATATTCTGTGTTATAGACTACCGAGTCAACGTTAACATTCCCATATATTAATTCTTTCTGACCTTCGTCAGCGGTTTTATTAATATTCTCTATTTCAGAAATGTTTAAGGGAGTGTCACGTTTCGGTTTATCTGGATAATGCAGGTTTGTTAGAGCATTTTGATTAGCACCTTCATGTAGAGCTGTGTTGTTTTGAAGTTTTAACAGTTCTAGTTCGGCTTCAAGAGTCGCTTCCCCGTTAGGTCTATTGCCATGTTTTTTTATATAATTTAGTTGAAGTTCTTGAGCCTGGAATATCAAAAATAAATATTAAAAAATATGACAATGGTGTTATTAAATAAGTTTCCATTATTTTTTATCAAAGGAGGACGTTATTCAGAAGAAGTTCCTATGATTTTTTTTCAATAATTTTAATAGATATATCTATATGCTTACTTGTGCCAAAGCCTCTTGACCCTGTAACGGAGCTGCTTGTGGATCTAAGCCGATAGGAATTGATAGTTGCAGTGGTCCAGGTTCGTTGTCGCCATAGTCGTACAATACATCTCCATTATTGTTAGCTGGTATGAACTGGGCATTCAATTTCTCCAATAGTATGCGTTCATGTTCATCTTGGTTTACTGTGATACTCTGTAAGTTTAAATAAAAACACTTAAAGATTTTTCAAGGATAATAATTTGTAGTACTTATAATTTTAATGTTTAATTCTACTTTCATAGTAAGTATGTATGATATATATTTAAATGTTGTCTTTAAGTCTTTAAACATGAGGGCGTAATTTATAAAACCAGTTACTCCTTAATTTGCTTCTGAGATGAAGAAATGTTGTATTTTTTTACGGTTGCGTCGAATGCTGAATAATATTTGATACTATCAATTTCAAAATATAAAATGGCAATAAATTGCGTTATTTAAAACAAGTTACTGTCCGTGACTTCAGTGTCGTGTAAATGAGTTTTTTGTTTTATGGAAACTACGTGCTTTATCTGGATTAATTGCAGCCTATCTTTTTTTTTATTGTGCCGTTATATTTTGACCACTATAACGTTTTTATCGATTTTAAATTGCTTTATTTATATTTTTGTCTTTACTATGTAGTTATTATGAAAAAACCGAATGATATATAGTATATTTTATTATTTTTATTTATTTTATTTTTATTTTATTTATTTAGGGAAACTTACAGCTAATAAAATAACAAATAAATAACATACTAAGGCTAATTACAAATTTCCACTTATAAAAACTATAAATAAAGAAAGAAAAGACAGCTACCAATATAGATGTACAAATAATAACATGATTACACGCACAAAGTTGATATTATGTACCTATAATACCTTGATATTTTTTTATCTGTTAGTAAAAGTCTCGTCAAATTCAAAGTGTTTTTTTTTTCGAACTGACTGTGCTATTGACCTAGCAAGGTCTTAACAGCTTTACCGGACTACAAAATCAAAGTCAAAAGTTAAGTTGTTACGGATAGTAGCCCAGACAAACAAGATGTATTTTATTTTATCTATATACACAGGTGTATACTGCTTTATTATACTAAATGGTTTATTATAGTTGATACCCGTGATTTCGTCTGCGTTATTTATTATCTGAACATATCTTAAGTACAGAGGAAAAAACATAAATACAGCATCGTTAAATCCGCTTCTCCGCGGTAAAAAACACATCGTAGAGCTCGCAGTTATTTTAAAATCATAGTTTTTAAAAAGCTCCAATAATTTTATTTGCAATGAAGCTGTTGTGGTATTTGTTTTTATTTTATGGACCAAATGTCTAAGGAATAAAATTACCAGATCAAAATTTATACTTCTGGATTTTTAAATGATGCGCTCATAATTGCAAGCCTCTATCACTGTATTAATATACAAGAAGATAATAATTATGGCTATTAAAAATCGTATAGAAATATACATGTTTTTATACAACATGGTCCTTTTGAATATAGTACCTAAAAACTATATCAATGTAAATTGGTAAATTACACCATAGGCTCTGTATTTTCACCACCCTTAGCGGAATGGTTATTGGTTTCCGTTGCCTTTGGTTAATAAATACATGATTAAGAGCGATAATTTTATTGTAGCGATCTGCTCATAAGGGCTACTTTAGGTATGAATAATTATGAATGTTGTATTATAAAATTTAAACTTAGGGTAAAATTTCGCCGGCGTTCGTATAGGAAAATCCAGATAGACACTCACCTCAATGCAGCCGTTCCTGTCGAATCGTTGTCCCTTTGGACAAACAAGTGGCGGTATGAACAGCGATTTAGTCGTGATTCTTCTGGGTGGAGCGTTCTGGTTTCCGCTTTCAGGGCCCTGGATCCAGTTTTTCCATACTAATTCGCCAGCTTCTCGGTCGAGGGTGCGAGGCGGTGCGCGGGTTGTTGCAACCGGCAACGGCTCTGTTGTTGTGGTCACTTCCCCGACCTCTGCCGCGTCCACAAGTGTGCACGACAACAGCAATAACGTTGTCCACGTATACCACATCGCAAACACCTGCGGAACAATGAAATTATATATTGTTACTTTGCTCATCATCATCATCATCATCAGTATTATTACAAGTACATTTCTCAGGTTCAAGTTTCGTCACGATGTTTTGCCTTCACCGTTATCCGATGGTGTTACCACTATAAATTAATAAATGTACGCGAATTTGTTGTAAAATTCGTTGGTTGCGCTGTGGCGTGTGCGTGGTGGCGTGTGCATGTGCGTGGTGGCGTTGCCAGATTGTTTTTTGCCATGTCGGGATTTTGGAACTTTTTGGGTTAAAAAAAGCGGGATTCTTTCGCCGAAAGCGGGACATAGTAAAAGAAATGAAAAGTTTTTGAATATTTCTCTTTTTAATTGAGTTCAAATTACGTTTACGTGACAATATGTACCAAAAATAGGCATTGAAAATGTATTTTAATATAAATATGGTATATTTTAAACCAGATTTACCCTATCGTTGAATAGTTGAGTCTGAACAGAAATCAAAATGTACGCACAATCGAGTTATCCCCGAAAGAGGTACTAAGACTGTCCCGCGCGGGACATTTAATTTTGATTTAAAAATAGGAACGTCCCGTCTAATGCGGGACGTCTGGAAACACTGGTTGGTACGTGCCCGTGTGTGGTTCGAACCTGGGGTTCAGACATCGCATTGACATTCCACCGGTCAAACCACCACGACTCGCTGTTACTTTTGTCAATTTGTTATTTCCACTCAATTATTTAGTATTACCATTAATTACAGCATTTAAATTAATAGGAATGAAATATAGCATGTTACGGGGATGTTTTTTTTTAAATATACTTTATAGGTTATTATAGTATTTGACTACAAGCTCATCTCATGTTAAATGTCGATATGGTAAACACGCTAAACCAGCTGACTGGTGACTTCAAATGCAACTGCCGGAACACAGAAATATGTGCTTGGGGACAGATTTCCAATTTGGTTACCATCAGGCATAGTGCAGTCATTATGCCGTGCTACAATAAAAATAAAATATTAGGGTGGTAGCTAGCCAGGCGGACTTAGAAAAAATCCTACCACCATGTCAGTAATAATGAAACAGTTTTTCTAATCAAATCACCTGAGATATATATTAAAAAAACAATTTTATCTCGTTATAATAAACTACCTATTGACCCCGGCTTAGCTCGAGGTAATGTAGATTTGACCTATCCCTCGGGAACAGTAGGTACATTATTTCGGGATGAAAGGTAACCTATATCCTTTTTAGTACCCATAACAACGTCAGTACAACATATAATGATAATTCTTTGAGAAGTTAAAGCGTGAAAGCGCAACAAACAAACAAACGAGCAAACTCACTTCCGTTTTTATGATATGATATTAGTACTAACTGTTGCCGTGGCTTCAACTGCGTGAAATAGTTACTTTAGGCTAACGCTAACACGCAGCGAAAGCTCTCAAATGAAAAAAAAACAACCCGATTTTGAAACGTTCTTCCTCGATATCTATCGATATCGAGCTATCTAACGCAATAATTTTTCAAATCGGATCAGATCAGTATATCCTGAGATTAGCGCGTTCAACCAAACAAACAAACCCTCCGGCTTTATAATATTAATATAGATTATTATATAGATATATTATTATATATTACAACCTACAACTTCATTAATATATAAAGTAAAACTTAATAACAATAAAATATAGGCTAGCGTCATCTAATGCCGAGTTATTATTATATAAGTAAAATTCAAGCATAAAACCCATCTCTATGAGAAACAAAAAAAGTGTGTGTGTACTTATGTACACGCGTTAGAAGTCACACTTATTTAGCGTAAGAAGATAAAGATCTATTATTAATTCATTTATTAATTACACATTAAATAAGAACGTGAAAATTTATTTTAGTTTATGATGTAAAAAATTAAAATGTTGACTATAGCCAACTTCAGGGTGTCGGTGTTTCGTGACGGTGTGCGCGCGCATCGTAAAAATGTACTCTCATAATTTTTCCCTAACGCGCCAAAAGAAGTATAACTTCAAAAAGGAATGTAAATTTTCATAATAATCGGCCAAACGTTCTTGGAGTTTATTGAGCTCAGATATACCGATTATACCATATTAATATATACAGATAAAATAATGTATAACGACTATGTTTGCCCTATATAAGTATATTATATTAATCTGTGGTTATAGGCTTGATTTTAAATAGGAGATAAACCAGAATGCGTCCCAAATATTCCAAGAGTCTGACCTTGAATCCCTTTAGCATCCGAGAAAGTGAAAGCGACGGTAATCATATAAGTTTGAACGCAACGCCTTCACTTTTTACTTACAATTTAAATTACATATTTAAATCCAATTATTTAGTTATTCTATAATGGATGTCATAGTAATAGAAAGTTTCTATATCATTTTGAATTGAGCTGGTAGTGAATAGATGTAATTTATTATACATTCTTAAAAAAATATAATACGTAAATGCGGCTTTTTTCGATGTAATTTTACAATAAGTATGTTGAGGCGAAAGAAATTTCTTGTATCATTCGGATCAACATGCAAAATGGTACGTTTCTTTTTGTATAAACATATGCTTTTTGAATTTCTAAACAAACAATTTCGTGAGGGGCATCGTATTGAGAAATATGTTATATACGTTAAAGATTTAAGATTATTTTGTAAGTGATGTTTGCATATAGGCGCATTTTTTATTGATAGCAATAAAAATTGCTAAATAAATATAAAAATATTGTAATTTTTATTACATTTTTTTTTCTAGAACTGAATATGCTATTAGCCTTACAACCTTTACAGCTTCATCGAACTACAGGTTCATCGAACTAATTTTTATTATATTTCAACTTTTACGTAAATATATTCCTTAAGAATATTGAAAATTAAGTGTTTGGTCATATACTCTTCTTATATTAAGTGAAGATATGGGCAAAGATAGTAAAAAGTTAGTTACTGGCTTTTAAATGCTTGGAGACAGGTGTTAACTCGCCAAGTGGGCTTAAAGAAAGCCTTACGATCAGAAGAGTAGAACAACGTTCAAGCGAATTAATGTCATATATCATAAGTAATTAGGGTTTCTTTTTTTTATGAGTGACATCATCACGATATATTTTCATTACAATATTTCCCTTCACTGAAAGCTCATACACATTATTCGAGCCTACATCGACTTAAATTTGATATAAGTCAAATTAGCTATTGGTTAAGTATAATCATCACAAACCGCAGAGTAAAAACCAATGATTAATGCATTACCAGATGAATTATCTTGCTATACACGCTTTCTTTACACTAATATTATGACAAAAGAAATAAATATTTGGTGTGTTTGTTGAACATTCGCGTACAACTTATAGGAATGTGAGGAAAATACGTTAGTGATTTAAAGGTTTCCATTTGTAATGGTATCGGAGAACAAGTAAATAAGAAGATCCAAGTGTTTCGTCGGGCGCTATAGAAATATTGTTATAATATGAAATACAAGCATTTGTTAAAAATGATTGCATAACATCTGGCTGATTACGTTTTGCCGTGGCAATTAGAAACATAGGTTCGTGAACAATAGACTATACCCTTGACCTCAGTTACAACGGAACATTTATGGTGTATCTTTGTACACTCTTCTAAATAATTTAGTGCGCAAAACAAGGGCAATGGCTGTTGACCCCGTCGCAATCTATCAGCGGCATCTGGCAATGATCACGGTTTAGGCGCCGCGCGTGCACGCGGAAGCGCTTCACGGGAATTGACCGTGTTTCAATTGGTTCTTGATTGAAGCTTATTTCACACCGCAGTCACTTATGTGAAAAGGATTAGAAAGCGGCATCGAGCCCGGTGAATGTTGTCCGGTCGGGATTTTCACCCTTCGAGCAGTGCAGTCGCCAATAAAGAATGCGGTATGATATTACCGATCACGCTTGGGAATGCGATTGATCAAATGAGATCGTTGTATTTACATAAAGCAGACACTCTGAATATTCGGTTCGGATGTATTATTATCTGCTTGCCGTACCAAATCCTCGAATGTTGAACCCTACCTTGACATGTATGCGAGAACGGGACGAAACTGTCGCGAATCAGAGTTGTGCCGGTACAGGGTTGCACATAAATAGCTTTCCAGTCAACTCGACTCGAGTGCTTCTTAGAACGTTCGGTTCGGCTGATGCGGGCTTGCATTTAAACATAATTATATTAATATATATTTGAACGCGCACTTAATTACAGTTGGTACTTATTAACTACGTTATATTTTGGTTTCATTCAATTGACCGCTGTTTGTTTGTTTGTTAATTTAATTATGTATTAACGAGAGGAATAACAACGCGTCCCTATTTTCTATCGTCAATCTTGACGGGATGGCAGGTGTTTTATTAATCTACCAATTTATCAAGGTGTTATTCTGTTTATTTAAAAAACATGCAACCGAACCTTTCCTATTGTGTCGATAACAAAACAGTTATAATTTAATGCACCTTTGTAACGAATGTTTCATTTATGTGTATTACGCGGTAAAGATGACATTGACATAATATAGTTGGAACTTATTTCATAAAGGGTAATAGATATTTTAGCTGGTACAAGTTATATTAGTGTATATTCCCAGTTAGTGTAGAAAACATGTGATAGAGACTTAATTCTATAAGCTTATCGATAAGTTACAATTATAAGTAAGCTATTCGGCAAATTTAATATTTTAGATATTTAGTAGCTGTGTTCAAGGCATTTCGATACTTTATTGTTATTTCTAACTGTTATTCAGTGTTTATAGTGTGTATCTTAATAAATACTTGAGAGATAGAAATAAAACTTTCTTGTTCATATATTTACTCATACGAAATGTCATGGTGCTTCTTGTACGGTAAAAACATAACTCTTTTTCACGATACTATGATATGAATGATGATATGAATTTTTAATTTTTATGGTGATCGGTAACGCTAATATAAACCAACATATACTATACATAGATAGATCGTGATAATTTTTGAAGTTATACTTCTTTTGGCGCGTTAGGGAAAAATGATGAGAGTAAATTTTTAAGATGAGCGCGCACACCGTCACGAAAAACCGACACCCTGAAGTTAGCTACAGTGAACTATTTCTATTGTTAATGTAGTTTTTTCTACAAACGTAGAATAAGGCGTAAGATAAATCTTTTGAAAAGATTTTTATCTTGTTACGCCAAAGAAGTATAACTTCTAACGCAAGTACATAAGTACACACACACTTTTTTTAAATTAATATTTGTGCTTATTATTTATTTACATTAATAAATAATGATACATGTTATTGTGGTTCGTGATTGGTAGCTACCGAGTCATGTGTGTTATTGATATGATGACCATTAACGTCCATTGTGTGATAATGGCAATGAGCAGCGTTGTCGAGAAAGTTGTGATCGCTAACAAGAAGGACGCGGTGTCGGCCATGTCTGCTTATTAGGTAACTGTTGTGAATATTTGGTTAGGTACTTTGCATTTACACTGTTGGCATACAATAGAGAACAAGTTAACTATTATCAAATATATCACTATCATTCTATTAACATAAAATAAAATAAAAACATTTTGTTTCATATGTGTGTATAAAAATGGTTTTTTTTTAAGTGAAAGCTTCTTTAGGCACGTTGAGCGTTATTTTTGGCAGGACATAAATTTATTGAAGTTATACTTCTGTAGGCGCGTTAGGGAAAAATGATGAGACTAAATTATTACGATGCGCGCGCACACCGTCACGAAAAACCGACACCCTGAAGTTAACAATAGTGAACTTTTTCTATTGTTAGTGTCGTTTTTTCTACAAACGTAGAATAAGGCGAAAAATAAAAATTTTGAAAAGATTTTTATCTTGTTACGCCAAAGTAGTATAACTTCTAACGCGTGTACATAAGTACACACACACATTTTTTTTTGCGTCATGTCATGCTACCTAATCATGACCGGCCGTCTTGCAATTGCGTATAATAGTAGCAGATGTAGTGCCGATTAGACAGTCCCTGCTCTTCCGGCCAAAAGGTGTAAGAAGGTACCATGGGGTTTTAGTCCGTGTGACTCGGGCATATCCATCCTCTGCTGCCCGGCGCGATGGATATCCGTTAGGGATTCCCCCATGAAGAAAAAAAAAGGGCTCTGTGTACATGTAATATTGATATTTTGCAGCGCATCATACGTTTGATTGATTAATAGATTTAAAAAAATATATATATAATTGCTCCGAGTGTCAATAGAAAACCACACTAACGTTAATGATTTCAATAAACAAATTCTGAAATTTTAATATTGTCAGTCACATTATATTTAATGTAAAAATTCAAAGGAGAATACATTTATTTTTTTGTTTTGAGTTTTAAGTTCTGTCTGCAGTCCTTATGACTGCCTCGACTCTTTTTTATTATTGGCAAGTGGCAACCAATTATTACTGCCATTGTCAATTAGGTAATGATATTACAAGTTTATTGCGATCATTTCAATGAACTAACAAGATGGCGGCCGTTTTGTTAGAACTTTCCAGAGAATTTCTGTGACAAGTCAGAATCCATGCTCCGTGGTCTTATTTTCTCATCCACTTCACTTGTGCACAATAGCCAAACTATATTACGTAAACCACAAGCAATATTACAAAATATAGAGCGAAATAAGACAAGATTAAAAATAAATTGTAAAATCCACTACATGAAAGACTAAGATCCCGCCAAAAACTGAACAATACAATACAATTATTTAGACAATACAATACGCTTATAGAATTCCTTGAAATCTCTGTTTGTCCGCATTATATAATAATCTTGTCTATAATTAAATGAGGGAACAGAAAAACCTAATAAATCAGGTTCATTGTCAAATTTTAGGAACATTTAAGAATTTGCTCCCAAGAGGAATTAACAAGAAGCTTAGTGGGAATCGTGTTTTCTATTCACAAATTTGATATGAACTATAAGAACTTGTATAAAACGTATTTTTGTATTTTAGTTTATTATTGATATATATACTTCTTCGTTATTCGTGTTAAAAATATAATTAAAAACATAAAACATTTATGTTCTCTTTGTACAGTATAGGTGTAGTGTAGAAGAATGTTTTATTTTGCGAACTGTCTATGCTTTGACATGTTATAGCCTGTGCAAGGTTCAACAGCGAAAGTAGCAAGCAGTATTCACACTTTTTGGTGTTAAGTGTGTTCTTGACAATTCGCAATTCCACACGAAGTTTTTCAACTCATTCCACAGGAGTAGCAAGCACTAACCTTAAACCTGCGATTACTTTGGAATCAGCTATACATTGTTATAGGGTTCAGTGATTCCTTAATATGTGGTAAACTGCATACCCATTCGCTACTGCTATACAAATAACTTAAGATATTTAATATTAAAAATAATCTGTGTTCAATGCCTTTAATAACGTTGCTTAATTTTTTTTACTGTAATAAAAAGCTTTGCCTTAAATGTTGCTATCCGAATGGCATATTAAAAAAAATATTCACGTAGTTTAACAATCAAGTTTTATGGACGATGCTAAAACATAATTTTGAATAATTCGATTTTACTACCTCAATCGACGTCGTGATTACAGTTTCCTGTCGTGTGCCACGTGCGCGTCACATATACCATCATACATCCCTGATTTAATACATTATAAGTGAAGGCTTTAGACTAATACGGCGGGTGAAGTTTCAAAGTCCATACATACCAACATAATTCACCCTTGAATCGATTATGTTTAGGACATGGAATATTGATATCCGGCATGTTAAACAAATAGATGTACTTATTTAGTTTGTTTCCTGTTTCCGCATAGGTTTTACAGTCCCTTGGTTTGTACAGAATTATCCTTACTAAAGAGTTAGATATATAATTTTATTATATTTGCTCTCAAAATATTCCTACATTATACAATAAATCAGACGCAAAAAAGTTTAAGAAAAGATATCACACCACGTGCCGCTTTCGTGGGATATCAGTGACGTCCAATTCTATGGCATCAATCGCGTTTAAACGAATTTGTACTTATTTACATAAACCTTAGTAAATTTAATCAGATTCTATGATTTATAACACTGTGAAACAAGCAGAGAAAATCTCTTTTATTTATAATTATAAAATAAGATATTTTTCTAGTTCCAAGAGCAAAGAGGTATAAAGTCAGGCGACGAGATCTTCAGTAACCTATTTCTACGCTGTAAAGACCATGTTGAGATGAATATAATAAATATGTCTTTTACTTTACCATCAAATTTTAAATGTTGATATTTTGCGTTAAAAATAATCATAACCTCAAAAAATTGTAACCAACCATTTGAGTCTCTTTTTACCTCTTTATATTTTAAATTTTGGGGTTCCTTAGGTTTATAAGAAACATTTGGAGTATAATAACTGTAACTGTATTATGTGTCAAAAACATTAACCTTTTTATTGCATTAAATAACTCTATGAACTAACTAAATCTATCCATAAAACTTTTCTGTGCATTTATAGGTTATGTTTACGTTTGTGACTTATATGAGTAATTATTTATGAAAGTTTATTTATTACTCATTTTGTTTAATAATAACATTTATTATTTCATGTACCTACGAAATCGTAATCAAATCAATACATCGTAGATAATCTAAAAAATATTCAGGAATCATACAAAACAGTTATGCTGTTTCGTTTCCCGCAAGAAATAAACCAAACCATACAATCATATTTCATATATGGCTCATAGTTCCAAAGATGAATGCATACATACAAAGAAAAACAAATAAACAATATCTTAAGTTCTATAATATTACTTGGTACATTTTATATCACAAAATGACTTATTTAACTCAACTTTCTTCACATTTCGATCTAAATTAGGCTAACTCATTCCTCTTCGTAATTTGTTTCCATTAAAGGAGGGGAATATTTATCAGTTGTAAATGACCGATAGAATCGTTTGTACGTTAAACCGTCTTTTACTAGACGTTATGTCACGACTTTAAGCAACTGACACTTATTAGAACGTAGTTTCCTGTAGGTTTTAATGTCTATGTTAACTTAAAACAACAAGTTAACGGACAAAGGAATATTTACTGTGTCATAACGGTTTTAAATGAAGGCTTAATTGAATTTAGTAGGACTTTTAAGGCACGTTGTTTTAGACGTCAGTGTGCAGACTGATTAGAAGTTGTTATTTAAAAAAATAAACAATGAAATAAAGTGTTTAGAAGTTGCAAAATGGAGTTTTTGGCGGGATCTCGGTCTGTCATGTAGTGTATTTTATTTTTTATTCATAATCTTGTGTTACTTGACTCTATATTGTGTAAAATTGGTGGTGTTTTATGTAATATAGTTTGTTTATTGTGCATAAGTGAAGTGAATGGAAAATAATACCACGGACCATGAATTCTGAGATGCCACAAAAATTCCATGGAAAGTTCTAACAAGTTGACCACCATCTTGTTAGTTCATTGAAATTATATCAAGAAACTTGTAATATCGATACTCACTTGACAATGGCAGTGATGGTCTACTAGAAGACTGGTTGCCAAAATGGAATGGAAGAACTTGAAATAATATTAACTACTTGACAATGGCAGTAATAATCTAAAAGATTGATTGCCAAAAATAAAGTTAAAAAAAAAAAAGTTGCAAAATGGGAGTTTTTGGCGGGATATTTAATTTTTATATTGTGACTTTTGTGTTTTATTTATAATTATTATTTGACTCTATATTTTGTAATCTTGGTGGCATTTTACGTAATATGGTTTGATTATTGTGCATAAGTGAAGTGGATGCAAAATAATACTACGAAGCATGAATTTTGAGATGCTACGAAAACTCTGGAAGTTCTAACACAGTGGCCACCATCTTGTTAAAATATTTAAATTATCGCAAGACCAAGATATTATAACTTATGCGACGTTTTTTTTTTATTGTAGCACGGCAAAGTGACTGCACTGTGCCCGATGGTAAGCACAGTACAATCCAAAAACAACGGTGACCACCGAGAGATACGCCCTCTGTCGGTAGTCGTTGTCATGCCGGCCTGCGTGAATGCCTCTTCACGTTACGCTTGAAGGACCCCATGTTATAGGGTAACATTAAAAAAAATACTTGTCAATATTTGAAATGTGCGTAATTACGTAGTTATGAATATGTTCATTAAATACTTACTCCCTATAATATTATAGCTATTTTTATATTTTTATCCGTTCTTGATTTAATGTGATAAAGAAGTGTTCATCAATAATTATAGTCATTGAGATGTCTTCGAATAATTCTGTAAGTGGCAGACAAGTGTGCCGCAGAGAGCGCCGGAGCAGTGACTACTGACTACTGACCTACTGACTCCGGTGATTAACATGTCATGCGACATTCACTATCATTCCAACATCTGGGTATTTCGAATGACAGTGTAAGGTCACCCGTTTAACCTATACTAGCTATGGCCTTAAGAAGTTCTTTTAAAGAACGTAGGGCATGCATACATGAGAAAAATGTTGTTTGTATAATACGTGTCTGTTCTGAATTAAATATACTGTTTTACTTTTAAAACCGTATACCGTGTTATTACAAAAAAGTTAAATACGTATTGAATACTTGTTTTATAAAAGTTTGGGTACTTTCGTATTAAATGCACCGCGCTCGTCGAACGTTCGACATCTTGTAGTTCGGTGAAACTGTTAAGGCCTTGCTAGGCCAATAGAGTAGTCAATTCGAGAAAAAAATGTTGGACACCTTGCTCTTTTTTCTCTGTTTGTTTAGGTTAGGTTAGACTTGCGAAAAAGGAGAACGCGAGCTTACCGAGACAACGGTCGGCGAGCGCGGTGCATTTAATACGAAAGTACCTAAACTTTTTTAAAGCAAATATTCAATACGTATTTATCTTTTTTGTAATAACACGGTTATAGTCCATAATAAAAATTTGGTACAAAAGAAATTGTATATTTGTAGTATATTGTTTACTAGCGGGCCCGGCGGACGTTGTTCCGCCCTGATAATGCTGAAACCTTGACAAATTATATATAAACCTAAAAATTCCTCATGAAATCGACATTAGTAATCGCATGAAAATCTATTCAGTAGTTTTTGAGTTTATCGCAAACAGTCTAACACGTGGCAGAGGACTATGTTTTATATAGATATAATATGTCACTGAATCTAACTTAATAATTGTATTTATTGAAACTGGTGATTATATATCTATTTTTCGTTAATATTTTTATCATCTATTTAATATAACTAATGTGATATTATATCATTATTTCAATTCTCTTTAACATAAAGATAATATTTAAACTATTTTGCTGAGACGAGATACTCATAGTACGGGTATTATTAAACCAAGAGCGTATTCGTAGTATTATTTAAAACTTATGTTTAATATAACAGTCGCTACACTCTCAGAGGTATTCTATAATGAATTAATCGGCATTATGAAATGGGCCTTATCAACGTATAATTGTAATTAAACTGCACCCACCCGAGGCTCCGCAACGTTTCGAAACACACGGCTAGTATCGTTTATTTATAAAACTATCCCATTCATGTCCCTAATATTTACAATATTCGATTTAGATTTGTGTACTTAGCCCACATGTAGATTTGTTATTTTGTTTACTTAAAGTGAAGGTGCACTTAGGGCGTTATCTTTGGTTTGTATGTAAGTACTTTGTTGTCTCGATGTAATGTACATCAGTGAAGGGAAGAACATGTATCTGTTGAGTTTAAATAAATAATGTTTTTTTATGAAACGAGTACACAAGAAAGTACCACGAATATTTAAAGTAATTTTAAGGTATTTCTGAACACTCATTCGGGTAACGTCTTGAAAAAAGTGAATTTTTAGAATTTTTCCCTAAATTCCACTGATTGTATACGTTCTTTGAAGGTGTATTTTTTTAACACTGATTCAAACATTCATTTAATGAGTAATCCGCAAAGTTTTTTAGTAAAGTTGTAGGAGGTTCTAAATATTTTTGACTGCAATTCGGTTATTACATGTATCCGTTGATATCTACATCCGTGTGGGGATGGACGCCGCTAACGGGTGTGCGAATATAAAACGATATCGTACTCATCGTACCGAGACGAATGCGTTTGGAATATACTCTTGGTATTTTTGGAAGGGAAACAGACCGTTTTGACGGAAGCCGGCGACGACAGATTTCGCCCGTGAATAACAATATATCACGCGTTGCTTCACGGTCGCTCCGCGACGCGGCGCGGGCGTCCTGCACAGATGCGTACTCAAGTGTTTATCGATACATTTATTTATTTAATCATCTAAATGTATCCCTATTTTAGACTTAAAAACTTAAAATAATGTATATGTAAAATGATGTATTGTTGTTTATGGAAACAAGACTTAAAAATATATAATCGAATTGTAAGTACTTAATTAATTTTGCAATGAAAAGTTTTCCTGTAGTGCGTGAACTCAAAGTAAATTATACAGCAAATGGGTTTTTATATAATACAATGTTTTTATTCTAAAGAGTTTCTTCTTACTAACAATAAAGCCTAATCAATGTGTTACTTAGAAGCGATTTACGAATAAGTCATAATACCAGAGATAATGGTTCTATAACTTCAGTAATTCATATGTCAGGTTTATTCATATGTAAGACATAATTTGAGAGTTTTTGAATAGACCTACATTTACACATTTTTACATTTTACACAACTGACTACGCTATTGACCATGCAAGGTCTTAACAGCTTCACCGGACTACTTACACATTTTTATTCATTAGGATATAGGTATATCTTAACTTACTTACAGGTGTAAGTATGAGCTAAACTGTTTTTCTTTAATTGGTTAAACAAACAGTTGTATAGACAAGAACCAATTAAAGAAAAACAGTTAAAGACAGTTTAATATCTCTAATATTAAAGTCAGATATGTAGACAGGAAACAAAATAAAAATTACAGTTTAGTTCATTACCTTTAAAATATACAGTTCATTACGAATATCTAATAAAATATGTATATTAAACTGATTGTGCTCCAATATATTTGTTTGTATTTTATTTTAGTTTTGGCTAAAAAATAGTCTCATTTATTTTACGTTATTATCTGTTTACTCTCATAGCAAGCAAGCTTTATAATTTTGGATCGCTGCCAATATAGTTAAGTGTATATGAACTCTTTATAAAGTTTCGTTGTTGCTTAGCGGTCTTCCTGACCTCCATTTTGCATGGTAATAGTACTGCTCCTGCTGCAATAGCGTACTAGATAGCTTTAGTCTATCCTAAAGCAATTATAATCTTCTTTTAGTATTAATAATTTAAGACTGGTAAGTCAAGAAAATAACGCGTTTAAACAAACAGAAAAAAACAATATCAAATGATTGTATCGATTGTAACAACTGAAAACATATGGTTATCTTAGACTTTACTGTTTTAAAAGTACTGTACAGATACGGACCCGGCCTAAATGGACAGAGCATCAAAAAAGGATGTTCATAAATTACAATTTGCTTAAAAAATAGGTTAAGGTCAATAAGAGCAAGCATTTATCAACGTTAAAGAAATGTATTGGCCGAATGGAGAGAGGACGCTTACCTTGACGGCAGACGGGCGTCGTCGTGCGCCGGTTACATTATAACGCGCTGCCGATCTCGCTCGGTGCAGCCCTGCAATCAGGAAACACGTTGAATTGACACTGACATGCCCAAATAAAAAAAAAAACTGACTTGTCGTACTTAAACCTATCAATTGATAATTATAATACACACGTAATAAACAACTGGTATAATTCTAAGATCGAATTCACTTAAATGAAATAAAAATATTAACGCGAGAATACTTTTAGGTTAAAGGATAATAAGTATATGTTCTTTAGTAATTCTAATTGAAAAAAGAACTTAACTGAAGTCATAATCGCCTGCACGTTTACGTCGTTTAAAAATCTTTATACGAATAAGTTGATACGAATATCTATACTAATATTATAAAGAGGTAAAGTTTGTGAGTTTGTGACGTTGTGAGTTTGTGACGTTGTGAGTTTGTGACGTTGTGAGTTTGTGACGTTGTAGGGGGTAATCTCAGGAACTACTGTTCCGATTTGAAACAAAGTCGCGGGCAGAGGCTAGTTAACAATAATTTAGCTTAATTTTATATGCTATAATTCCCTACTAGAGGTAGGGTCAGACAACCAGGAATTATATAAACCAATTTAGAATAAACCTAGAAGTTTAAACCTTGAGCCTAGAAGTCCTAGAACACGCTAAAATATGTAAAATTATTTGAAATAAAAAAAGGTTGTGTGTACTTATGTACACGCGTTAGAAGTTATACTTCTTTGTCGTACAGAATACAAATCTTTTCAAACTTTTATCTTTCGCCTTATTCTACGTTTGTAGAAAAAACGACACTAACAATAGAAAAAGTTGACTATAGCTAACATCAGGGTGTCGGTTTTTCGTGTAGGTGTGCGCGCGCATCGCAATAACTTCAGAGTGTCGGTTTTTCGTGACGGTATGCGCGCGCATCGTAAA
>MU159218.1:0-31397 GCA_015888305.1 Antheraea pernyi | reverse complement strand
CCCCCCTCGTCTCAGGTGGCAAGCCCTCGCCGCCGCTCTCGACCCGATAGACATCGTACCCGGTATAGTTTCGTTTTTTTAATGTATATCACTGCCATTGTCGAGTAGGTTTATTATTACAAGTACCTTGCGTTCATTTCAAGCAACTAACAAAATTGTGGCCGTCTTGTTAGAACTTTCCAGGGAGTTTTTTTGTGTCAAGTCGGAATCCGTGCTCCGTCGTATTATATCCCCATACCTTACACTTGTGCACAATAACCGGACTATATTACGTAGCATACCATTAGTATTACAAGTACAAGTTATATATATATATATATATAGAATAGTTACTTTGAGCTATATTTAAGCAGTGGAAGCTCTGAAAAGGAAAAAAACATTTTTGAAACATTCTTCATTGGTGCTCCGCTCCTAGAATTCTTAGCATGATGATTTATATAACATAGTCTTCCTTGATAAATGAGCTATCTAACACTGGTAGAATTTTTCAAATCAGACCAGTAGTGAGATTAGCACGTTCAACCAAACAAAAAAACCCCTCCCGCTTTATAATATTAGTAGTATAGATTCGTATTTTTTAATGTAGCACAACGCAGTAACGGTATTATATCGTATGATAATAATAATGCAATCCGAAAACAAAGGCGACCATCGAAAGATCCATTAGTAGTCATTTACCGTGATATCGACCTGTAAACCCTATTGGCAGCTGGATATACTTGTTGATCTCTGCTTTATTACCATGCGCATTTACGCATTTACCGCGTCCTAGTTTGGGGATTGGAACACAGCGGCTGATCCCGGAAAACAACGTCCCTAAAAGTTCCACTGCAACGGGTGTTAAGTCTGGTGTGTAGTGGCCGCGTCCAATCTGGCACAATTACCACGTCTTATTACCCGGTAAAGTGTATAGTCAAAGCATCCCAGATTACGTTTTATCAAACTTCATCGTTTTTATAATACTTAATATGTTTTAGTGTTTCATCACAATCTCACCTGATGTTTATTTATTTACAGTCATTGTTACATACATTCTTGACAAACATTCTGAGTAATGTCTTAGACATGTACAATTTCTTAAGTAAATACAGTTTGTTAACAACATTAATTAAAAGGGAATGCATTTAAAGCTGAAAGATTAAGATTTTAAAAACACGTAAATTAAAACATTAAAGACCTGATTAAAGGTTTCAATTTCGATAATTTCATGCCAAATAAATTGTAAGTTTTTGTATTTATTGTGTAATTTGCTTATTCTGGAGATTGAAGCATTTGCATCTGATACGGTTTTTCCAAAAGGAAATTTAAAAGGTCAATATAATGACGAGGATGCCTAGAAGGAAACTTGAATCTAAGCACGCTCAGAAATTCAGGACCATCTTAAAGAATTTCAACAGAAACATTAAATCAACAACATGTCTATGTGCTTCTAAGGTTATAATTTTGAATTGGTTTAATAAATGACCATCATTGAATTCCATTTTTTTAGACACCTATGCAATAAGCTATATGCCTGGTAAATGACAATGTAGTCTATGATCGTAAACATGCTACACCAAGAGTGGGACTTTTTAATAAATTACGTTCGTTGAATTCCCTTTCTTTGACACCTATGCGATAAGCTATATGTCTAGTAAATGACAATGTAGTCTATGATCGTAAACATGCTATACCAAGAGTGGGACTTGCTCTCAAATGCAGTTATCAGAAAACTCTTATAGTAAGCTTAGAAAAAGCCCTACTACAATGCAAGATCTAATATTTTTAACAGAGATTTCAAAACGTACTTTCGGATCTTCCCTATTCTTTATACTTTGATTAAAAGTACCCATTCACAACAATACGTAATATTTCGAATATATAGAACACTTCATTGAAGTTAACCTAACATACCATATCACAAATAAAAAATCTTTGAATAATTCAAATACGTATGATAATAACTGTACAATCATTCTCAGCCATGAGGCGTGAAAGCAAAACATCGATGCCGTTCGTTTCTAAACATTGTGTGCAAATTTCTGTCGATAAAACTATATACGAGTACTAAACTTGTTGTTATGCGTTTCGTACTAGTATTTTATTGTTTTTCCCACTTCGAGCATTCGATACATCGATTACAATAAAGAGCTAATGCCCATCACTTCAATTACTCAGCCGATCGTGACCGGCTGGAGGTAAGTACGTACTGGTCTTGGCATTGATCGGTAAGGCTCGCGCAATTAACTTTAAGATTGTTTTAAAACTCGGAACTCCTACTAGAGAACTCTAGAATTTTTAAATCGATAAACGTATAAAGTTAATATCGAGCAGCACGATGTGAATAAATATTCGTACAGTTAAACACAGTTGTTTACAGTGTTCAATATTTTGCATCACGTTTCGCAATATGTACCTAATCATGGCATTCACAGCACGTGTCTTCCTAAAGAAACATACGAAACAGTGTTGTTGTGAATTTGTTGGAAATTTTGTATTCTACTTTTATGTCAATATACACTTAATATGTATTTAGCTTCATTCGATATATCAGGTTATGATAATTTAAATAGTGCTTTAACTTATTTGAAATATATAGTGACTTATTTATTTCATTTGGAATGAATGGGGAATAGGTGGTAGAGCCACACTGTAGCTATTACTAGTTTCAGCATAAATGGGTCGGTTCGTCCGGGGTAGTACCACCCTCTCACAGAACACCGACGTGAAGTAACAGTGCTTGCATTGTTGCGTTTCGTTCGGTCGGTGAGAGCGCCGGAGGCCCTCCTTCTTACCTTCTTTCCCTTCCCTTTTCTCCTTTCTCTATGGACCGTGGTGATCACTTAACATCAGGTGACCCACATGTTCGTTTGCCTGCTTTTGACATAAAAAAAACAGGAATGTGGAACGTTTATTACAAGTTTATGGCATAGATTTAAGAGGAAACGCGGGCTACGTTTATTCCATATAAACGTTTTGTTCTGTTTTGTCTATGGCAAATGGAATTTAAGTAAATATTTTTATACCGTGTAATCTGCATTCATTATATCAATATATCATTATTATTAAGTATTTTTTTCAATACTATTATTTTTAATATTATAAAAATCTGGAATCCATCTAAAAGTACTAAAATTTACGAATTATATTACTGCTTTCAGGCATTCAGTAAAGAAATTTCACTAATATAATAAATAAAATCCAAACATGCAGACACAGACAATTTTTATATTAATTTTGAAAAAGAACTAAAATCGATACAGTTTTGAATGAGGTAACACCGTAATACGAAATTATGATTTCGTCTATTTTATATACTTGTCTCTCTCGCACTTTATCTGAGAGTTCAGGTATAATGCAACATATATAACCTCTTGCGTTAACCTGTTCTTCATAATCTGGCATAATGAGCTTATATAGACTTATTATTGAACTTAAGTCTCTCTTATGCACACGTGGCACTGATTATAGGTATAATATTTCATTGTTCATTAGCGTATTGCGCATCTTAATGATCTTTTTTTTTCATACTCGCATACATACTGTACTATCCCATCCACATGATTACGTAATCATACCTTTATGGGACATGTTGAATCCTTTATAATATTATATCCAAATTTTTCATTACACAAATCACAATAACCATCGATTAGACCACGTTTTCTAATAAAAATGTACATAGAAATAACTTGATCCGTCTATTTTATATGATATAATGTATATTACTGATTCGACTTGAAAATAGCGCGTCACACTGAGTAACTATATGGGTGGCATGTTGATATGACAATTGTGGGTATATAACAAAAAGCTTAATTGAATGATAAGATTATAAGTGCAAAAGGTTGATTGATAATGTGTTTATTGAGTTAAATGAGAAAAATATTGAGCAGCGGTTCGTCTTTGTCTGGAAAAGATTCACACGCCGTTCACCGCGCTGAGGCGAGGTTTTTAAATAAGAGCGAAAGAAGGGCATGCTGTAAATCAATATTCTACAAGTGTATAGTAAATGCTAAAGTAGCCAGCAATATGGCGAACACGGTAATCAAGCGCACAAGGAAGCATTAACCTTTGTATAGGTAATTATTACGACAGATAACAACAAGTTTCATAAACTAGATGTAAATAATCATTTTGTTTTAGAATATTCATTTAACCGTGTTTTACTATATTAGAAATTTGTTTTCAATATTTATAACGGAAATTATTTAAATATAAATGTTTTTTTTTATGTCATAGCAAGCAAGCGAACAAGTGGGTCACCTGATGTTAAGTGATCACCACCGTCCATAGACACGAACAACACCGGGGGAGTCTAAAGTGCGTTGCTAGCCTGTGTTTGGGGGAAAGGGAGGGAGGGGGAGAGGAGAGGGGTGAGGAGGGGAAGTGGGCAACCGGCGCTCTCACTGACCGAACGAAACGCAACAATGCAAGCACTGTTACTTCACGTCGGTGTTTCTGTGGGTCGAGTGGTACTACCCCGGGCGAGCCGACCCATTCATGCTAAAACCAATAATAGCTTCAGCGTGGCTCTATCACCTACAATTGTTCTTTGAAAGTTTTAGTAAGATATTGTTTCTTTGGATTAATTTTATTAAAATGATGGTCTAGTTAGGCAGGAGCGCGTATATTTGTAAATGAAAAGAGAATAAAAATAGTTCAATAGTTTCTATATTCATTTTATAAAGAACTGTCTCGTTTCTCGTTTGTCTCTGGAACTACGGGTCTGATTTGAAAGTAACAAACAAGCTTTTGCCCACGGCTTCCTTGGCGTTAATGTGGATTCGATCTATCCCTTAGAAATATTATTTCTTTGTGGATGAAAGGTCCTCTGTGTCCTTTTCTGTACCCTTAAAAACGTGAATATATCTTGATGACAAGTTGAGCAGTTAAGGCACGGAAGCGTAACAAATAAATAAAAAACATTCACATTTATAGTATTAGCAAAGATTTATTGAGGATGCTTATGTGCTATCT
Source organism: Antheraea pernyi (assembly GCA_015888305.1). Classification (NCBI taxonomy): domain Eukaryota; kingdom Metazoa; phylum Arthropoda; class Insecta; order Lepidoptera; family Saturniidae; genus Antheraea; species Antheraea pernyi. Next base: position 26,438 of record MU159218.1, on the reverse strand, counting down.
GAGACTTTAAGTTACGATCAATAGGAGCTGGGCAATTACTATACACCGAATATAATAGTGCAAATGAACTGGGTGCCTTAGCAGCTACATGGGACAAAACGTTGGTTTATTTGACGAGAATTGAGCTGTACCGAGACAGGGCGAACAGTAAATGCCTAGGCCAACGAAGTAACACGCCGCATAGCTTAGTAACGAACGATCAGTTCCTTATGCATTAGTTGTGCTTTATACGATTTTGGCTTAGGTACATAACAGCATTGCCATGATTTTTTTTTTGAACCTCGGTGTAACTGCTGTGCTGAATTCGGGTATAATATTTTAACAAAATTATTAAAATACCCTTAAATATTGATCCTCTCATACTTTGAACTAAAAAGAATCCAATGATGGGGTAGAATTTTATATCATTCGGTATATATGTAAAGCGAACTAACTAATATATGATTTTTATGTAAACTATGTGCAATAGGATAATATAAAACAAGAACATATGAGTATATAACTGGTATTGTACAAACCTAATCAAGATGACCTGAGAATTCCGCATGACCCATCTGTTATTGTTTCGTGATTTCGATATTAAAATCCTTGATCATATATACATATATATAATTAACGTCATAATTTTTCCATTCGCTATTGTATTGGAGCATTTATGCTAAACTGATAGTATAATCTGTCTTCCCTACAAGTTGAGCAGTTAAGGCACGGAAGCGTAACAAATAAATAAAACATTCACATTTATAGTATTAGCAAAGGTTTATTGAGGAAGCTTATGTGTTATCTGAGACTTTAACCTACGATCAATAGAAGCTGGACAATTACTATAGTTAGTATATAATATTGCAAATGGGCTGGGTGCCTTAGTACATGGGATAGCGGGGCTGAGGTCGGTTTATTTGACGAGAATTGAGCTTTACCGAGACAGGCCGAGCAGTGAATGCCTAGGCCAACGAAGTAACCCGCCGCATAGCTTAGTAACGAACGATCAGTTCCTTATGCATTAGTTGTGCTTTATATGATTTTTTTTTGGCTTGGGTACATAACAGCATTGCCATGATTTTTTTAAAATTGAACCTTGGTTTAACTGCTTTGCTCAATTCGGGTATAACATTTTAATAAAATTATTAAATTACTCCAAAATATTGGTAAAAGGTAGAATTTTATATCATCTGGTATATATACATTTAAAGCGAACTAACTAATAAATGATTATTATGTAAACTACGTACAATAGCATAACATAAAACAAGTACATATGAGTACATAAAACAAGTACATAACTGGTAAAAAGCTAATCAAGATGGCCTGAGAATTCCGCATGACCTATCTGTTATTGTTTCGTGATTTCGATATTAAAATCCTTGATCATATATAATTAACGTCATAATTTTTCCATTCGTTGTTGTCTTGTGACATTTTTATGCTAAACTGATAATCTAATCTGTCTTTCCTACATCGAAATTTAAATATATAGAAATCCAGTGTCTTGATATTTGTCTACGATGAACTCCGAAACTACTCAACCGATCTTCATGTAATTTGGCCTTTATGTATAACTAGCTGTACCCGCTATTCCGTCCACGTGGAACGTAATGTAAAAAAACAGACTACTAAAACCATATGAGTGTATTAAGTCTATTTATCTACTTTTCTCTCGTACTTAAGTCGCTTCATCATTAAAATTAAGTACAATAAATTTTAATAGAGTAAACCAATTTTAATGAAACTAAAACTAAACGTTACTCGACGATATGCTTTATGATTTTCTTGGTGAGATTTTATCGTAAACACAGTAGTCTAGCAGTGATGCGTGTTCAAACAAACAAACAGACATACAGATAGATAGATGGAGAGACATTTCTAAAAATGATTGAAATGTATTTTATTACTTATTCTAAGACACCTACAATAATTTTCTTCACCAAAATCTAAAAAGTATAGACACGTTATATTTATATTCCTATTATATGTATAGATTTGGTTCAACTTAAAAGATAAGGTAATTTAGATTTTGATTAATGGCCTCAGTACTTTTTAATTACAAATTAAATGATTGTCAATGTTGATTATTGTTATTAATTGTTAAACGTTACTCGACGATATGCTTTATGATTTTCTTGGTGAGATTTTATCGTAAACACAGTACTCTAGTAGCGATGCGTGTTCAAACAAACAGACATACAGACATCTGTCAGTATCTATCTATCTAGATAGATAGACAGAGAGACATTACTAAAAATGATTGAAATGTATTTTATTACTTATTCTAAGACACCTACAATAATTTTCTTCACAAAAATCCAAAAAGTATAGACACATTAGATTTATATTCCTATTATATGTATAAATTTGGTTCAACTTGAAAGATAAGGTAATTTAGATTTTGATTAATGGCCTCAGTATTTTTTAATTACAAATTAAATGATAGTCAATGTTGATTATTGTTATTAATTGTAAGTTTCAATAGTCTCGAACAGATGGCGCTTTAAATTAGTTTGTTGACTATAGGACCTATTGTTATAGATATGTCATAGATGGCGCCAAGTATTAATTTTGTGTTTCTTCTATTTAATTCCAGTTTATTTTATGGTGCACGTGTTTTATTCAAATGAACATATAATATCTGAGCCACAGCAACGTGTGACCGAGTCAACTAGTAGCTTATGAAAGTTATAAGTATTAACTTCAAACGGTATAACATAAATGTCTTATTTATTTGATTGTAGGTACTAACAAGGAGGTCGTTATAACGATTTGTGCATCTTTATAAAATGTTATAAAATTTCACCGTAAATTATAATGGCGTTCATATTATCTTAATAACATAGTTATATTTTTTAAATGTTTACCAATATTTTAATGTACGAATGGTCAATTATACAGTTTTATGAGTAGCTGGTACAAGTATAATAGAAACATGAAATATGTTTGAGGAATCTTTAGGAGCGTTTACGTAAAGCGTCTTGAGACAACTGTGATCGCGACCTGTCGGCTACGAGTCCTTTACTCTAAAGGCGAGTACCAGAAGGCAAGCGCCCGTTCCCGTAAATAAAACGATCTCGAGTTTGCGACAGAGTTTGCCATGAATTAAACATTATTTTTCTACATAATTCTAAAAAGATAAGTAGGCAGTTCGCTGTGTATTCGACTCGCGCTCGATCGAGCCCAGTGTTTACATTGCAAATCGTCTTAGAGTACTACAGCTAAAACTAGTCAGTTAACTATTCATGAAAGTTGCTCTTGGAAGGAGACAAGAATGCTAGTTGGCGCCACCGCGGCACCGAGTCGCCGGAGTGCAAGTTAGTAAGTGCATACGATACGAGATATAAATTTATTCATCATATTAAAAAAAAATTATAAAGTGAAATCTTCATTTAAAAAAAATAATATTGTTCCACATTAAAGATTTATATAAAAATTGCATAATTATTAATAGTCTTGTAGTTAATTATTAATTAGCAAAAAGATTTATCTATAGTATTTTAAAGCGGAATTAATTTTTAGTTTGAAAGCACTATTCTTTCGAAATACCGGTAAAATAAAAATAAATGCGTCAGAGCCTATTTATCGAAAAACTTTATAGATTATCTAATATGTTGCTACTGCCTTTAGGTCGTAAAGCTTGGCAATCATAATACAGAGTCAAGGTTAGGAAAAAGTAATAGTGCGGGCTGGTCGAGTAGCATGGCGCGAGGTAACGGAGTTTCAGGACGAAAACCGAGCATTATCGAGAAGTGCCGAACTGTGAATACCTGCTTCGCAAAGCTCTATTGGCTGAAAAACTCCTTATACGTCAAGTCTAACAAAAATGCATGTGAAATTTTTAACTCAGCTAGTCAATAATGATAATGAAAACGTACTGAGACTAAATTCTAATATAACGAATTATTAAATGTAATTATATAAATATGAGTAATTAACAGATTAAGTTTCCTATGCATTTAACGACAGTTAAAAGCCATTTTGACTACTATTCAATCCGTAAAATTTCATTTTAGCTGTCTGCGTTTACTAACAAATTTCAAGGTTATGTTCACGTAATGTATCTTTTATTATGTTTCTCACCTATCACGTTCGACTATCAAAAAGCTTCTTTGCCATCTTTGTTGATACAAACGAACGCAAGTTTACGTTGGTGGACACTAAAAGCGATTTATGAACGGTCTTAAGAACGCTTTGTGTAGTGAACTGGAATAAAAACGAAATGTCAGATGTTTTAATATTAATGATGTAGTTAAGTAGGCACCCACGCTTTTTTTTTCTCGATCTGACTACGCTATTGACCTGGCAGGGTCTTCACAGCTTCACCGGACTACTAAGGTTGACGCTTAAGGCATTCAACCGATTTGGTTTTTAGGTAACATACACAAGGGCGCACGCGCACCTCGGCTTGGGCTGTTACCTGGAAAAAGTCGCTTCTGACCTAGCTAACTATTCTAAGCTATTGATACATATATACATTTGTGAACCATACAATCGAAATTGCATGATTCACAATTGAATACGCGTATATCGTAATGGTGAGACAAGACAGTATTGCCTACTTGTACGACTATTAGTCTGTGGTATTGCCCGTCTGGTTCGCGATTACCGTACAGAAAGTATAAACACTCAATAACTCATTTCGGGATCAACCGCAGTGTTAAGATAAAATTAGTGTATATGTTATTAAAGATTTCCTTCGCAAGTCTTTGTATAGGACTAATGTTCTCACCATGATTATTGATTCAGATCGTAATATAAACGATTACATGATTTGATTTTTGTGAAGGATTTCCCCAATTTTATAAGTTCTAAGCTAGATGGCTATCGCAAATTAACCTGTCTATTAATATAGTTTTTACTATTAATAGTAGACTATTAATCAGTGGATATTGTGGCGGTAGGTATATACAGTGTAACCCTAATATCAAGAACCTCAATATAACGAATTTCTCGCTATATCACTAAACCCTATCATGCAATATATACATTACGAATACATATATCAAAAACCTCTGTATAACGAATTCTTGGTTGATGTAGAATATAGAAATAAAGTATTATTGGTCTTTATTTAATACATTTTTTCCACTTATAACATTTAGATAACGTACCTTATTAATAATTGTCACTTAATTCCACAATAATTCATGTCTCGATAAGTTCAAACACGTTAAATTCTTCGTAAGACAGTTATTGTTGTTCGGTATAAGTAACGTAAATATTGCTGTTTGTAATTGTTGTTGCTTTTAAAGATGCAATGAGTGATAACTGAAAAAAGGTGTTCCTTAAATCGTTCTCTTTAAAAGGATAAGCAGATGAGTATATACGTCATGTTAATGTTAAGCAACAGGTTTTATTATCTTAATAAAAGGAATCGTAGAACCGTAGAAACTTCTATACATATAACAAACCTCATTATACCGAATTACTTGATATACCGAATAATGTCTAATTCCTAACAGTTTCGTAATATCGAAGTTACGAATAAATTAAAGTAATTTAAACATAATCTCGTTGCTATTACTGTGCTGAAATCTGAATAATCTGTTGTTTCCTATTCATAAACCACTACGCAGTTATTATATTTAAATGTAAATATTGACTGTTCGTTCAAGTACACAACAAAATGAGATTTAATAATCAACTAAAATCGTTTACATGAAAGCGTTCATCGATGGATTAAAACATATAATTTTTTTTATAGTTTTAACATTTGCAATACTCATTTGATGGTTTTGAATGTATAATTATGAGGTATAGTGCGTAAAAAACTTCATACAGGGGTATATACAACATATTATTAATATCTCTTTTTAAGATAAATTCATTCGATTCGATTCATTCATTGATTTACACTTTATTGCATAACTTTTGATTATGTATATTTGGTTATATTTATATATGCTGTAATCAATATTAATATTATTCTGTTAAGCAAATAACTCCATAATGTAAAATAAAAATATTATGATATTCTCAGAAATACGTAGAGTTTGAATCTCTAACATCATAAATCAACATTTATATGGATGGGTATATATTTCCAGCAGAAAATTGAAAAGGAAAATTAATGTTTTACAATTAAATTAAATTTTAAAACATTAATTTAAAATTAAATTTTGAAGCTGAGATATACGATAGCCCATAACGTAATTCTCTGACGGTTGTTAAATTTTCAATCATAATTTAAATGGTTAAAAAGCCTAAATTTCATTTATAAAATGACCAGTCTTCCTTACTTTGAGTAGCTTCTAATGTACATTATCTGTGGCCGTTGGTACATCGGTCACGCTAAATTGGTTCAATAACAGAACGTTATTGGAGGCGGGGCAATATTACAGCATATCCTATAACGCAGTTCACTTTTACTCGTAGCCGAGCCACATTGTCAATGAATTATGTCACCGTTCGAAATTATTGTAATGTCGCCGAGGATGGTAGCATTATGAAAGGCATGGAAGGCTTACTTGCATATTTTAAAGCGTTCTAATTTCATATATTTATATATATATATATTTTAATAATAAATATTATGTATTAATATATGAATAGTAAAAATGTTTTATTCTTCTAAAAAATTGTTCCAGTGTCCAGATAGTGTAGCAGCATATGACTGTAATTCTATAAACATAAACAAAAATAAAGTATCTGTTGTTTGTCCGAGCTATTCTTCGAAACGGCTGAACCGATTGTGATGAGAATTTTGGTGGCAAATATAGACTTTTTAAAGCATATGTCCAGGGATATGATTACGCATTTCTATAAAGGTTAATTGGTAATATTGAATTTAATTTAAAATCCATATGAAAGTTATATGATTTAAATAAATGGTAATGACAACATTATAATATTCAGAATAAAAGGTAGTCCCAATTAGGCCAGATAAAACACACAGTTTTTATGAAAAAATACTCTTCATAAATATTTTCACTACAATGAAGTCTTGGGCACAGTCTGATTATTATTAAGACTATACAGTGTTATAATAGTTACAATATTTTGATAATATTAAATGACACGAAAACTCAATGAATATTTGATGCTTGCATACAAATTATTGAATCATTATCCAGCCTAATGGCTTGGATAATCGCATTTGACTTTGTCTAAACGAACGGAGTGTATGAAACGTAGGCACTTAGTAATTATTGTTAGTTATAACAATGGAATATAGAGATGAGTACGCGTTACAGTAGCAGTTTTCACTTTCATCTACAATGATAAATGTGGCGATTAACAATTCCGCTCGCGGGCAGGACGTCACGTGCCAGCTTCCGCATTAGTACGGTTCGGTCACGCCGCGCTGCAACGTCCCTTGACGAACCCGCACTAACAACCTGGATGCACCTCTGCTTTCTATTATTTACCACCAAAAACATAATTACAATACGTCTGTAAAGCATAATTTTAATACATCATAATTATATGTGGTTGATTTTAATTTTAAATCGGGCTTACTAAGTGCGCGTAGGCGGTTAATTCACTTTCACTAATGTGTAAGTTTTTTGTTACTTTGCATCTTGGGAAGAGGTGAAAGATAAACAATTTGTGTAATAATACCGCTAAAAATATTATCCACGATAAATAATAAATTATACGTTTTTTAACGTGATAACGTCTTTAAGATCGTTGAACGCCGGCAGCATGCACGAAAAAGCATGACTCATTGTCACGTTCCGCCTGAGCCGAGCATGCAAGCGAGACCAAGCGATAGAGAGGCGCGATTGGCCTTAGCGTTCGGCTTATGACGCATCTATCAATGTATAGAATAATTCACCCCAATTCATGAAAGTATGCAATTTTTCATCAACGCCTTCTTATGACGTTATCACGTAAAAGTATCGTCCGTAAACCGATTTTACAGATAACAAATTTTTTGTTAATTATACAATTACAAGTAGCGACTTAATATACTAATTTTAAGGTCTAGAATAAAAGCGTTTCTGGCAACACTTTATTAAAAAATAGCCGTGAAGGTGGCACATGAAGAAACAATTAAATATTGTCTAATCAATCGACGATAATCACAGCACTTCTTAAGTAGTCAATCAGTATTCTACAAGAAAACGGTGCTTCCTTCCGTGTTTTGCCTTGATTCTGCGTAGCGTCAGCTTGTGGTGTCGACATATTACGTCGTTGAATATCACTTTATATTTTGATGAAGACAATAATATTATGTACTGCATTTACATTTACTCTTGTCGCTTTTTAGTTAAATTAGGTAGTTTGAGACAAATCCACGATTCGAAAATATTTAGATTTTTTTTTTATGTCATAGGTGGTAAATGAAGAGATGGGTCACCTGCTGTTAAGTGATCGCCACCGTCCATTGACACTAACAACACCAGAGGAGTCGCAAGTGCGTTGCCACCCTTTGTGGGGAAGGGTTAGGGGAGGGAGAGGGAGAGGAGAGAGGAGAGGGGAGGGGAGGTGGGCCTCCGGCGCTCTCACTGACCGAACGAAACGCAACAATGCAAGCACTGTTACTTCACGTCGGTTTTCTATGAGAGGGTGGTACTACCCCGGACGAGCCGGCCCATTCATGCTGACACCAATAATAGTTTCAGCGTGGCTCTACCACCATCAACATGAAATATTTACAGTAAAGAAGGTCGATATTCTGTGCTTAGAGATAAAATACATTGTTTACTGCTTTTCCGTTTTTACTTCAACATTGTAAATGGTAATAAATACTTCCTGCTGTTTTTTTAAAATGATAAACATAAAGTTTGTTTTACAAATAATCAATATATTATGAAAATATAAAAATTACAAACTAAGCTCAAAAACTACAGAGCCGTCAACATTTTCATCGTGATTTCATTTATAAACTATTCCAATTGTAGGTGGTCGAGCCACTATTAGCTATTACTGCTTTCAGCATAAATAGGTCGGCTCGCCCGGGGTAGTACCATCCTCTCACAGAAAACCGACGTGAAGTGATAGTGCTTGCATTGTTGCGTTTGTTCGGTCAGTGAGAGAGCCGGAGGTCCGTCTCCTTTCCCCCCTCCCCCTCCTATACACAGGCTGGCAACGCACTTGCGACTCATCTGGTGTTGCTAGTGTCTATGGACGGTGATGATCACTTAACACCAGGTGATCCACCTGTTCGTTTGCCTCCTTTGTCATAAAAAAATAAATATTGTTTTAACAGTTTGAATAATACTGATTTAATTCCAAGTGATATATTGTGTAATTGCATCAGAGAATATTATAAATCAGGGAAAGTTTAATGGATTAATTATAAAGAACTTTGGACCAAGACAAGATAACGATAGAAATACGTATAAAAATACCTCTGTACAAACATATCAACACTCTCATAAACATATATAGGTACACGTTTCTCACACTGTTACTTATCCTTCACAGTTATCTTAAATGTTAGCCGCTGATGTTTATTATGCAGTGTACGATTAGTATACACGAATACGCTTGGTTATGTATAGTAATACTATATTATAACATATTCATGTGAGTTTATAAGAGATTCTCATCTGCACACTTTTTATGTGACGAAAAGTTGTGGAGGTAAACACTGCGTCGGGTAGAGTGGGGGCAGTGTCTCGCTTAGTATCGGAGAACAGTGGGACATACGTTCTTTTAGCTTTCTTTCTATGTCGATGTCCGTGGATGCATTTACTGATGTCAGGTGGCGTGGCGATTCTTGAACACAATCTATGCTATTTAAAAGTGATTGATGTATAATTAAAATGGTTCCATGTAATAGAAAAATTTCACTTCTATCGTGTGTCTTTACAACGCACCCTTTTTTTATTAAAAGGAATCGGGACTGGAGTCATAGTCCAGATGTCTAGAGTATCGACTATTTACTTAACTCGTATACTGCGGTATTTTATATGTCGAAAAAACAGCATCAGATAAAGAGGAAAAACGGCTATTGCCAAAAAAATTGTTTACACCTTAAGAGAAGATGAGCAAGACATTGGTCAGACCGATTTTCTTTAAAACTGCACCCATTATTTGTAACTACAATATCCGTAATACTATAGCTACTTATTAGCATCCAGCGCGACGAAGAATGTTATGAATGAAGATAACTCTTTAAACGTGATTTAGTTGGTTCTGTAGTGTTTTATTACAGGGGTTCTGAACATGTTCCATTAGATTTTTTTTTGTTATTTTTAGTATTTTAGTTATTTCTTTTTCATAACGTGCAGACATAGATAAGACAGTCAACTTTTGATCGAGTGTTTCAGATGAGAAGAAAGGATAATCACGGAAATTTATTAAAACAAATGAAGTACGGATATGTTCGATTCTATTTTAATAATTCTTTGGTTACTAAATACTATTTATAATTAGTTACAGATAATGTTATGGAACAAAAGATTTTAATGTTAATAGTTAATTTAATATCACTGGGTTATGATAGTTTTGATATGTGTATTTGTTAAAAGTCCTTACATATAAGAAAGAAAGAATGAATGAAAATATGTTTATTGCATACACAATAGTAGAAAAATAGAGCTACAAAGATGTACATTATATAGAAAAGGAATAAAGAATGTACGTTAAACATATAGTAATTGAAATTATATTTTTATGTGTATTATAAAAACGAATGGTTATTTATAAAATTATAAATATGTCGCCAAGCTACTATCAAAGTATTCTAGCAGCATTACTTTCTAGGGTAGCCTGTTTAATTTTTTCCTCGAACTGACTACGTTATTGAACTGGCAAGGTCTTCACAGCTTCACCGGACTACAGTAGCTTGTTTTAATTTCGGACACATCCTCACACTTCATGAATACTCATGAGGTTTGATTCTGCTCAGATATTAAATATAGACTATGATTCGTGAATAATAAGGTTTTTTTTTATGTCATAGGTGGCAACGAACAGGTGGGTCACCTGATGTTAAGTGATCACCACCGTCCATGGACACTAACAACACCAGAGGAGTCGCAAATGCGTTGCCACCCTTGGGGAGAAGGGTTAGGGGATGGAGAGGAGAGAAGAGAGGGGAGGGGAGGTGGGTCTCCGGCGCTCTCACTGACCGAACGAAACGCAACAATGCAAGCACTGTTACTTCACGTCGGTTTAACTTTTTAAAATATTTTGAATAAAGCGAAATAATTCATTGATGATATCATAAATGCAAGATAATAAAGTTATACAAGGATTAGTTTTTATGGATTATCTGAAAGTTGCCGTTGAAACACGCATAATATAAGCGTATCTGAGTAAAACTATCTTGTTGCTTTGCTGTCTTAGCCATTTACTAATATTATTAGTGGATCACGTGCAAGAAAGCGGGCAATAAATATAGCAGTCAAACGAGTTAATTATTCGTACTAATCTGGTAAAGTGGACCGCGGTTTTTGTGTACTACTTTAATTCGTAAACTGTATTCAAAACATATAAATCAGACAATTTGTATAGGAAAAAAACACATCTTAAAATCGATGAGACTATTATATTTGACACTTTCTAAAAATTGTATTTTTTTTATAAAACTGCCGATAATTGGTTTACGGTGGTTTATATTAAAATCTTATATTACGCTAGCTGTGCCCGCGACTTCGTCCACGTGGAAGCTGATATACAAGACAATGACTAATGAAGTCATCTGACCGTATTTAGTCCATTTGCTTATCCACTTTTCTCTCATACTTAAGTCGCGGCGCCATTAAAATTACAATAACTTTTGATAGAGTGGACCGATTTTAATGAAACAAAGACTAAGTTACTCCCGAGGATATGCTTTATCAACCGCAGCGCCACCTACCGTGTTCAGTTGTGAATCTAAACCATTCTCGGTTCTACTCGAACACGCACACTCTTCACAAAAATCGGTCTAGCCGTTTAGGAGGAGTTCAGTGACATACACACGTACAGAAGAAATTTATATATAAAGATGTATGAATTATGAATTAATATTATTTATAAAGACGTATACGGCAGTATGGAAGTATCTTTGAACCTCTTACAATACTGTAATGCATATTTCAGTCTCAGATATTAATTCTATAGCTTATCCATAACTGTAGAAACTTCTATAAATTTTACTTTTTAATGTAGCATAAAGATTTAATGCTTATGTATAAATAATAAAAAGGAAAAAAATGAAATACGCACAATAGTGGAATAATTACAAAACAAAAGTTGTGTTTTCAAAGTTCACAGGAAAACGCTCACTGACTTGACGTGATGTTATTCCATACGATATTACCTCTTTGCGGCAATGGAATACTATTTACCATAGAAACAAAATATATTCCTTTTTATTTCTTACATTACAGTTATTTTTCAACATTGGATGTTTATTTAATTGTTTGGACTATATTCCTTTAAGACAATCATTATTAGAATCATTCGGAATACTAGTTTATTTCCAGTAATTTTAATGACGACGCGACTTAAGGACGAGAGAATAGTAGTTTTTTTATGTCATTGGTGGCAAACGAACAGGTGGGTCACCTGATGTTAAGTGATCACCACCGTCCATGGACACTAACAACACCAGAGGAGTCGCAAGTGCGTTGCCACCCTTGGGGGGAAGGCTTAGGGGAGGGAGAGGAGAGAAGAGAGGGGAGGGGAGGTGGGTCTCCGGCGCTCTCACTGACCAAACGAAACGCAACAATGCAAGCACTGTTACTTCACGTCGGTTTAACTTTTTAAAATACTTTGAATAAAGCGAAATAATTCATTGTTGATATCATAAATGCAAGATAATAAAGTTATACAAGGATTAGTTTTTATGGATTATCTGAAAGTTGCCGTTGAAACACGCATAATATAAGCGTATCTGAGTAAAACTATCTTGTTGCTTTGCTGTCTTAGCCATTTACTAATATTATTAGTGGATCACGTGCAAGAAAGCGGGCAATAAATATAGCAGTCAAACGAGTTAATTATTCGTACTAATCTGGTAAAGTGGACCGCGGTTTTTGTGTACTACTTTAATTCGTAAACTGTATTCAAAACATAATATGTGTGTATAGTTTTATTTCCCACTTCATTAATTCTAAATAATTTAATTTGCAATGGTAAATACAACTAAATTTCGATACAAAGTACAATTCATGTCACCTATTTACATTTATAATATATTTACAGTATAATTTCGAATTATACCTAACAAGCATCTGCCCGCGACTTCGTCTGCGCGAAATAGTTACTTTTGGCCAACGCTAACACGCAGTAGAAGCTCTCAAAAGGAATAAATCCCCGATTTTGAAACATACTTCATTGTTGCTCCGCTCCTATCGTTCTTAGCGTGATGGTATATAGCCTATAGCCTTCCTCGATAAATGAGCTATATAATACTGAAAGAATTTCCAGACCAGTAGTTCCTGGGATTAGCGCGTTCAACGAAACAAACAAACCATCCAGCTTTATAATTTTAGTATAGATATTAATAACATATTTTTACGAAATATAGTATAATAGAGGCGAGAAAGGGCTCTACGGCGATACAAAAATTGTGTGGTAATAAATATGTACTTAAGCGAAACATATGTGTTTTATTAGCAGTGTGCATTTGTTACGATTTTTATTTGTTGTAACAATTATTTGCGTTATAGCAATATTCATTTGTTTTAAGAGTGGCGAAGTTGATGTGTTATAGTACCATCTAGTGACAAGTTATTATAAAATAGATAGTATAACAATTTTTTTTAATGTAAAAATACTTAGATGTGCGGTGATCTGTCAATTAATGTGGGAGTTACCAATCAATATAAATAACTGCTGTAACTTCCATGTTCTTTTTTAAAGATCACAAAAAATGTAATAAATTACTACATTACAAAGTGTAATTTATACATATGTATTATATATCAGAACACCGTTCACCAAAATTTACGGTACAAGTTTTGACGGTTATGTTTTGACAGACTCCATATATTATTTTGACGTTTGTCATTTTAAGTCTAGTGTAAAGCTTGCACCTGGTTTGTCTCTACTGTTATTCACCTGCGTCTTGGTCATGTATGTTCACCGGTTTTTCTTGCGAAAATACATATCGCTGACCATTCTCTACGTTATAGTGGGGAGATACGGATCAGTGGATCACATATTATTCAACTGTCGCAAACTCTCCGGTTCCCTATATGATATACTCCCTGCTAATATCCCTCGTCTTACTAATATTTAATACACTACTTACATATGTGTATTCTACATTTATTGAAATATTTACTGTCTTCATTTATCGTAATAATATTAAACTGTAATGTTATCTATGTTTATACTTATATAATTATACTATGTATATGTATGTATACTTTCATTATATTATTGTATATAATCTCTGTGGTACTCACAACACAGTACCTATACCCTTTGGTGATTTATTTATGTTGACATGTTGCTATTATAGATTATTCTACGTTGTTACACTGAATATTTGGCATTCAGTTTAAAACGTGTATTTGTCACACTTGACATTGGCGAAATTGCTTACATAGGCTGAGGCCATGAAAAAAAAGCTCGCAACGCTTATGTTGTACTTTTAAACTAAGTTCAGACTTAGGGTTAGTACACTAACATATTTGTTGAAAATAGGTTAATAGTGTATTTGGAATTAGCACTGCCTGTTCTAATTATCAATGTTTCTATTCTAGAAAAGTTAATTATAATACGTACAATAGACTGTTTTAAAAAAATCGACTATTATATTTTTTTATTAAATATATCGAAAATATTGTTGGAAATGATGAAAAAAAAAGTCCTGAGAAAGCCGCAGCACTTAATATTAATATTAACATATCCCGCATGGTAAATTTTAATTTCCCGTATGATTAACAGGGGAAAGCTTGTTTTATTGAGTTTAGAATTGTATAACTCTTTGATGGTCCGTAAAAAGGCTAGACCAAATCATGTTCCTGTATAAAATTGAACGCTCTACAAAAAAGCTATGTTATAATATATTTTTTGATAAACCGACGCGATTCCAATTTCTTGACGAAACTATCTAGTTTATCAAAAAACATTGTCAAATATTTTCAATATATTTAAGAAAAAATATAGCCAATTTTTTTGAATCAGTCTAATGTACAATATACCAAACATTTTGTTTTGTATTTTTCACTATAACGTCTATTTTCTCGCAACAATATTTTATGGGATTGTCGTATTATTCACGCAAAAGAAGCGGCTCATTATAAATTGTGTCATTCAATGATTTGAAGCGAGTTTAGAATATTGGTATTATAGGAATTCACGATTTAAATTATATAAGATTTAGTGCGAAAATAACAATTATCGCCTTTATAAAAGGTAGTGGAAGAAAAATTAAATAGGTAGTATAGTTTTTAAAAATAAAATGTAAAAATGTGTGGTCAGGGGGTCGCGATAATAATATTTTAGGAAAACCCATTTATTATTAAGATTAAGATATAAAATAGTGAATTATAAATTAAATCAAAAATTGCAATTCTAATGAAATTTGCATGCGTCCAGTATTGAAGTTATACTACCGGCAGCGCACGATACTCCTATGCTCGAGTAATACACATAGTAATACAGACATAACGCTATTTTCTTATGTGACGATTTCTACTAGTTACAGCATTTTACAGCAGCTTTCTATTACAGTAAGTCGCGTTAAGCAACTTCGTTTCAAAAATACGTTTTGTTTTAAAATGTCGTCAAGTTAAATATATTTATTTACAAAGAGTAAATTATCCTTCGCTTGTATTTAATACTAATTAAAAGGTGCTTTAATTAAATAATTACTGATTATTAATAAGTAATGCGATTATCTTTTTCTCTACGTGTTTTAACTTAAAAGGTATAGAATACGTAGACGAGGACAATGTCATACGTCATCTGTTCGATGGAATAATGTATTTTATGAAATTGGATATTTTATGACGTTAATAAAAAAATACAATTGACTAATACTAAGTGACCTAACTATCGTAATTACGTCAACAATTAACTTTTCCTTTTTCTCATATAACTAAATAGGAGTATGTATATTATATATTAAATAGTATGTTTTATTAATTTTTATGTATCTATTATCATGTCACAGCTACATACTAGTTTAAGTGTAGTCTTCAAGCAATAATTTAGACCAAACTGCTATTTAATAACCACTTTTATTTAATTGCTAGGTCTCATGATATGGTGATAGTAAGCCCTAAAATATTGAACCAAGAGGTTATGGTCTCGATTCTTACAAACGACTGCCTTTTGTCTGATACATTTATAACGATGATGCGCCTGACTGATTTCAGCCACAGCGTTTTTTATTTCCGACGTTGATGTGCTCTCATATGACTTATATAGCCAATTTTCTTCGAGAATGTGCAATGTGCATAGTGGGTACGTAAGGACAGCGTTCTTATAAAAATAATTGATTGCCGTAGGTATATGGGTTTTTAATTCATCACGCTTAGTATGAAGCGTGGTTAGATGATTAGGCTTTGACAGGCTTCAAAGTTGCTTAATCTGGATTTTACCAGAGCTCTCCATGCCAAGCGTTTTTCTGACAGATTTTCCCACTCGGTAGGTTTAATGTCACAAGCGCCATAAGCGATTCGACAGCGCCTTGTTAAAACTTGGCTAGTTAGCGTATTTTTGACGGCTGCCCCGTCAACCCACCCGTATCTAAGCAACATATAACTATTTCTTTTTCACCACCGATATTGAGAATATGCCAACTTACTTCCACATTTTATTTAAAGCAAGCGTTACAATATTCCTTTACGTATGTGTGTTTTATCGTGCCGTTTGTTTTGTCAAAATATAATGTGGGTAACGTATATACAGCGTTTTAGTTTTAATATTATTGGAGGTGTGACATTAAATATATATACATATATTTATATCAGCTGTTTGCTTGATGGTAGTGCTTTTGTATTATGGTAGGTGTTTTCTAAGACCTACACCTAGCTACAATCTTCAAGTTGATAACCTCCCAACAAGCAGTTATAGGTATGTCCGAGTAGCTAGTCCAGAGTTTATAGACCACATCGTTATTTTACATCGAGTGAGATCGTGGCCAAATAACTCAGACCTATAAAGTTTTTTTTTTCGAACTGACTACGCTATTGACCAAGCAAGGTCTTAACAGCTTCACCGGACTACAATGACCTATAAAGTATAATTGAATAAATGTTACGTTAATACAAGCTATGATTAGTTTATAATTAAATTGTATCCTTACTTTAATAATCAAATACATATTATTCATTTATGAAGACTTTATCAATACGCTATATTTATAAATAAATTAAAGAATCCTTTTTGATAGTATTTGTATAAGTTATCAAATGCAAGTGGCGTTATTTGTTTATTAATATAAACATTCTATAAGGAAATAGTCAATGAAAAACACTAACCAAAGTGTAATATAGGATATTTAGGGCGCAGTGATTATATGAGTAATGCCTACCTGCAGCCACTTCGTAAACGCTTTCGTAAAATAATTATGAAGATAATTACTATACGGACATGATACTAGGTTTGCAGTTGAGTTTATGTAGTAAGTCAAATTCGGAATAAATTATAAATTATTCGCACTCCTGAACCGCGAAAGATTTAATCGAATTATTTGTGACTAACTTGTAATCCGCGACTGCGTCTTCGTTGTTTATTATGTCAACAATATATTTTATATGCAGAAGAAAAAACATAAAAAAGTTGAAAGCAAACTTTTAACTTACAAAATAGAAAGAAAGAATGAAAATATCTTTATTGCTGGATAACATCAAAATAACAAGATGAACATATACATAGCTTATTAGAATATCCAACAAAGGCACCTCCATTCAGCAAAGTGCTGCAGCACAACTGGGTGGTACTGCAGCGCTGATTTTCAATGGAGACCGTAAGTAATGTACGGACGTGTAGTCGGTGTATTGACAATAAATATAACAGAACTTATAACATGTAAACAGCTAATAACAACAAAAAGTAAACATCGAAAAAAAAGATACAAATATTTATTATTTATTAAAATCATAGTTTCTTACAAACTGTAATAATTCTATATTAAATGAAGATATCGCAATATTTTTTAATATAAGTACCACATGCTTTAAGTAACAAAATTAAAAAAATGCTCGAATTCAATCTAGTAATTTTTGTTAAAATTGAATTAAACATAAGCGACGTGTTTATCCTCGTTAAACTCCGAAACGGATAACCCGATTTTGATAAGACTTTTACAGGCAGTCAGAGTACTTCGCAGAACTTTGTCTAACTGCAAATCATTATGCTTTTATATATAGATGAAGAAGTATTGATAAATTAAATCGATACAATATCACAAAATTACAGCTAAAAAGCAACAGATAGTTTACCATGAATCCAGATAAAGCCTAACTTGTTCCAAGGCATAACACCTTTAAAATAATTAAATAACAACTAAGAAATTCTGACAAAAGGTTATAAATTTATACTCTAAATTATTTAAACAATGGAATACTTTGACTGAGTTCTATTCTTTGATATAATAAGCCTTTGGATATATTTCCTCGAACTGATTACGCTCTTGATCTAGCAACGTCTTAACATCTTCACCGGACTACAAATTAGATGGAAATACTATTGTAATACACAGTAATACAAGTAGTGCTGCCATTGGGTGCCTAACTGCTTGAATGGCGTATTTATAATTAGCGGGAAATCTTCAATTATTACATTATAATTTTTTTATTTTTGTAAAGACACACGAGAAGTAAAACTATTGTATTACAGGGAAACATTTTAAATTAAAAATACAACGAAAAACCAACGTCACACGGTGTTCTCAAGCGGTCACCCATCCAAATATTGACCGCGCGCAACGTTGCTTAATTTCGGTAATCAGACGAGATTCGGTATTGTCAACACTCGACTTGACAGTGTATACCGCCACCGCTTTTCGTCACACAAAAAGGTTGCCGATCAGTTTCAAAGTCCATAAGAAGCCTCACTTCAAAAACAAAAGCTTGATTTTCCACATTGACTAGAAAAAGGGATACCTATATATGATGAAAGTATTGTGACAAGAACTCGCTGGTGCGTACTTAGGTATTGTGGTTCACCACTGTTTACCTACTACAAATATTGAACTGTGTCTATATCGACTGTGGAACTGGAGTCAACGAAATAGAATAAACTTTTAAGATAGTGCGGCGTCACGTCTCGAGATACGCTAATGAACATTGTCGATAAAAAACCTACTTGTGCTTTAAAATACGGATGAAAACGTAGAGGTGTCAAGGGCTGTCTAACTTCTGATGTTTTTATTGCATTAACATTAAACATTTAGAGTAAATGAGTTTGTGAATTTCTATACATATATAGTATACAAGTCACGGGCAGAGGTTATTATATATATATATGTATAGAATATATGTATACTATATATGTATAGAAATTCACAAACTCATTTACTCTAAATGTTTAATGTTAATGCAATAAAAACATCAGAAGTTAGACAGCCCTTGACACCTCTACGTTTTCATCCGTATTTTAAAGCACAAGTAGGTTTTTTATCGACAATGTTCATTAGCGTATCTCGAGACGTGACGCCGCACTATCTTAAAAGTTTATTCTATTTCGTTGACTCCAGTTCCACAGTGGATATAGCCACAGTTCAATATTTGTAGTAGGTAAACAGTGGTGAACCACAATACCTAAGTACGCACCAGCGAGTTCTTGTCACAATACTTTCATCATATATAGGTATCCCTTTTTCTAGTCAATGTGGAAAATCAAGCTTTTGTTTTTGAAGTGAGGCTTCTTATGGACTTTGAAACTGATCGGCAACCTTTTTGTGTGACGAAAAGCGGTGGCGGTATACACTGTCAAGTCGAGTGTTGACAATACCGAATCTCGTCTGATTACCGAAATTAAGCAACGTTGCGCGCGGTCAATATTTGGATTATATTTTCAGAATTATATTGCAAGTATAAAATATGTTAGCTAAACAATTTTAAGATTTTGTCCATTTTTACATTGAATTAACTATAATTTCCTATTCTAAAAACATTTTCTATTGTATAATTTAATAGAGATACTTATAGAGAGTAATATATATTTTTTAATCATTTTGATTTTATTGTGTGCGCGATTGTATTCTGAGTTCTTAAAGTTAAATTTAAAAAAAATCTGTTTATTAAAAAAAATTGTACATTTTACAAATATTTTTACAGTGGCAACCAAACTAGGCAGAGCCTGTATCTTGGTAGCCAGAAAACGATTATACAGCGTGTTTTACAAGAAGCACATTAGCGGGCCATACTTATACATATTCAAACCTACAAGCTAAAAATTGTTATTAATATGATTTGACAAATAAGTCTATATGCAATGACAAATAAACATACATACATACATATAAAAAAATTACATACACATTTTATACACATATTCTATACCTCTATATATTCCTATATTATTCAGTTACGATTTAACTTTTAACAATTGCTCAGTTCCGTTGTTGCATGTAAACGATAGTTAATCTCGTAACAGCCACATTATAAATTATTATTGCAATGTTTATTACAATGCAGCAATCTAAAGCAGGGGCGAAGATTGTATTTCTTATGGTATAATGTATTCCAGCGGGAATTTATAACAACAATCTTAATTAGTACCGGATTACAGACGGTAAACGCTACGTTGATATTTAATACTTGTGTTAAATTTACTTTTCAAGTCTGAGTTTTTATTTTTTCCTTCCTTTCAGTCCCTTCTTTAAATAGATTTTTTCCTGTTAAACAACTGTGTTTAAAGTAACTTGGGGTTTATTGGATTCCATGTGTGTGTTTTTGTGATTCTGAACCGAGTGGACATTAATATGATTGGAAGTTATAGCATATGAATTTATTGTAATTATTATTTAAAAAGTAGATTGGTATCTGAATATCAAAAGGTTTTTTTTTAATATATTATAGGGAGTAAACGTACAGGCGGGTCACCTGATGGTAAGTCGCAAGGGAGTCGCAAGTGCGTTGCCAGCCTGTGTTTTGGGTGCGGGAGAGCGGGAAGAGGGTGGTACTACCCCAGGCGAACCGACCCATTCATGCTGAAACCAATAATAGCTTCAGCGTGGCTCTACCACCTACAAAATTATGTGAAATTATGGTCACTCTTATTCATTTAGTTTACGCAGTAAACAAGTCATAATCATAATACGTAATTTGTTATTGAACAATTTGTGCTTATCTATTCATAATTCCTTAGAGACACATCGTGAGACAAACATACAGTTCCGCATTTGATTTAGTTAGGCTAATTATTACTATTACTAATTACAATTTAATAAGATTAAAACCTAAGTACAGGTTACTAAATATAGTCGGACACATCTTCAACAATTCCCAGAAGTGGCAAGGAAATTCGTTGAGTATACAAAAGGGAAAGCCCGAAATCAAAGAGGAATCGAATCTATTGTTTGTACGCACTTTTACCGGCGTGAAAGATGTCTGTTATTGTAGCTGTTTCTTTGGTCATAAGTCAATACAATAGTGGTAAGTGTTTGCATTTCTCGCTGGACAATTAGTAAGAAGCTGATCGTGAGATGCATTGTTTGTAGAAGCGTGTTGGCCGACCGATGACCCGTTAAATGAAACGTAAAGTGAAGTTATAAAGGTTAATCGAATCCATACGGTACGGTATCGAGTATAAATGGTAATGAATAAAATATAAGAAACTCCTTTGATGGTATCCATACTAAGGAATTATGAGACATCAAACTTGCTAAAATTACAAAGTTCAAAACCGTTAATATTTTTACGGAATGTAATCGTAGATTGGTTTATTAGATCTTTACAAATAATGTTTTTAAAACTATAAATTTTATTTCCTCATTCCTCAAATGTAGATTTTAAAAATATAGTATCTACATTATTAATCACAAAAAAAGGATTAAAAAAATTATATACAATCATAGATTATAATCATTATGAATAACTTGTTAAATTTTAGAGCATAAAAGAAAGTTCTATAATTCGTTTCTTGTTAAATTACATAAATCACAATTATTGTAATATAATTCATTCTCTTATAAATGCGTCGCGTTATTTTGTTGAAAGCGTAAAACAAAGACTGGGCTGGACACCATTTGTCAATAGTTGCGAGTGGGAAACACATATGACATGCAAGCTTAAGTGACCTTCACTGTTAGTTGTCTCATTAAAAAACTGTGAACATATTGTTACGTATACGTCCTCGTCAATTTTTTTAGCCGCTCTGAAGTTAGCATTTATTTATTCTTAAGTTATCTATATGTTATACGTATGATATAATATTTATTTAAACCTAATATGGGTTCTGCGCATCTATATTTGGAGCGGTCAAAAATTTTGGCGCGGACTGTACGTGGGTGATAAAATGCCGTTTGATGTACTAAAATGTATTCCTACGATATAGTTATACCTTTCATAGTTGTTTTTAGTTGCAATTTGCAAAACTATTTTCGGTTATCGCTTCTAATATTCACAGTAATTGACTTATATATCCGATGAAGAGGTTGAAATTTCCAGAATGCATTTGATTTTTTTTTAAATTTATTTAGGGCAGTCGAATAATGTTTATAGGAAGGGGTAAGTTTCGGGGCATGCAACTGCTACAAATTGTTTGTTTGTTTACAATAGACCGATAAGATGTTAATATTTGCATGTCATGCGAATTGAAGCGCCCGCGTTGAGCGATGCCATTATCTTTTTCTACGAGTTTACACGAGATGCTTGTAGAAAATTCTAGCCTATTCCAGATATTTTATTAATGTTCGAAAAAGTGCATGTTTTTGTATAGCTCAAAAAAATTGAAAAACGGTTTTAATATTAATATAAAGCAATTATATTTCTTATATTATTTTACGCTATTATCTATATATAATAATTACAAAGCGACTTTATTTTCCGGTAGTCATGTAGTCGGCGTACTTATTTTCTTTTGCAATCATAAAGTTATATAATTCACTGGTTTGTTACTATTTGACAATAAAAAGTATTAGTAAATCATTTTGTGCTTTTTATTTAATAAATAAATTTAATTAGTAATGTCATATATTTTTGGTGAACCTAAATGTTTTTGTGACGGACAAAAGCATCTTTATGGGTTCTACTAAGTATTGGTAAATACGAAAATTACATTTTAAGCTCTGAAATGTACTGTCCAATATAATAAGTCTAGGCGATTATCTTTTCGGGGTAATGAAAATGTATTATCCTTCTCTTTACTGATTTGATATATTAGTGTTATTGCCTTTTTGTAATACGGTGTAAGTCGATGACTGACAAAATTAATCAAACCCACAAAAATCCTTTACTTTCAGGTTTCCTTTTAAGGCGAGCTAAAAGCTTTTATCTTATTGTTCGCGAACATGAAACACATGGGGAGAGAAGTAATATTCCTTTTCTATGTATATATTTATTATAATAACACAATTATACTACTGATGTACCAGAAATACACATTTTGAAGGTGGCTTATCGAGCTTGTCACACTTATTGACAAATCCGTGTGCGGAAAGCGGGCAGGTATGGTACCTATGGAATATTTATTGATGTATGGACGTGACTTGACGAGGGTCCATCGGCAATGACTCTAAGCGTACTACGACATTGATTTATTTTTATTATTGTTATTGTACGAGTGTTGCTGTGACCATGGTAGCTTATTAAATAAGTAGAAATTTAAATGTTTAAAATTTGACCTCCGTGGCTTCACATGCTTTTTTTTAAATTTATTCTGTTGACTAGAGCCGTCTAGTGATGAATTATTGTAAATCGGAAAGCATAAACATCATCTCTAAGAAAAAAAACACTTAGGTGTGGCCATTTTGGTGATTATTGGTTGAACTATTTTGAAGTTTATCGAGCTTGAATATAATGACACTCATCTAAAAAAAAACAGTATCTTTGAGCCTTAATCATATCACAAGTAACTATGGGACTATGAACTTTCGATACGGAGTTTTTTCTTAGATGTTTTTTTTTATTAAATTAGCTGTTTGCCATCTTTAATGTCCAATGAAACTGGCCGGTATTATATTTGTACAGAAATATAATGATTGTTTTTTCTATACATAATATATAAATAATATAAGTACAAACGCTGCACTGCGTTGGTAAATTTACTATTTCCATCTAAAAACATATTGTTACAGTAAAGATATGTAATTGCTCACAAACGATAATATTTAACTATTTTACGTAAACAAATTTAATTTTACTTTCGAGGCTGACACCGCGTTTGGTTAGAAGTTTTTTTTAAAGTAAGGGTGCATTTTTTATGCTTTTATAGTTTGATGTATTTCTTTGTTAAAATCACGACCTCCACTGGAAGGCCAAGGATTGTTTTTAAAGCGACTTCGTAAAGCAGAAACTTGTTCATTTGGTTGTATTTTTTTATGTTTGTTACCTCATAGCTTCTTCATTTATAAACCTATTTGGAAAACTATTTTTTATTGGAAAGGGAATATTTTAAAAGAAGTTCCATTTCAACTTATGCCCTCGAAATTTTTTTGATTCGTATTACCAACAACTCGAAACCGCGATTGTCTGCTGTTATCGAGAGCATAACAATCCGTGACCCGCGACCCTCATTTGTCACCAACTTTTTAAATGGCTCCGCTCCGGAGCACCAAGTGCAAAGGGTTAAATTTCATTTCAATTGGACCATTGATTTTGAAGATATACCAAGGAGTTCCTAAAGATCGAATAGTAATTAATCGTATAGTGTTTGAGATATTGGTAGGTTTATAACAATCTAAGAGTAGAAAGGTACCTAAGTATGGTCAAAGACGTTCTAGTGCATTTCCTAGAGTAGAAAATTTTTATGTCTGGTTTATTAAAGTGAAAACTTCTTTCGTTGCATTGAGCGATTTTTGGTAGGAGAATATCTTATGGGAATGCGTCACCGATGACCTCGACATGCTCGTGACTTATTGCGCTTGCGTCAGAGTAGCGAGGTGTAGTATGGCGACCTGTGGACATGAAATGTTGATGTTTTGTGTGGAACTTGTGCAGCCCATCATATGTTTGAATAATTAATAAACTGTATAAAAGTGTATATAATTATTGCTCGGAGTGCCAAACGATGTGAAAACCAGAGTAATGGCAATAATTTCAATTTAGAAGAAAGAAAGAAAGATATATTTATTCACATACATACAACACATACTTACAAAAAAATATATAAATAAAAAAACAAGAGAGACAAGTGTTGCATGTGGTGAAAAGGTCTTTGTCTCAGCACAAGCTGCAAGCTTCCTTGTGGAAGCGTTGCAGCGCTGGTTTTCAGACAAAGCCTGCTGCATCACTAGATAGTATAAAACAAAGTCGCTTTCTCTGTCCCTATATCCCTATGTATGCTTAAATCTTTAAAACTACGCAACGGATTTTGATGCGGTTTTTTTTA
Organism: Antheraea pernyi; assembly: GCA_015888305.1. Classification (NCBI taxonomy): domain Eukaryota; kingdom Metazoa; phylum Arthropoda; class Insecta; order Lepidoptera; family Saturniidae; genus Antheraea; species Antheraea pernyi. The sequence goes on along the minus strand of MU159218.1, from coordinate 1,112 downwards.
ATAGATAGAGTGATTGAAGATGAAGATGAATATATAATAACATCCATTAAATAGTGGAGATATACTGTTATTTTTGAGGTTTGTAATGTGATGTAGTAAATAATTACATAAGCGATTCGATGCAGACGAAGTTGCACAGGTCAGCTAGTATTAATATATAGACGAAATTACAATTACACGGACGCATTTACATGATAATTTCAAATTAATATTAGACATGCCCTTAACCTAATACTGTCTAATACGATACAATAAAATTTATGGTAACGCTGTGGAATTAGATATAATTTTCAAATGATTGCGCACTAGCTCAGAGATCATGTGATGTAACCAGTTTATTCAATTTATTTATTTACATATTTGCAATTTATGACACTTAAATTAAGCAAACTATAACTGATTTAAGAATTCAAAAAAGAACACAGTTTTCCGTTGGTTTGAGGTTTCACTTCTGTCGGCAATCCTTTTGACTGCCTCGTATCTTCTTTCTTGTTAAAATTTTCTTATTTCACAGATGTTTGCGAATTAATCTGAAAGCGCGAATTGTGTAGAATTGAAACCAATGTATTCCCACACGCTATATGAGCTAACAACGAGTTATTGTCGTTTTAAATAACTCGTGAGATCGCGTGATCCAGGACAGACTGCCCCTAATTACTTAATCTAGTCATTTTGCTGTACGCTAATTAATTTGCAATTTGCTTAAAAGGGTTCAAATGTGTTATAAATTACAAAAATGTAATTCGTGTTCTTAGATATTTGTCAACGTTTATCTATTCTCTAATATATTTAATATTATGTTTTTGAAAGTTTCAAATCTGATGACGAAACAACATAATGTGTAAAGTTAAAATTCTCTAAGAAAATCAAGTTGCTAGGTTAGTACAACAAAAAGATTCGAAATTCACTAAATTACAAAATGATAATAATATTTTTAACCCGATTGGTTTTTTTCGTCTCTTCTAGAAGACGGAGATGTCTTCAACAAATAGCAAGTACCTATATTGGCCTAACATGAATAAATTATCTTTGATTATTTTTTTATTTTAAAATTTCCTGCTCACTGGCCATTTATCAAAACCCTTCCCAGGGACTTAATGTATTGCAATTTA
>MU159217.1:264196-283782 GCA_015888305.1 Antheraea pernyi | reverse complement strand
TTGTTTTTGGATTGTACTGTGCTTACCGTCAGGCACAGTGCAGTTGTCGTGCTACTATAAAAAAAATATGTAAATACTTATAAATACATAATTTATATTCCAAAAAGTTTAAATGATTACAACACTAAAATATAGTTACACGACGGAATCGGTTCTGTTCATCGGACTTATAACGGTACAACATAAAGGCAAAATAGGTTGATTGTTAGGTCATATCGGGCTGAGTTGAACGATACTGAAGGCTAAAAATAGGTCATTACCACGGGGTGCGGTCTACATTAGACGTGGTCAGGTTACCGTGAACGGACATTTGTCGTTTCTAATTATCGAAATATTTTAGGCTTTACAGGTTTTAGGGTTAGATCTCATTCTCATCTGATATTAAATGATGATACGGTCTAAAATGGTAAACACTCTAAACCTAGGGGCTGGCTCTCAAGTAGGGTTGCCACCATTTTTTTTGTAGATAAAGTACATTGTTAGGTAGGAAAAACAAAGTACATAGTTTTAAAATTAAATACATTTTATTTTTATTATTATTATGTTTAAATACATATATTTTTTATTACTTTTTGCGATTACATTTATCTTTGCAGTCTATATTTAAATTAAAATAAGTAATTCGTTTTTAATCAAATTCAGAGACGCTTTATTTCTTTCGTCTCGCCATTTGCTATTCACCACAGAAAAAACTCTCTGTGAATGCCGACGAGGCGGGAATATATAATATAACCCACAGAAACACCCACGTCAACTAACAATGGTTCGGTCAGTGAGGGACCGGAGGCCACCTCCCCTCCCCCTTACTGCTACAGTCCGTGTTTTATTACAACACCAGGGGAGTCGAAAGTGCGTTGCCAGCCTGTTTGGGGGTAAGGGGGAGGGGAGGTGGCCTCCGGTCCCTCACTGACCGAACCATTGTTAGTTGACGTGGGTGTTTCTGTGGGTGGTAGTACCCCGAACAGTGTGCTTAGTGTGAGTTTGCAAAAATATATCGAATAACTTTAACTATGCGATCACCGAGGTTACGGGAAACGTAATGAGACCCGAGTACATGCGAGTGTGAGTTCATTTTATGTTGGCGATTCGTTTGACGTTGTCTCACCGTATAAAATGAAAAACAACCCAGTCATCGAGAAGAACCGGCAAGAAACTCGATCGGGTACATTTTTTTTTAACATATATTTCTAATACATTATACAACAATGCTTTTAGTGGATGCACAGAGAGGAGTCAATTCCAGACATCACTATCATTCACATACTGATCCACTCTATAATATCCTTTTGAAACTAAAACCCGTTTGACATGGCGCTTAAATTTACAGTCCGGCAAATCGGTAACATGCTTTGGGACTTTATTGTAGAACCTAACACTATTACCTAAAAAACTATTACTGGTTTTGCTAAGTCTGAAACACGGGACCACCAGTTTATTACAGTTTCTAGTATTTAGATTATGCCGGTCTTTAACTAAATTCAGTTTCTCAAAGTTTTTCCGGACATACATTAAATTATCAAGAATGTATTGGGAGGGCAGAGAATGTATGAAAAATATTATTAACCAAAATTTATAGAGAATTTTGTATTCTACAATATTGATAATGAATACAAATAGCAAAAACCCATAGGTAATAGATATTTACAAAAAAAGCGTAAAAAAACCGGTTTTTGTGACCTTTGACCTTGAAATTTAATAGTTGCGTACGCGCTACCATATGTAGGTTTTGAGACAACTTTTAGAGTGTCAATATACAAGTATTTACAGACTTACAGCTGGGTATCTCGAATTCCGAGATTCTTACCTAATTTAAGCTGAAATGACTGGACTATGTAAGCGTGTGTGCGTGCACGTGTGTGGAGGTGACAATGTGTAATGTTATCGCAGTGATTTAAGATTTTGTGCGAGTGTATCGCGCGAGCAGCGTACTCAAGGGCTCCACGCCGAGGGGACGAACCTAGGCTTGAGCCGCTACCGAATGGGTTTGAATTTAAAAGCTCGATGGTCAAATATGCCTAATGTTATCTTTTCACAGTATTTCACTCTTATGTTAATAAAAAAAAGATCAAATAACATCTTCTATATAAGACTTAGAGTTGCCAACTTTATGTGAGAAAAATAACGTAAGTATGTAACCTCTCTAATTTAGAACTAGAAAAAAGAAGTATTCATAACGAAAAAAAGGACTTTTCCGTTTTGAGTTTTTTTTTCTTACAATACAATTTTCGTGCTTTTAGGACACGCCAGCAACTCATTATCTTTAAAAGTATCATCACTACTTTTACAACTTTAGATTCAAATAAATGAATCATTCTTTTTTTATTTAATATATTGGAAGAGACTCTAGAGAGTAAATATTAAATATTATCGAAAGATCCCAAAGCAAGTATTTAAAAAAAATAAAGTCGGATAAGTTATTATAAAATATAGTTGGCAACTCTTATCGCACTCGTCTCTTTCACTATCGACAGAAAAATAATCGAATCAATTCCTCTTATATATATTTCGTATCGGATAATTACACCGCAGTCACTTAACATTAGATGACCCACAGGTTCGTTTGCTAGTTATGACATAAAAATAAAAAAATTTAGCCGAATCATGTTGACTATTCTACGGAACCCAGCTTGGGTATCCCTGTTCTAGAGTATTTAGTATTTTATACTCATCTGACAATGTGTATGGAGAATTTTATGATGTTCGATTGAGTAGTTTTAAGGCATGAAAGCGTAACAAACAAACAAACACTCACTGTCGTATCTATATTAGTTAGAATGACTCTAAAGATTACAAAATATTAATTTTATTCTTTCCAGGATCAAGTAATAATTCCGTTATCGACAACCGGACTCAAGAGTACACAGAAATCATCAGAACAGGAAGTTGAAGATGACCCATTATTAGTGGTACATCCTAATTATGTCGTCGATGCTTGATCACACATTTTGTTTAAGACAATAACTTTTGTTTAATAAATTGATAAAATCGATTATAATTGTTTTTTTTTGTCATAAGTGGCAAGCGAACAGGTCGGTCACCTGCTGTTAAGTGATCACCACCGTCCATGGACACCAACAACACCAGAGGAGTCGTAATTCAGTGTTGATTTGTAACCATTTGATATGGGATTCCATATAATAAAAGATTATTTTTTTTCGAACTGACTACGCTATTGACCTGGCAAGGTCTTAACAACTTCACCGGACTACTAAGGCGAGCGCTCAAGGATGCACGGCACACCTCGGCTTGGGCTGTTGCCTGATACATGCAATTCGCGACCTATCTGAGTTAACCTAAGCTACTATATACATATATGAGTTGTCACCCTTTGGGGGAAGGGATTAGGGGTGGGAGAGGGAGAGGAGAAGAGGGAAGGGGAGGTGGGTCTCCGGCGCTCTCACTGACCGAACGTAACGCGACAATGCAAGCACTGTTACTTCACGTCGGTTTTCTATGAGAGGGTAGTAGTACCCCGGACGAGCCGATCCATTCATGCTAAAACCAGTAATAGTTTCAGCGTAGCTCTACCACCATTAATGTTTTTGTTTAACATGTTTTATTTAACGTTACTATTATTTAATTAAATTACTATGAATTAATTAGTATTATTTATTTCCGCGACTTCGCCCGCGTGAAACGTTATATAAAAAAACGATTAATAGTCTTCTGAATGTATTAAGTCCATTTACTTATCTACTTTTCTCTCGTCCTAAGTCGGGTCGTCATTCAAATTACAATAACTTTTGATAGAATGAACCGAGTTTAATGAAACTAAGACTAAATGTTCCTCGAAGATATGCTTTATTTTGAAGAGATTTTATCGTACACGCACTATTTTAGCAGTGATACGTTTTCAACCAAACAGACAGTCTAAAATGCCTGCAAAACCGGCAATATTTATTTTTTTACAATGATGTAAAAAGTACTGACATTAATTTACATTCTTATTATATCAGTATATATACACTCATCAAAAAAGTCTAAGCAACATGTACTAATTTAAATTTTAGGATGGTTCTTCACATTATAACGTTGTATTTTATTTTTAAAATAATATCATTAGGGACCTAAATTTCCATAGAAACTTCACAATTTTTGTCGTATTTTGGAGATATGGTAGAAATGTAGCTTTCCACCGGAATCAGCAAAATTTTGAAAGTGGTCTATAAGATAGAAAGTCTGGGTATCACTGATGTAAAGTTTTATCCATATCACAAATCAAACTCTAATTGACTTTCTAGAGGTTTCTATACTTCATTTGATGGAAATATACGAGCGTTACAGAGTGTGACTGAAGACAATTCTTTTTTGAACGCCGTGGTGAATAAATAAAACAAAAGCAAGAAAACTTCAAAGAAGCTACTTTAAAGAGTGTTATAAGATATAAATACTACCATTTTCATCCAAATCTATACACAAAGTATAGAGTCATTGCTACCCTTATATGGAAGAACGAGGATTCCAAAGCTATCTTACCACTGCGCTTCAACTTCACATCCTTACTACCTTTGCTTCTTCCCTGCCTTGTCAAATTTGGTAAGAACTTACTAAAACACCTATCGATATTCTGCCCAATGAGGAATTTATGATAGCTCTCGAGAGATCGAGATCTTTTAGTACGTTTTATAGGGATTACGTTAATAGATCTGTCACTCTAACTTCTACATAGGCCACATAATTATGCCTATATAAAAGCATGTTAGAAAATAAATTCTCCATTGCGTGTATTGCGTAACGAAGCGTAAGTAATGTAATGTGTATCATAACAAAAAAATCTTATACTTATAGAAAAACAACAACCCTTACTCTTAACGACCAATCAGGAGTCAGAGTGCTAATGAAGGTCACGATGAAGCTTCGGCACCACGTGCGCAGGTAGCTAAGTATCGTTAACGGGTTGCATTGCGTGCACATTTCTACTGTCAGTGACATTTATCGCCCGATGAGTCAGTTTAAATTGCATCGACTATAGTGAAATCATAATACTTGTTAATTTTTACTTTATCGTCTCTAAATATAATTGGTTACCATGATAGAGCAAGCTCTAACACAGACCTCTTGAGTAAAAAAAAATCTGTAGAGATGTTGATATACCTACCTCTACTAGGTCTTATACGTGTCCATCATAAGATTTTAATGAAAAACCACAAGCAGAATTGACTGAGCCATGTTTATTGGTTTTATACAAAATCCCTATTTTACAAAATTGATATCTTTCTTATACTATAATAAAACAGTCACAAAGCCAATTCTGTACATTAAATATTTCTTAAAAAATTTTGTCTGTCTGTCCCTTTGAACACGTATCACACTGAAAGTACTAAACCAATTTAGACGAAATTTGGCACAGTGATAACTAATATTACAAGGTTACATTTACTTTTTATCTCATAAAACGCAAGGGATTCTCCAGGATAACGGAAGAAAGTAAAAAAAATGTAGTTCATGATATTCTTGACGGATTTTGGTAAATTTTCTTTATGCTAATATATATATCAGACAGATTAACAAAAAAATTAAGCTATATTTCCCTATGCTACTTTTTAAAAAATACCAAAGAAAAAATGATCGCCGTGTTCCGAACCGTGGACTTTGCCGGACTATATAAAGTCTAGACTTTTTTGATGTGTGTATTTATACCTATGATGGACCGCCCTAGCCGTTTCTGAAAGTCCATTATGAAGTCATTTTGTTATAACTTAACGAAAGGAGTACAAACAAGACATATCTGTCTCTACCCATCAAGGAGTTCCATAACAGTTTTTGAAGTAGGTCATCATCAGATCATTTTGTTCAGTCATGTGGTAAGATCTCGTCACCACTAACAAAAGGACTACAAGGACGACATATCCATTTCTACACGTTAAGGCATTCGAAAACAACTTCTGGATACCACCATCAGCTCACTTTGTTAAGTCCTGTGGTAAGCTCTTGTCGCTACTAACAAAACTACTACAAAGACGACATAATATGTATTTCTAACCGTTAAGGCATTCGAAAACAACTTCTGGATACCACCATCAGCTCACTTTGTTAAGTCCTGTGGTAAGCTCTTGTCGCTACTAACAAAACTACTACAAAGACGACATAATATGTATTTCTAACCGTTAAGGCATTCGAAAACAACTTCTGGATACCACCATCAGCTCACTTTGTTAAGTCCTGTGGTAAGCTCTTGTCGCTACTAACAAAACTACTACAAAGACGACATAATATGTATTTCTAACCGTTAAGGCATTCGAAAACAACTTCTGGATACCACCATCAGCTCACTTTGTTAAGTCCTGTGGTAAGCTCTTGTCGCTACTAACAAAACTACTACAAAGACGACATAATATGTATTTCTAACCGTTAAGGCATTCGAAAACAACTTCTGGATACCACCATCAGCTCACTTTGTTAAGTCCTGTGGTAAGCTCTTGTCGCTACTAACAAAACTACTACAAAGACGACATAATATGTATTTCTAACCGTTAAGGCATTCGAAAACAACTTCTGGATACCACCATCAGCTCACTTTGTTAAGTCCTGTGGTAAGCTCTTGTCGCTACTAACAAAAGGACTACAAAGACGATATATGTATTTCTACCCGTCCAGAAGTTCCATAACAGTACCTCAGATCCAGTGGCGTAGCGTGCCTTGTCGGGGCCCCGTATAAAAATTTTTTTGGAGGCCCTTATATGGAGGTAAAGATTTTTCACAAAAGAAAAAAAATATTGTGAGAAGATATATTTATTTATCACAGTTCGTTATTCAGCAGGGTGCACCACGTGCAGGTGAGGTTGGCTTGGGTGTCTCAAGTCTTATGATGTTATTCAACACCCCTTACACCCCATAGATTATATTAATCCTATTTTTTGAACTGTCCTTCAATACATATAGTGCGATAGTATTAATTTTTCAATTAGCTAAGGATCAACGTATGTCCAGCAATGGGATGGAAATAATAATGTTACAAATACTTATTATAACAATAACTAGGTTAAAACGCTACAACGCTTTATCACAACCATACAACTTACACCATCTTTACATAGTATAAAATTAAGTCGCTTCTGATGTCTGTTCCCGTAGATATTTGAATGATCAAAACGTTTTGTGAAGTGTATAACGTATTTCTATTACGATGTTTTTTATCTAATCAAGTGCAAAGCGACGTACACCTCACTCGCTACGGCGCCTGAGCACGGTCTGGCGCCATAGATAAGCCTGGCGCGACGTGAATTCTTCTTCAATACTTTTGTTTACATCGAATCTATATAAAGAAATAAATTGGCCCTTATTACATAGGAGTTAAGGTCTACGTAACTGACATAAAATTGAGAAATGTATACAACAAAATAATTTTTTTCTCAGATGTAGTGTAGATAACTTGTATTTTATTTTAAACTTGACTATATGTTGCATAAGCAGGTATTTTTTTAATTAAATAAAAAACCTAAATTTACTGAGATTTTCATACCGAAAACCAGGGTGTTTTGCGCGAGAGGGTAACGGAGAATTAATTTTTTTAAATGGAAACCTATTAATTTTAATAAAACAATCATCTGTACATCATTGTTAAAGGTTCAATGTATCTGTAGTTAGTCATTATGTTTACCAAAGTTGTTTTGTGTAATTCTTACCGGAAAACAGTAAAAATGGGCCTATTTTGAGAGCGTGACCTTAAAGACATGAATATATTTAATGAAAGATATTAATGCCAGGCATTTTTTTAAATTGAATGTGCCAGGTGCTATTTTTTATAAATAAGAATGATCAACTTCAAACCATTTCAGTATGGCTGTAATTTTAGTATATATCATATTATTTAATTTTTAATTAATTGAATTTAAGATCATTTTATTTAATAACATTTTTTTTATTTTACAGTTTTTCACGAAAATGGTATAACACAATAAAACGACAATAATTATAATGAGAATGTATATTTTCATATTAAAATCACAAAGTTCAACATCGTTCAAACACTTTATACAAATCATTCAAACTGGCTATTTGTAGTATCGCACCGTTGCTTACAAAACTATTCGGTGGTAGGAAATACTTCCTTATAGCTGGGAATATAACGTGCTCCTGTTTCCTAAACTCGATCGCTTCAGATTCTGAAGACTTTATCGGGTTTGGTTTGGAATAAAATATAGCAGTTTCACGGCTAAACGTTTCGAAACATTCCTTCTCAGCTTCCCAATTGACTTCTGTTACCAGCCGTACTAAATATGTTGGAAGTGCACCCATAAACGGAGTGTGCCCGTCTAGAAGACGATAAATGAGCATTAAAACAATTGAAATAAGTTTTATCACATACTAATGACCAGAGTTAAGAATTTATGATTTTGCAGAACCGTCTTAAAAATTTGGTTTTCACTCTAATATTTGATATAACTAAACGCAACGGGTATTCCCCTGTCAGAGATATCACATACTATGCAGACTTTAAAAATCGATGTAAAATGCAATGACATTTTTTTTTATTTCAAATTAAATTAACAAATAAATAGTAGGAAGCGTTCTAATGATGCGTATTCTTAAAATGCGGATTTCTTTAGCCCAATTGTGATTTGAAACTAGATTAAAAGACACGGCCATATATATCTGTACAAGAATTTAACTCGAGAAAGAATGAGATAAAATACATTATAGTTTATATTAATGTTTTATCACTTTTTGAAGGTTACTCTTATCGAGTGTGAAATGCACACATGACTTGTTTGTTTTCATTTAAGCCATTCACCTTTCAGAGCCTTCGTCCACACTTTTGTGTATTAATATTTTATTCATTCATAAAAATCGAGATACAAGTGACTTTAAAACAGAAAAATTGTCTCACACCATGACCGAGACAAAAAAAGATAGGTCAAAATATAAATCAAACATAATATATTCAGTTGAGGCCATATGGTCTTATGAACGCCAAAACTACCACCAGTTTGGACAAACAACGCAGTCATAGAGAAGAAGATTTAGTATAATATATAAAGTCATACCGAGAAGTAAAGGCAAAGATAGCAGTTCTCCTTCAGCGTTCATCTCTAATGAGAAATACTCAAAAAGCATCGCTTTTTTACTTAGTAACATTTCAGACATTTGTCTAGCCATATCCTTCATATCACCTGAAAAGAATATAAATTGATTTTGAATCTAAAAATATTAATTAATAATATCTTTAGGTAAATTCATTGCAACATCGGTTTCTTCTGGTTTTATCGTCCATTAACATCATAACATAGTGGTTAAATAATAAAAAAAAATGTCAAGGATAAAAAAGAGAATTCCCCATCAGCAACATCACAAGAATTTTAACATTGGAATGGCTTCTCTAAGATCTTTTTTCAACGTACATTAAAGTTAATTCCCACACAAAAGGTCACACTTCCAGACCCAATGGTCTGATCTTTCAGTAAATTAAAAACTTTATTAAGAGAAAACGTGGGCGGAGTTTATTTCATACAAAGGTATTTCTTTGTGTCATCCCTGAATAAAATTTATCTATCATTCATCATTAAATGTTTTTAGACCTCAAAAAGTACTAAAGTTGCCTAATTATAAAGCAGTTTTCAGACGTTCAGCAATTTCAATAAATGTATAAAATAAAAACATACAGACATAAGTAAATTCCTTCTTATAATAAATGTGAAAAAGGAATTAGATACAGTTAATACCAATTATCCAATTTTTTCAGTTGATTGTTTGAATTTTTCAGGTAATAAATACCAATTGCTCAAATTTTTCAGTTTATACCATACATCCAAATTTTTTTAAGGTAATACCAGTTGTACGATTTTTTTCAGGTGATACCAATTGCTCAATTTTTTTCAGTTAATGCCAATTGTTGGGACTTTTTCAGTTAATACCAATTGTTGAAATTCTTTATACATGGACACGTTTTATAAAGAACAAAACTGCATTTTCTACAGAGTATCAAGTTTGTCAAACTCATTTGGTTCCACTCAATTAGAATCAGTAAAACAGTATGTGTCTCACCTAACTCCGAATTCCATTCGGATTCCTGTGCAGAAAGTCCAAGCATCATCAGTTCATCTAACGGTAGGGGATTCGATAGTTTTATTAGACCAAAATTCTGGAAGTCGTACAGAATAGTCTCATAGAACAGTTCTTCACTGGAAATCAAAGGCGTTTTAATTAGAATCATATTTGCATTACACGTAGTTATAAATAGGATTTGTAGAAAATATGTGGTTCAGTGTTATTACAAAAAGTTAAATACGTATTGAAACCTGGTTTTAAAAAAGGTTTCAAATTAAATGCACCGCGGTCGCTGAATGTTCGCTTTTTTTTTTCGAACTGACTACGCTATTGACCAAGCAAGGTCTTAACAGCTTCACCGGACTACTAAGGCGAGCGCTTAAGGCACTCAGCCGATTTTATTTTGACAACTAGCTCAAGGGTGCGCGGCACACCTCGGCTTTGGCTGTTGCCTGATACATGCAATTCGCGACCTATGTAAGCTAAGCTAACTATTCATACATATATACATATGAGTTGTTGAAACATATATGTGTACCAAGCATACATAACTCAACAACTCCTATATATATTTCGTATCGGAAAATATTCTAAACTATTTCAGTTTGATAAGGGAAAAAAGATAAAACCCTTCCACTTGCATGTGTAAGCGTGTATGCGTGCACGTGTGTGGAGGTGATATGAGTTGTCGCAGTGATGTAAGATTTTGTGTAGAATGTTCGCCATCTTGCTCTTTTGTCTCGCTTTGGTTACGTTAGGTTAAACTTGTGAAAAAGGATAACCCTAACTTGACTCGGGCGAGCGCGGTGCATTTATTAGGAAACTTTTTTAAACCGAGTATTTAATACGTATTTAACTTTTTTGTAATAACACGGTAAAAGAATAAGTAATTAGCTGGGACTTAGTAGCACTTGGGAGCTATTGAGTTCCCACTCCAGCAAGGGATGCGGGATTTTAAATGCCGTTAGGCGCTATTCCTTTTAAATTACGATTTAGTGAAACATTTTGTCGTAGTTAGTATGTTGTCCTTTGTGACTGCAATAACTTAACACAGTCACTTAATATCGTGTCACCGCACCGCTCCGCTAGTGAAGAAAACCCGCCTCACCATCGCAACAGGAATAGCTGTCTTCGGCCTTTAGCGTGTACTTTATAGTTAAAGATTCTACTTTAATAAGCGTCTATGCACGTCCGTCCCTTTGTTCGGAGTTACACAGCCGAACTGTTATTTAGGTATTATATGATTTGTGCATTGCATTCACTTTTATGTTTTATTATTAAGACAATCTATTTGCATAACTTCAGTTTGCAATCAACCACAAACAAGTCAACACCACTGTTCGCTATTTACCATTAGCGGCTGATTATTGTAACCATTTATCCTAATAAACCATTTACCATCAAAACATCTCTTTCTTCACACCTCGACCTCGACTCAAGCCTAATTACTCATCCGCACCTGGGGCTATTTACACGCTCAGATTACATATTTTTCACCAATGTTTGGTCTGTCCCTTTTAGTTTTAAAAAGTAAATATAAATTATTTACGAAATAGCCACACTTCGTTAAAGAATCTCCTCATAAGTATGCAGATTACCCCAATAAAGTATTATTTAATCAGGAATGTAGTTTTTGACAAGTTTAACTTAAGAGATACTAGAGGAAAACATTTTATTTATTGATGTCGATTAATCGGTGGAATAGAACTCTTCTAGAAGGTTCCATGTTTTACAAAATTATACCTTCGTTGTTTGAAACTCGATGAAACGAAAAAACGACATTAAAAAGAGATATACATCTATAGAATTTAACGTGCGAGAGAATTAGAATACACTATCGTATATTTTACCATTTTTTAAAGGGTTTACTTATACCGCGGGTCAACTACACATATATCTTTATATTCGTCATTGAAGGTACAACAATAATCAATATAGTTTTTAACATTTAGAAAAGAAAATCAAATGGAAATACAGATAATAATAAGGAAAAGCGAAATCTTTGAACCCCTAATTGGTGTCGATTTCGACTACTGGCACAATGAAAGATATACATCGCAAAATAGCATATGCGCGTTAAAGCTTCGACGCGAAATAGAAATTTGACGAGAGCTCGTGTTTTTATATTCACATTTTTTTATAGACTTTACAAACGTGTTTAGTTCCAATAAAACATGGAAGCACAATCAATTCCTGACATAAATATCAAAGTAACATTCAATTAAATACTCACGCCAATCTCGTCGTATTACACAGGTAGAGCTTCGTCGAATATTGCACTAATGACCTATGACAATCTATACAAGCGATGAATATTAGATTCGCCAATATTTCTCTCAAATTCATATTACACGCGTTCTCTACTTCTAATCTTAACTGTTTGACGCTTGTCAGTTTCGTTTCCACACGTTCGTACTGGAATGTTCTAGTCTTGAACGACTCCTTCGGATCTATGTAAGTTATATTCGCTTTATCCGCTGCTGTATGGGATTTCCATTTATCAGGCACTTTATTTACTACCTCCGGTTCTTCTGTTATAGAGTCATTTATCACTTCATTATCATATTCGACAGCTACTTCTGGTACCTTATTTCCCTCTTCCACAACTTTATCAGCTATATTTTCTTCTTTATCTTTCTCAGAATTATCGTCATCGATGTTAGTACCTTTGTTAGGTTTAGTTATGTGAAAGAATTTATCAATTTTCTGGACATCGGAATTAACTCTGACCATATTATTAGCGTATACTTTAGCTGCATCGGTTGTTTTTTTAACTATTTCTTCGACCGCCGTAGCACCGGGTAAACGAGCTTGTGTGTACATAACTCTGGTGGAATTGCAACTGAGAAGTTTGGTTTCTATGCAAGATTTTATCTTCTCTATTATCTGTTCCTCGTATAAGAACTGCACTTCGTGTTTCGTTGGGTGCACGTTTACATCGACGCTTTTGGGGTCTGAGAGAAAAAAAAACGTGTGCGGTCAGAGGACCCCATGCAAAAAAAAAGTTCCTTACGATTTTTTTTTTAATTCGGAATGTAGAGATGTATCAATTCAATATATACAATTAGATTTTTCCTATTTATATATTTCCGTCACGTAAGGAAAAAGCGTTACGGCCTTTGCATGTCTCCCTTTCTCTCTGTAATCTGTATATTATTATTGTTATTTTTTATTATTATTATATTATTTTCTATCATTTTTCCAATACAAATAAATCTAAGTCAGGAAATAATCCAAACAGTTTCAGGAACAATATTGAATAAGATCCCAATCAAAATAGGAAAAATATAATTTATTTAAAAAAATATATAAAATAGTAAATTATTAATCATTAAAAATTACTATAAAAAAACAATAAGAATAAATTTTTATGAAATATCCATGCGTTCACTATTCTGCTCGTCTGCTCAAATTTACGGCACTCGCACGCATACGCACATCTGTATATAATAGAAAGAAACAGAGAGAAAAAGATGTAACGCTTTTTCCTTACGTGACGATTTTTTCTAGTCAACTTCTACCACATCCCGCGTTAAAAAACTTCGTTCCAAAAAAATGAAAATTTATGTTTTTACGCAATTGGAACTATAGTGAGTGTAGAGCGAGATAGGGGACGTGAAAGAGAGACAAGTGTGATTGAAATATAAATGAAGTGATTGATATTCCATACCCTTTGTTACCCTGCATTAATAGTACCTAAAATTTGCGTATCCTTCATTTGTCTTAGTTAAAATACATAAAATATATATCGGAGGAGCCACTATTGACCTGCGATACCGCGCTATTGACTATATCGGGGGTGTTACTAATGACCTCGAACGCTATTGGTTGAAGTTATCGGCTGTTCATTATTTACCCCGATGTGAGTCGTCATTGCTTGGAAGTATCAACAGCTGTTTATGTATCATTGATGCCTTAAAAGACGACCGATGACTAGACGCTGGGCATACTCGCTCAGACAATTGAACAAGTTACACCTACGGATAATTTCTCGTAACTATAGGCAGTGTCGTGTTTCTATATCGGTTAACGTTTCGTTCGATTGTGCTTGGTGGATTCATCTATCAAATCATAACCATGACGTCACTATGGATGACGTCATACTACCACATGGACGCCATTTTATAGCTGCCCCGACATATCAGATAATAATATCAGAATACATTATTACCATTGGTATTTTCTGCTTTACATGAAGACTTTATTTTTTAATTATAATATACAGTTATTTTTAAAACAGTGGTAGCATTTATAATTCAAAGTATATAAGATAAAATCCATAAAAATACTTACCTAACTTAATACTCAGATATACAAAGGCGTGTGAATTTTTTGGTAAATAGGTTGAATATATTGAATCCACTGCTTTCCGAATGGCTGAAACCAAATAGATCTAATAATAGAGAGTTATTTTCTTTTTCTCTCCATTCAAAGTCTCATTCTGTTATATGTATTAAATCTAATACTACTAATTATCTCCTTTGTAAAATTGCGAAATAATCTATACGTGTCTGTACTTTTAGATTTTTGTGAGAAAAATTGCTTTTGGAATATTTAATATAATACATTTCAAACATTTTTAGAAATATATGTATGCCTGTTTATTTGGACACGTATCACAGCTAAAGTATAGTCCGAGTCAAATGTTTTGGCCGCTCTGTATATAGCTTTGAATTCGACTTTGCGCATAGTACAGTCAAGACGTTAATACAAAACGAATTCAAAATATTAATATAGGAATTTGACATTGACATTTATTAATCTTTGTTTCGATATTATACATTTTGAATATAAAAATAAACAGATATGAAGTAATAAAACAACAGTAAAAACTAGAAACGGACAATAGTAGCCGAACAATAGACAAAGCTAGAATATTAACAGTTCGCCACATCATGCCATCATGCATTTGTCAGTTATAGGTTCATGATAAAAAGAAAGTCATAAAGCACATCCCCAAGTAACATTTAGTTTTCATTAAAATCGGTCCACTCATGAAGTTATTGTAATTTGAATGACGGCTCGAGTTAAGTACGAGACAAGAGTTGGTGAGTAAATTATTTTACAAATTATCTTACAATAATAAGGATTGTATCGTCATCATTATGCAATAGAACCTTTTTATATAAATCGATTGTTGACGTTTTTTTTCGAACTGACTATGCTATTGACCTGGCAAGGTCTTTACAGCTTCACCGGACTAGATTGTTGACGTTCAGATCTCAGTTAATTAATAGTATCGAGACTCAAACGTTTTGGTAGTCATGCACGTGAACGTCAACAAAAAAGAAAGAGGTGTCAATCATTCTTCTGTTTTTTTTTTCATCGAACTATCGAGGCGATCATGTTATAATCGGCAGCTGAATCACCAAATATATCTATAATTTATCATTGGTGGAAGCTCAGCGGTCAGCTGCAACACAAAAGAGATCACGAGGTATGTGCATTGTATCTTTACTGTTGTTAGCTGGATCTGAACGAAAACTTTAAAGGTTCTCGAAGACCCTTAGGGGTTCCCCAGAGTAGCAGAAAGCCACCATAAGTATTTCGGCGGTGCGCATGCTACAAGGGTATTATATATTATGTAAGGTACAGTAAACGAAAGACTTGCATTAAGTTCCACACAGACTGAGTCCCTGTTACAGCTAGCCAGTAAATATAAAAAATAACTGACCGACTGGCTGACAAACACACGGCCCAAACTACTGAGGCAAGAACCGTGAAAGATTGCATGTAAGTTCCTTTATACACCGTATGTGAGCATAAAGGAAAGATTCTTGGAAACGCATCCCTTAAGGTGGGGTAATAAAGGGGATGAAAATTTGTATGAACATTCGTCATGCTTCCGTTAGTTAGTATAGAAAGAAATACTTTATTTTTTGAACAACCATGCAATTAAATTAAATTAAGCAAAAATAAATTGATTCGTAAAATATTTAAAAAAAAATGTCCAGCAATCAGCAAACCTATTCAGCAAATATGTGCAGTACAGTAGTACTTGCAGCACTGATTTTTGATAACGAGCTCAAATGATAATAAACGGACGTTCAGTCGGACATATTAATGTTAAAATACGAAATTAAAAGAACAAACCTATAAGTACAAACAGATAACATAGGCACACATAACATCTCACAAATGATCACAGTAATGTACCATACGGTTTTTAAATATTTTTGATTTTGTCAATAAATAGTTTATAAACAAATCAATCAAAATTAAAATATTAAATTGAATAATAATAAAATGATACAATAGAATTAATTATGTATACATGGGCACGCGACCGTGCTGCCATCTGGTTTCAATGTAACTAATTAAATCAAAGCTTCATTATCTGTGGTGCCATCTATCAGCTAATTCGGAACTTAAATAACACAGGAAATATTATTAGCAACTCTTTGTTATAAAGTAAATAATATATAGAACCGTTATCATAAACCAATCATATCATATTTGAATATATTAATTGAATAGTAATTAAATTATTATTTTAAAAATGTATAGTGGTCGACGTTAATAAATGTATATATTACTAGTGTTACATCATTACATAGTATAAAACAAAGTCCCCTACCGCGTCTGTCTGTCTGTCTGTTCGCGATGAACTCAAAAACTACCGAACGGATTTTCACGGGGTTTTCACCGGTGGATAGAGTGATTGATGAGGAACGTTTTAGTATATAATTCGTCAAGGATTTTTTCATAATGAGTGCTGAACCCGCTAATCATCGATAAATGCCTTTTATAATTCTCATATGGTGTATTTATTTTTAACTTAAGCGCCATCTCTTATAACGGCAAAGAAGTGCCACTTCAATCGTGTGCAATGGTTAGACACACTCATTTTTTTATCGAGTCTTTATGGCGGTTTCATTTTGATAATTTGCTGCACTTAATAGCCGGTTTTCTCTAGGATTAGAGGTGTTTACTGTCCTAGACCACAAAACCTGTAAAGTACAAAAACAATAACAATGTCTCTTCGCAATGTGACGAGTTCTCTCGATGGTCGCCGTTGTTTTTGAATTGTACTGTGCTTACCATCAGGCACAATGCAGTCACTTTGCCGGGCTAGAATAAAAAAAAACAGCACACACCTTGTGAATCCACCATCCTGTGGTTTATAAAGAGCAGCATAGTTCCTTTCTTATGTGAATAATTCACGTTTGTGATATAACCACATACAGACAATTTTAACGTTGGATCTTTTATTTCTATCTCCATTAGTTCTCGTGCTATCGAATTCCCATGTATCTAGAACATTACATAAATATATAAATCCTAGATTCTAAAGGATACGTTTTTTTTTTAAATATGCGGTACTTTTGTTAATTTAAAGAAATTTTTCTTGTTTTTCTGGGTAGTGAAAAAAAAAATTCGTTTTTGTAACAAACCTGAATCAGTGAAATTCTTCCAAAGTAGATAGGCACATTTATCTATTAAATAAAATAACAGAGTTCAGCCGTCCTGCGTTCATCAGACATAAACTATTCAAGAGATTTCAAATTTTTTTCATTTATTTTATCGACACCTCGCCATTATTAAAAAAATCTTAGAAATTGTTATCATGATATCGTCAATTAATATAAGATAGGTGCTACAGAAAACTAAAGAAGTTTTGTAAACAAAGTATATTTTTTTATGTTTTATATTGCAGACAATAAACAATGTAGAGGAAGCAGCAAGTATCAGCTACTAAAATATATAGAAGTTTTTATTCCCTTTATATCTATTATGAACTCTAGAAACAAGAAATTATTAGATAAATCGATTTATATAATTAATACTGAGAAAAAAAAATGTTTTCATTTTGCTTATTTTTTCGACAAGAAACGCAGTTTGCTGAGATTTTCAGAATTCTCATATCTTATAAGCACGAAACATATAATAATATTTCAAGATCAATTTAAACATATTTCCGCGGCCGACTCCTTATAGTTCTACCCTAAGATTTTTCTACTTACAATTCGCACGTTGTCAATAACTGACGAGTTCATCGGTGTTTTGAGGTCTGTGTTTTCACCAAACTTCTTCAGCGTGAAGCTAACATGATTATTATGTATAGCGTAACCGCCGACCACTTCCATAATGTGTGCATACTCATCCGTTGGACTCAAGAGCGCCTTCTTACGAGTAATCACTGTATAGAACAGATCTTCCACTGTGATCTGTGTACCGTTGTTACCGGCGCATGGTTTTATTTGCCCTTTCAGTCTACCATTCTCATATGACGCCCTTGAAAATATTACAAAATATTTTTATTCCAATTATTCTATTACAAAGCCCCTACAGGAAGCATATGTGGATTAAATCCCAACTTGCATTCAGAACACGGAAATCCATAAAAACATTTTTTTTTCATTTTAATAGGTTTTAGTGGTTGACCACAAATAATTTGTGGTCCACAATATCAGGTGTATTTTCAATTTGAGGGTGGTAGGTAGCCAAGCGGGCTTAGAAAAAGACATACCACCAATATAATATCCATTTTTATCGCTTAAAACATGATCATTGATTGAAACGACTATCGCGCCATCTCGTGTATATTAATGAATCAGTACCATTCAAGTGCTGAATGCATGTACAAAGTTTTAATTCAAATGAATTAATAATGCGGGAACACATAAATACACAAGAATAAAAATTTACAAATAAAGACAATTTTCCCTATTAATATCTATATAAATAAAGCGATAATGGTGTGTCGTTTTGCGCGCATCACGTAAAAACTACTACATATAATAAATAGGTCTATGCCGTTCTGCAGTACTGGCCATTTCAAATCAAAATAATTTATGTTTGGGTAAGAATTCTAATTCCAAATTAATTTTATTTTAAAAACATGAAATTCTTTTTCCAAAAGTAGTCATTTGTTTATTGATTAGTGTTACATTTTCATCGCATTTCAATATTTTTTGTCATCATGGATACGTTAAAAATTCGAGTAATTATGGAATATGAGTACCGTCGTGGCAGCAACGCGGCACAAGCGGCACGCAACATCAACGTCATTTAAATTGTGAACCGATTTTAATGATTCTGTTTTTATTTGAATTGGTACACTATGTAGTGATTAACTGCTACCTATGTATTTGTCCGTGTGAAATTGATCAAAAATATGTTACAACCGCGTGAGACGTGTGCCTTACTGACTCCAAGAATAAATATACATAATTGAAAGTCATATATTTGTATGTAATATGAATTATATCATCTTTTTGGTCAATTTGGCGATTGTTTTGTTTTGTTTACCACGTTTGCTTCTACATAACTCAGTTATTATAACAACGTATAAGAATAAGTTAAGTATATCGACAATACGGGCATATTATATCTATCTATCTATAAAATAAAAGATTTAAGATATATTGTTCGATAATGTATAGCTTATAATTTTCATTACTTTCATATATAGTGTTAGTGAGTACTGAGTTTAGTATATAGTAGGTTGAAGTTCCAGTTACGTTGCTGATGATAAATCCCATCCCACTCGATATACTATTTGTATTCATATATCTAATGTACACGTTACATGTTACAGTTGGCGTGAGTGCCGTAGTTACAAATGTTTTTGAAAAAACGTTTCTGTAATGTACACA
>MU159217.1:199238-262779 GCA_015888305.1 Antheraea pernyi | reverse complement strand
TGTATGTTAACCGATATTTTCGTCAATTGTGAACCGATTTTAATGGTCCTTTTTTATTTTAATTGATACACTATGTAGTGATTAACTGTTACCTGTGCATTCGTCCGTGTGAAGTTGATCAAAAATATGTTACAACCGCGGGAAACGTCTGCCATACTGGCCTAGAATAAATATACATAATTGAAAGTCATATATTTGTATGTAATATGAATTATATCATCTTTTTGGTCAATTTGGCGGACATATTGTTTTATTTACCACGTTTGCTTCTACATAACTCAGTTATTATAGCAACGTATAAGAATAACTTAAGTATATCGACAATACGGGCATATTATATCTATCTATAAAATAAAAGATTTAAGATATATTGTTCGATAATGTATAGCTTATAATTTTCATTACTTTCTTATATAGTGTTAGTGAGCACTGATTTTGATATATAGTAAGTTGAAGTTCCAGGTATGTTGCTGATGATAAATCCCATCCCATTCGATATACTATTTGTATTCATATATCTAATGTACACGTTACATGTTACAGTTGGCGTGCGTGTCGTAGTTACAAATGTTTTTGAAAAAGCTTTTCTGTAATGTACACACCCACTCATAATTTTACATTTCTTTAATAATTTTTTAAAAAAAGCGTGCGGAGCCGCGGGTAACAGCTAGTACCTAATATTTCGATCCATTTGTTGTTAACTACATTTCCTAGGACACGTGGTATTTATCTAAAAAAAAAAGATATCGCAATAACTTAATTTTAATATAAAATAATAAGTTTTACGAAACTACGATTTTTATGAGAACTACGCGTTCAGCAACGTGTTCTGAGTAAGCGGTGTGGTGTTTATGTTTTTTTTCTGCACATAAAATATATTGTTAAGATAATAAACGACGAATATGAAGTACAAACTATTACCTAGTTATAGATAGGCTTGTGAAGAGGAAACTCACAAAATCTTCATTAGAGATAATCATTATTACAACAACTATATAATGCACTAGCTGTTACCCGCGGCTCCGCACGCGCTTTTTTAAAAATTAATTAAAGAAATGTAAAATTGAAAGTGGGTGTGTACATTACAGAAACGCTTTTTCAAAAACATTTGTAACTACGATACGAACGCCATCTACTGTAACATGTAACGTGTACATTAGATATATGAATACTAATAGTATATCGAATGGGATGGGATTTATCATCAGCAACATACCTGGAACTTCAACCTACTATATACCAAACTCAGTGCTCACTAACACTATATAAAAAATTAATGAAAATTATAAACTATACATTATCGAACAATATATCTTAAATCTTTTATTTTATAGATAGATATAATATGCCCGTATTGTCGATATACTTAAGTTATTCTTATACGTTGCTATAATAACTGAGTTATGTAGAAGCAAACGTGGTAAATAAAACAATATGGCCGCCAAATTGACCAAAAAGATTATATAATTCATATTAGATATACATATAAGTCTTTAAATTATGTATATTTATTCTTGGAGTCAGTAAGGCACACGTCTCACGCAGTTGTAACATATTTTTGATCAATTTCACACAGACGAATACATAGGTAGCAGTTAATCACTACATAGTGTACCAATTCAAATAAAAAAAGAATCATTAAAATCGGTTCATAATTGACTAAAATATCGATTAACATACATAAAAAAATACATACAACCGAACATAGTAACCTCCTCCTTTTTCGAAGTCGGATAAAAAAAAGTCCTTTGTCAGCTTATCTGTTCGCGATAAAGTCAAAAACTACCATTTTCATGCTGTTTTCATCAGTTGATAGAATGATAAATTATGGGGAAGGTTTATGTATAATTTTCCTGAGATCATAGCGTTCAACCAAACAAACAAACAAACTCTTCAGCTTTATATATTAGTATAGATTATTCCTCTGCAAATGGATAACATATTAAAATTTCATTATTCTGCTGTTGAGCATCTGTTGCTCTTATTATTATAGACAATGGCAATGGTCCGCCGATGTTATCGCATCATGTGAAAGATTAAGCATTATGCAACAACGAATGGGTGTAAAAGAGAGAGCTAGTTCACATTATTCATACAAGTCACAAAACAAATAAGACCCAGTCCGTTAGTGGTATCCGCCGCAAAATACGAACTCGTACCAAACGCTGCGCGTTGTAAAAGACGCCCGCGACATATTTTTACCGACCCTCCCGATGAAATAACGGCCGTGAGCGATCAGTACCAGCCTGTCTCTCCAAACAGAGCGTGCTCACGCCCACGCCCGCGTAACCACAGATCACACCACCGTGGTCTAGGGATAAATTTCGCTCCCGCACACCAGACTAGGCCCCCCTCGGCAACTGCTCAAGCCTAGGTCCGTTCCCTCGCAAGACCGAAATTATATTAGAAAAAGATAGGGAATAGATAGATAGAAAAGAGGGATAGAAGAGAGGAAAGGGGAGGTGGGCCTCCGGCGCTCTCACTGACCTAACGAAACGCAACAATGCAAGCACTGGTACTTCACGTCGATTTTCTGTGAGAGGGTGGTACTACCCCGGACGAGCCGACCCATTCATGCTGAAATCAGTAATAGCTTCAAAGTAGCTCTACCACCTTCAAAATATGTCTAAATTTGTGGTTTAAATCCCACATAGGGCAAATAGTTATAAGACCTACAAATGGTTGTTTTGAATCTGTGTTTAATGTATATAAAAGTTGATAGGCTGTTTACCTATTACGAAAAATATAGAAAAATTAAAAAACAGAGATCTCGTACTTATATGCACATTTTCCTGAAGCAGTTTTCGTTAGAATTGTAAGATGTGCTATGTGACTGATGCTAGCAAGAGCCTCTCCACGAAAACCGTATGTGTTGATGTGCCTTAGATCTTCATACTCACACATTTTGGAAGTAGTAAACCTTTCACATACAATCTCCAAGTCTTCATTTCTAATGCCAGTACCATTGTCTTGTATCTGAAATTTTACATGTATCAAATTTTAACATCTTAAAAAAACTTAAATCAATGCCCCTAATTAGAACTAATCCCATATTTATGTACAACATTTTTTTTTCTGGTCTGACTATCCTATTGACCTGGCAAGTCCTTAACAGCTTCACCGGACTACTAAGGCAAGTGCTTAAGGCACTCAGCCGATTTTATTTTACAACTAGCTCAAGGGTGAAAGCCTAAACTGAACCGACCACCAGCCTTTGTAATGCCACGTAGGGGTGGTGCCATACGGCCACTTTAACCGGCGAAAACTCCACGACAACCAACGCCGCACTATGGGAGTTTCCCGGGGTTGCGTTAGCAAGCTCCGCAACACCCCCGGCGGCAGGCGTTTCCCACGCCATACCCGACTGAGGCAGACCGGTTGCGAGACTGCCTCCCAGCCCGCCGAACCCGTGCAATGGGAGTCTAGGACCCCGCCCCTTTCCTCCTGGGTTCAGCCAGCAGCGGAGAGGCTAGGCCGCTCCGCCACCAATCTGAGCTAATCTAAGCTAACTATTCATATATATATGAGTTGTTGAATAATATATGTGTACCAGGCATACATACCTCAACAACTCTTATATATATTTCGTATTGTATACAACATTAATTTATACAGTAGTTTTGTTCCATAATATGGAACATTAACATTGTTGTTTGTTTTTTTATTCGCTTATACATTATAAATAAACATTTTTCGAAGAAGGTAGACTTAGTTGATGTTGCATCTATATGGCTTAACTATTTGTTTTTAACAAACTGGTAATAGTATCTTAATTAATAGTGTTAGGTTTTACAATAAAGTACCAAAACATTTTACCGATTTTGTGTTAAAATGTATTACCACATGAATAGGTATCTAAAATTATACGGGTATCTAAATCTAAAACATAAAAAGTCCAGTAAGTAGAATTCTTTTTTGTCCAAACTTTAGTCCCTTTGCTAAATACTACAGAACTAATTTTAGGTAATTCCCTATAGTTCTAAGATATAGACACAATAGACATATTTGTTGATTAAAAAAAAATGTGCTTTATATGCTTCATATTTTTGTAAACAAATAAAATGTCCCTTACTTCCCTTACCACTATCTATTACAACTCCAAACTCAGTAATCAAAGTGATGTATAATGTATTCAGGCGGTTCTATTTTAAGCTATGTTTATTGGTGTGTATTTTTTCTTCTAAATTTATATTTATTTTATTTAGTCTTAAATTTGTGGTTACAGTAGCTATACCTCTTTAGAGTGATTATCTGTAACGTGTTATGTGTCTGTAGTATTAGTTTGTTTTAAATTATGTTTTAAATGTATTTTATTTATTTATTTTATTTTATTTATTTTCGCTGTCTGTATCATGGCGAGTGTTCTGAAGAGCTATTCAATTTAATACCTTCCTCTCCTTTTCATACCCGAACCACGCGTGCTGGGCTCCGGAGCCATAGTTTTACGGTAAATCCTATCTGGGCACGAACTAAAAAGTTCGCAACTTCTTATCTCTGCCGTACCGTGAAGCTGTGGAACAATCTCCCGGCCAGTGTGTTCCCTCCTTCCTATAATATGGGGTCCTTCAAGCGTAACGTGAAGAGACATTTATGCAAGCCGGCATGACAGCGGCGACCGTTGAGGGATAGTGTGTCTCTCGGTGGTCGCCATTGTTTTTAGATTATACTGTGCTCACCATCAGGCACAGTAAAGTCCCTTTGCCGTGCTACGATAAAAAAAAAAAATGTTTTAAATTTTGTATTAACAATGTATGACAGACTGAATATCTGTTTATCATCATATATGCTCCTATCGAAAATCATTGCTGCAGTACTACTATATTGCACAATTTTTGCTGAAGGGGTTCACCAATTATTGGACATTTATTTTTCATTTTCAAATGTTTTTTTTTCTGTCTATCTAGTTTGTGTAATTTAACTTTATTGTATAATAAAATTGTGTCAAAAGCATAGTCAGTTCGAAAAAAAAAACATATTCCTTTTTCACCACTGATATGAACAGCAAATCATTTTACTTTCACAATTTATAAAACACTAGCAGAATCGGCAAATGTCCTCCCGCTCCGATAATAAAAAAAAATCATGACAAATTATATAGCTAAATGTTCCTTATAAATCATTTTATCTGCTGGTGGAACTCTATGAAAATTTGTGGGGCTGCATTAGAAATTCGCATCCTGAAATACGGGTTGAGGGGGTGTGAGGGGTGGGGGAGGGGGTTGACTACCCCTCTAAACCACTCCCCCGCCGCGGAAAGTTATAGTTACTGAGATATTCATGATCAAAGTTTTGAAATCATGTCGCCTCCGAACAATCTTTATTTAAATTACTAATTTTGTATATTAACAACATAATGATTTTTAAGTTTAAATTCAACAGTTTGTACAATACTATGTCTATATATAAGCAGAACACAAAATGATTGCTGAAAAAATGTATATTTTGTGGAAAAAAATAAATTTTAAGTATTTAAAACTCTTGTAACAGTACTAAAAATTATAGTAATTTTGCACAAAAAAAAGTTGAGTTAAAAATAATAACTTAAATGAAACTATGTATATCTTCTTCTTCTTCTTTTTAAAATGGCAACATGTGTGCGCACACAATTTTGCCAATGTCAAGTGAATGGAGCCATAAACAATGGAAGTTGCGCCAGACAATTAAACAATTATCTTTATATCCAGACCGGGCTATCTACAAACAGATACCACAAAGAAAGCACATGTAAACTAAACATACAACATATTGCTAGAATACAGACGTACACAGGAGCATCACACTAAAATCTAAAGTTTAATTTTGTTAGTATTAATAAATTTCGACAGGCATTCTAGAATTAAATGATTATCCGTAACAAGGGTTAAGAGACACATAATGTTAGTAGGACGGGGAATAGAAGGAGGTAGAACATCATAGAGAGAGACTCTGTTTCTAGGGCAATTAAAAAATATGTGATCCGGTGATCCGTCCTCTAAGCCACATTCACAAATAGAGTGATCCCTGATCCTTATTTTATTCAAATGTACTGGAGTGCTGACGTGCCCAAGGCGCAAGCGGCAAATAATAGAGACAACATTTTTACTAACATTTTTAAATTTAAAAAACCATGGCTTTTGCGGGATATCAGTTTGCAAAGACCCATAATGCTTGCCCTTTAATTTCCGAGACAAATCCCAACTCTTTTGCCATGCATCAAACAATCTTAATTTAGATAATAAGCATAAATCCCTTGCATAAATTCTATAATGATCCAAAGAACCCGACTGGATAGCAACTTTGGCACAGGAGTCCACAGTTTCATTGCCCGAAATTCCACAGTGCCCCGGGATCCAGGCAAGAACCGTACTAAAACCTAAATTGTAACACTCATACAATGCTTTCCTAATTGTCAATATAACTGCGTGCTTATCTTTGGAACGGAAAGGGTTAGACATAATCGCTTCAAGGCAGCTTTTGCTGTCGGTAAATATTATGGATCTCGTTAATTTGTGTGCTTTTATAAATAGTACAGCTTCAAGGATGGCGACAGCTTCCCCAGTAAACACTGTGGTACCAGGAGGACATCTATAGCTTAATATAATTCTGTGCTTTGGTACCCAGACCGCTGCACCAACATGTCCAAAACTGACTAACTTAGAGGCATCAGTAAAAATTGGAACCCATCCCTCCCATTCCTTAGCTAGTTTTTCTTGAAATTTACTGTTGGCTTCGACAGTATCCTTGTTAATGTCAAAATGCATTATAATGGTTGGTTGGAAGGTCAATGCATAGTAGTTAGTATCAAACAAGGGGTTGATCTCAAATTTAAAGATTGGAAATGTTAACTTGCTGATTTTGTAAAATGATTGAAGTATACACGGAAGGTCTTGTAGCGAGTGGTGTCCAAGGGATTCAACCTCTTGCAAAAGGATCTGAAGTTTAGGGATTAAAGAATGGCTTGTGTTTTGGAAAAGTTTGTAAAGGAATCTATCTGACAGGTATTGTCGCCGAAGATACAGAGGCGGTTCTACACATTCTACTTGTAGCGCATTAATTGGAGACGATTTCATCGCACCCAAGATTATTCTTAGGCATTTAGACTGAATGCCATTTAGCTTTGTTAAAGCAACTTTAGTGCAAGGGTCAAGTAGAAATGCTCCATAATCCAAATGACTTCGGACAATGGCATTATAAATAAGCTTTTGTGTATAGGGGTGAGCACCCCACCAGACACCAGCCAAGGTTCTTAGTACGTTTATTGATTTTTCGCATTTCTCCACAACAAAATTAAAGTGAGGAATACCTGTTAACTTACTATCTAATAATACGCCAAGAAATTTTACATGGGCCTTCAGGGGAATAGGTTCTTCATTATAAAGTATTTCTATATATGGTACCTGCCTTTTCTTAGTGAATATGACAGCTGAAGACTTGGGAACTGCTAATGTCAAACCATGGGTATCAAGCCACTGGCCTAGGTATGATAAGGCTGTATTTAACTGAGCCACTGCATAAGTAATAGACGGGCTAGAAATATATAATACTAGATCATCGGCATACTGTAGTATCTCACAAAAAGATTCTACCGCTTGGTTGAGATCAGCAGTATATATATTATAAAGCAGAGGACTAAGGACCGAGCCCTGGGGTAGTCCCTCCCATACAAATCTTGGGCTACACAATCCTTCCTGTGTTTTGACATGGATCGCTCTTTCCATCAGGAGGTTGCTTATGTAGTTGGTCATCTTCTCTGGGACACTCAGCTGAACAAGCTTGTTCCTGAGCACCGGAAGGAGAACCTTATCATAAGCGGAAGCCACATCCAGAAACACTGCTACTAAAAATTTCTTTTTTTGAAACGCACATCGAATGTCGGTTGTTATTATACTCAAGTTATCCATGGTAGACATATTTTTCCTAAACCCTGTTTGAGACTTTGCTAATAAATGATTATTTTCTACAAACCACTTACACATTAAGGAATAAATGATTGATAGAAAACCATAAATCTTGAGAACCAAAATAAAATTATTTACAATAAACTTTTGTCTTCATTTTTCACTCAAATATTTCATATTTAAGCTCATAGTGGTAAAAAAATATGATATATAAAACAGTAAGGAATTTGATGTGTTCGCAATTCTAACCTACATAGAGAACTAGGGCGGGAGAGAAGCTGCGCTTAGTTCTCGCCCTATTCCTCTATTAACCTAACGTGACTTAGTCGGATTTGCTCTGACCAGTTTGCTCGCTCGCTTGCCTGTGTTATGTGTGGAGAGGCTTTATGATCATACAAATAATTTATATTATAATTTTTTCTAGGGTTGAGACAGTTAAGTTTTTTTTACTAAACATAGTAACATAGTTAATGGTGGTAGAGCCACGCTGAAACTATTATTGGTTTCAGCATGAATGGGTCGGCTCGCCCGGGGTAGTACCACCCTCTCATAAAAAACCGACGTGAAGTAACAGTGCTTGCATTGTTGCGTTTCGTTCAGTCAGTGAGAGCGCCGGAGACCCACCTCCCTTCCCCTCTCCTCTCTCCTCTCCCTTTCCCTCCCCTAACCCTTCCCTACAAAAGATGGCAACGCACTTGCGACTCCTCTGGTGTTGTTAGTGTCCATGGACGGTGGTGATCACTTAACAGCAGGTAACCCACATGTTCGTTTGCCACCTATGACATAAAAAAAAATAAAAATAAAATAAAACAAAAAATACAAGATCTGGAATCATTCCATTTTACGTCATACAAATAATTTATATTTGATTTGTTGTTATTTTTCTGAAATAATAGTGAACAATTATACATGTGTATAAAACAACAAAATTATAGTATTATAAACCTTAAAAATGCGCATTTAAAGGAAAATTCATGTTCCGTTACACATAACTTCAAACACATATTTTAAAAAAACTACGCGTCTCCGCGGGGCGAGGGGGTGTCTTTTGAAAGGGGTAACCACCCCCTATAAAAATCAACCCTTAATAACCCCAAATTCGTGATGCGAATTTCTAATGCCAAGCCAAATTCGTTCAGTAGTTTTTGAGCTTATCGCTAACAGACAGACAGATGTGGTAGAGGACTTTTTTTTATATTATGTAGTGATAGTGAGACGTTACAATATTGCTTTAGATATATGTTGATTATTGTGCCATTTGTTTTAACGAATTCATATAGGTACCTTTTTAGTTAGGTATATCAATGATTTATTTATTGTATTACTGTTATTAATCAATTATTATTTAAATAAATAAACAAATGATCATTAGTAGCTTACCTGTAAATACTTTAATCCACCAGCCTTTACTGTTATAATAATATTGGTCGATTTTGCATCCAAACTGTAAACAGTGTAATAAGAAATAAATTTTAATGTAATCATAAATAAATAAAAAACTCGTTGACTATCGTTTCAAAGGGGAAAAACGAAGCTAGCTGCCAAACCACTACATAACTAGTGAAATAAAAATATCTCATATATGAAGACATTTGAAACCTACCTGTTTTCAATAAGTTCTTTTATAGCGTTTGCAGGCCTCTGAATAATTTCTCCTGCAGCTATACGATTAACCACATCTTCATTTAACTTTCTTATACTACCAGGTTGAGCCATATTTAACTTCTAAAGTATTTAGAGCGTTAGTTTGAACACATATTTATTTTTATTATAGAAATGTATTTTGTATGAAAACCAAAGTACATACTCTGTGGGTACATATGAAAACAATTATAGAAAGCGCCAAACATGAAAACATGACATCCGGCAAAACTAGCGTTGCCAATTTCAATTGTTCAAATTCCTCCAAAATGCTTTTTGAGGAATAAAATATAATTGCCTCTCAAACTTAAAAAAAGAGAAACAGTGAAAAATTAACATTGTGTAAGGATCACGGAAAAAAAAGAAGAAGAAACAAAAGATGTGTTCTTTATTCCTGGTATGGATCGTTTCATTAACGAGAATCTTATGGTTACGATATGACAAAGATATCTTCGATCAACAATAACTAGATAAAGGATCACGTACAATATTGAAGCTAAAATCTGCCCCCGTAAATATATAATTATGTGTAGCTATTTGTTTGTTTAAAAAAAGTTTTAAAACAGTTTTAAGTTCAACCTAATTACAACCATAACACCTAGTAATAAAGTCACAAATGTTAAAATCGGTAATTTTGTTCAAAATTTGATATTATTAGCTAGTTTAAAGCTTCAAATATAACTTATTCAACATGAATTTAGCGAAAGTATGATACTCCGGCCATTAAATTGCTTTTCGGGTATAATTTTTGCATCTTTTGAATACACTGCGGCATGTGAAACGAGCTTACATTGGCTGTGTTTCAAACAAACTAAACAAAAAAAGATGTGGTGTCGTGGGACACCAAGTAGGAATGAAGTATCTTCGGCTCATGTACAATCGACACAATTTGCAAAAAAAAAAAAAATTGTGTATACGACTATCGCGCCTGCGCACGTCTTATTTAATGGTTTTATTCCACGGACTTTTTCTTACGGTTTTACTATCACATTTTTTTCAGTTCGGTCGCACAGCAAAATTCCTATCTCCTCCAAGCGTACACTACTCGCTTGTGTATACGACTGTCGCACCTGCGCACGTCTCATTTAACGGTTTTATTCCACGGACTTTTCCTTACGGTTTTACTATCACATTTTTTTCATTTTGGTCGCGCAGCAAAAGCCCTATCTCCTCCAAGCCTGCCGTAAGGAACTTCGTTCCAATAAGGGCACACATTTCAAGTGCGCTCTTATTTACCGAGACGTATTTTTCGCGCCGACCCTTTATCTAGTTATTGTTGATCGAAGAAAGATATGCTAAAATTTTTATTATTATGAATGGGAACGTTAACGAATAAATATAATTTTCTTCATTTGGTTTTTTTTTAAATAGGATGGTTTTATGTTACGTATTATATAAACTACTGTCTTCTCAGGTAATTTTGTATTCTGGTAAAATGTTCCATAATCTGGTTAAAAATCTGGTAGAAAGTACTTCGTGTTACTTCTAATTTTATTTATCTATTATATCCATATTTTGGATTACATTGGCGTATTTTTTTGAATGCGTGTATCTCTTTTTACCGTAGGAATTAGTTGTATAATAAGTTTGTCTTAAAGAACTTGTATCCGGTGGCCTTAATAAATATATTAAAAAAATGGCAGTCAATTTTATATAATCACAGACTATAAGAGTAATTTCATCAATATATAAATAAACCTATTATTTTATTACCTCTCTTTAATTGTTATCATTAGTGAATAGTAGTCGCAGAACCTATAAGATGTGCTTCTAATTTCACAGCGTTCTGTATTTGGAATTCTAGACAAAGTATATTTTAAATACATAATAAAATAATTCTGTAGCAGTTTGGACATGGACATCTATACCGATAGTGATGAAGATTCCGAGGTAGAGCTGCAAGACATAAAGCAATTGAATGCAGTTTTAGATGCAGACGAGCCATCTACAAGTGATGCTCTTTCACAATATACCATTACATCGGGGATTATATCCACGAGCACCAGTAAATCCTCAGACCAATTGT
Source organism: Antheraea pernyi (assembly GCA_015888305.1). NCBI lineage: Eukaryota > Metazoa > Arthropoda > Insecta > Lepidoptera > Saturniidae > Antheraea > Antheraea pernyi. The sequence continues at coordinate 251,235 of MU159217.1, read as the reverse complement.
CGAAGATAGATGAAGCACTTTCATTGAATACAATAACAGATGAAAAGTTGCGACGTTTAGAAATAATTCTTACCAAACGCTTGCTTGAGTGTCAACGGAGAATTCAAGATATTTCAAATACAGGCGTTATTCCGGAACGAACAGAATCATTCCGATATTTCATATGCGGCAAGCCTTATTTTAAGGATAGATCAAATTTTCCTCCCCCCGATAATGAAGACACTATAGTCATGAGAAGTTCTCAGATGTACGACTTCTCCCAAGTCGTATCTGTATCTGGATGGACTGTTAAAGATAAAAGTCAATTTATTACAGAAATACATAAAATGTCACAGGATCTGAAAAGAAATGAGTTACAATCGAAAATTGCAGAATTACGCAGAAAGAAAAAGGTTAATGATACGAATGAAATAAATGATGAAATATTAGCAATTAGCAAAGAGATCTGTTCAATTAATGATAAGCCATTATCAGAAGTGGTTTTGCCAATAGATGTAGATTATGATTGGGAATTATTGTCCAATAAATTAAATCGAAGACACACGGCACAAGAGTATGAATCGCTATGGAAATTATATTTCCACCCGAAAATAAATAAAAACAGTTGGTCTAGAGCTGAGCATCTGGCATTACAGAAGATTGCCATTGATAATAATTCACAAGACTGGGATAACATTGCTAAAAAACTTAACACTGGTAGAACTGGTTATCAATGCTTCGTTTACTTTAGAACTAATATGACCAATGTGTGTATTGGTAGGAAGTGGAGTAAAGAGGAAGTTGAATATTTAAGTAGACTCGTTGATTATTACAAAGAAGACCACTACATACCGTGGGGTAAAGTTGCTGCGGCAATGGACAATAGGACTAAAATTCAAATATATAACAAGTATTTAAGACTTGTTGAAAATAGAAAAGGTCGATTCTTACCAGAAGAAGATGCTGTGATATTGAATTGTGTTAATAAATTTGGTATTAATTTTAAGAAAATGATGAATTTTATGCCCGGCAGATCAACAATACAGCTTCGGAATCGATACTCTGTGTTAACTAAGATGAGGGTCTCAACAGTATGGTCAGTTAAAGAGGATAGAAAACTTATACAACTCATGGCAAACCAGGATAGCAATGTGAATTTTGCTAGTTTGTGTGAGTTTTTTCCTGGGAAAGACCGAGTGAATATTCGGAGTAGATACATAACATTATCGAAATGGATAAAGAGTAATCCCAATTCAGATATTAAAAATGCACCACGCAGAGCTGCTCGGCGCCTATTACACGGACTGCCTACTGATAATTTACATCAAGCTGTTGAGAACTTGAAAAATAGAATGCAATCTGAGGTTAACTCGAAAATAAATAGCAAGATTACGAAATTTTCTACAGAAACTGATATTGATGATGCTATCATTGCGACAATACTCAATGAAGAGGCCAGAGAAGAGGAAATGGAAGATGCAGAAAATTTAGAAAATGATATGTATAATAACTCCATCAACAGTTATGTAGATCCAAATGTTACAAACTTGAAAAAACTTCTCCTTATACTCAATGCTAGCTTACAGAAAGAGGCTTTTAAAAAAAGCTTTTACAACATCCAATACCCAAGTCTGCTTCACACAAAAGAAGTGTCTTTAGTAAAATTGAAGTCTTATTCTAGGAAAAATAGTGTTCAGAGTTATCATATTGGTAAATTACCTGATATTTGGGGAAACAATGCTCTTGGAACAGTAGAATATGTTCTGCCTCCACACTACGCAACGATTACAGGGTGTAGAGTATTATCAAGCCTTATAAGTATAAAAGCAATGCAGACTCAAGAAAATATTAATATAACTGTGTTACTAAAACGTAATGCGCTATTAAAAAATCATTTTAATTTATTGTTAGAAAGATTTAATATATTATTCCTGTGGCCAATGTTATTATCTAATGAAGGGCCATGTCCAGAAGCAAGGGCGATAACATATAATCAACACTCTAAAGTAGATATTAGTAATAAAGAACCAGCAATAATTCCAAGCATATATGTTCCCAAGCATCACATGGCACATCACAATAAAAGAAAATCGGACGATAAAGGAAGAAAGCCAAAAAGGAAAAGATTGGAAAGTATTTCAGATCAAATTGACTTAGATAATGAAGGTGAAAAGCAAGAAGTTACAATTAAAGAAGATTTTACAGATGGTTTAGGGTTGTATGAGTACTCAATTGATTCTATATAAATAAAAGAAAATCTATAATTGTAACTTATTCTATTACTGATTATGGTAACGAAATTTCTGTATACAGCTTAGAATCCAATATTATAATATCTTTATTAATATTATAAATGCGAAACTGAGTTTGTTTATTTGTTATGATTTAATTCCATAACTCAACTGTTCACCAAGGAATTGCATACACATTAAATGTACAAAAAAGTATGTAAGGTATAGATTTTCATCCAGAAACATGTGTTCAAATTAACAATAGGTCAATAAACGCAAGTGAAGTCACAGGCGAAAATGAGTTTTATTATAGTATATTTGTATAAGTAATCAAATTTAAAAAAAATAGATTAATCATTCCAAAAATTATCTCCTAAAGCATATTTCACAACTCCTAACTCTTTATAAGAATAATAATATAGTAATTTTTTTTTATGTATAAATTTTTTAGCATATTAGTGCACGCTTTATGTAGCATATTAATGCACGCTGTATATAGCATATTAATGCACGCTGTATATAGCATATTAATGCACGCTTTATATAGCATATTAATGCACGCTTTATATAGCATATTATGCAATGCATGCATATTAATGCAATGTCATTAGACCATGAGAAGGATTATAGAATTAACACTATAGTAATTTAGACGACGGAACCCTTAGAATTTAATAGAAATGTCGAGTCTCTATGTTTAAACTAACGCACATGCAATGGAAATTGTTCTAACCAACTTTCTGATATGATGCTATCATTGTTCTTCCAAACTCGCAGCTTCCGTCAGTAGGGGCTTACTTCTGCATTATAAAACGATATTACGATCGGACGAGAACCGGTGTTTTCACCACTACCCGACACAGTGTTTATCCCCACCATTTCATCACACAGAAGGTAACAGATCAGAATTTTTAAAGCACCCATAGAAGTCCCACTTAAAAAACGCTTCAGACATCACAATGTGTATTATCACACAAAGTTGTATGAAAATAGTGCAAATTATATTAAGTTCTCTTCCTCTCGGGACCCTTCGGATTTACTTAAAAAATATTTCTATATACATCTTGGAGGAGAGAGGTTATAACATTTTTATTTCAATTAAAATTACGTAAGAAGAGGGTTAACTTTTTTAATACCTGTCAGGCCTTTACAACTTCACCGGACTACAAGAGGGAAAGTGTTCGAGAAATCTTATGTACCCTCACATTGGGAAAGGGAGCGGAGTCTTTCATTGAGTGTGTGGCTCCGCTACGAGTATTATTTTTTGTGGAGTTTAATCTTGAAGATGGTATCATTATGTGTATTGCTTTTAATTGTTCCCTATACCTATAACAATTTACCATTGTATGATATTTTGTGTAATTATAATTATAAATAATATTAACTATTCTTCCTTGCGATATTTTATCTACCCTATATCTTAAGAATAGTCTCTTAATTATCGCAATATTTCTTTACTCTTCTTGTTTTGTAGCTGGTAGAGCCACGCTGAAGCTATTACTGGTTTCAGCATGAATGAGTCGGCTCGTCTGGGGTAGTACCACCCTCTCATAGAAAACCAACGTGAAGTAACAGTGCTTGCATTGTTGCGTTTCGTTCGGTCAGTGAGAGCGCCGAAGGACCACCTTCCTCCCCTCTCCCCTCCTTCCTCTACCCAAAGGGGGTAAGACCTCGTCTTCCCAAACACAGGCTGGCAACGCACTTGCGACTCCCCTGGTGTTGCAAGTGTCTATGGAGGACGGTGATCACTTAACATCAGGTGACCCGCATGTTCGTTTGCCTCCTATGACATTAAAAGAAAACTCTTTTTTATGTATGTAAAACTACTCTTATTTTTAAGTATCTAAGTATATATTACTCACTGCATTATGTATCCACCTGTATGTATTTTCTGACCCAAATGCTTCGTTGTATGTTCCTATCATACTTACTATAATACTTATTATACTCTTTGGTTCCTATAATACTTACTATACTCTTAGGTTGTATGGTAATTAAAAAAAATTCAGCCGTCACGAGACGCCTGGCAGATGTGAAACATCGAAATACTTCTGTATAAGTTATTTACCTAAAAGAACACACTACGACAGGAAGCAGCTATGGCATTAATGAAAATATAAAGCATTACAAATTTGTTCCATAAAATAATTACTGTTTATTTATTTTTTTACATAAATATTCATTTTTATTATAACAAAATACAAAAATTTGCCTAGGCGCAGGCGCAGTGTGTTTTGAATAATTTTATAAATGCGAAAATGATTTTTTAAGTGAGTGTAATTACGTTTTAATTTTGAAGTGTATGAAATTTAGCGTTCACGTTATTAGGATTACAGAAAAGATAATAGTGTACCCACAGGCTATTAAGAGATTAAATGATTACACAGTTGATAGTTATACATTGTATTATCATTTATGTATTTTTGTAGAAAAAATAATTTAAGTTTGTATAGTCACAGATTATTAGTCGTACAAGTAGTTATAGTCATAGAGTTATAGTGATGGCGAACCGATCAGTCAATTCATGGAAAATTCAATTTCAATCAGAATAGTCTGGCAGCACTCGAAAGAATTTGTACATATAACAAATGGTGTATGATTTGTGTAATGTTTTATTATAATTCTTTATTTCTCGTAGTATAAGTAACGCAGCAAAATGTTAGATTTGAAGGCTTGTGTGGTGTGTTTTAATGATAATGTAAAGTTATATAGTCTCAAGAGCGGGAATTTGAGACACGAATATAATGTAGTATCCGGTCTTCATGTAAGTATTCTTTTTGAATGAATTATAAAGATATTTACCAGCCAGTGTCTTGATAAGTATGGGTAAATAATTTTGTGATTGTTATTTTAGACCCAGTCAGAAAACGGTTTGCCGGATTTCTTATGCGTTTATTGTTTGGCGTACGTACGTCGTTCTATCCAATTTCGTGATAGATGTCAACGGGCTCACTATGCTTTGCAGGAAATATTACAGAGGAGTAAACAGGTAATATTTTTCAGGTAAAAACAGTTTCACAAGATTCATTCATGACATAGTGATAGGAAGCCCTATTTATCTGACGGATGGCATGTTTGAATCTCACAGAGAATTAATTACTTCTTTTTTAGACTTTATATAAACTTTTTACTACAACAGAGGGATACTCTGTTGGATTGGCCGGGTAATAGCACCGATATGAACCCAATTGAAAATGTGTTGACACTCATGAAAAAAGAAGTGGCCAAAATGGTGAATACAAACAAAACTCGGCTCTTAGAAATCATCATTCATGTTTGGAATCATCATCCTCAATCCTCAGAACACAGTACAGTCTTGCATTGATAGATGCCGTGCAGAATCAAAGCTCTCATAACAGCCGAAGGTGGATTAACAAAATATCAACTTTTCGTTACATTTTCTTCATTTTTGTTTGAGAGTAAATAAATACATATTTTGTCTATAATGACGATGTTTTACGTTATTAATGATATAGCAAACATACATTGTATCACATAAAAAACAATACCCGTGTACAGTATCACCTGATAATTAATGTTTTCTATAAAATCTTATGGAGCGTCTAATAATTTGACCAGTGACTGTAGGTTTTAGTGTTTGGCTACAATCTAATTGGATGTTAATGTATGTGATCACCATTGTCCATAGACACTAACAACACCAGAGGAGTCGCAAGTGCGTTGTCACCCTTTTAGGGGTGGGGAGGTGGTCCTCCGGTGCTTTCACTCACCAAACGAATCACTACAATGCAATCACTGTTACTTCATGTCAATTTTCTGTGAGGGTGGTACTCCCCCGGACGAGCCGACCCATTCAAGCCGAAACCAGTAACAGTTTCAGGGTGGCTCTACCACCATTAGTAATTTTACATTTTACCAAGTAATTTTATTACCTAACTCTGTTTGTATAAAAAGGTATATGACATAATACAACTTTTTTATTATCTTATACAACCCTATAAATTATTTATACTAATATTATAAAGAGGTAAAGTTTGTGACATTGTAGGGGGTAATATGGATCTGGATCTACTAAACCGATTTTGATAATTCTTTTACCAATAGAAAGTCACATTATTTGTAAGTGTCATAGGTTATATATTAACCCAAATAATGAAGACTTTTTTGTGGTACTTGGATTAGCGATTTAAGTCAGAAAAAAAAACAGTTGAATGAAAATGTTTTTTACGAACGCTGCCTTAACTATGAGAGATATATGATTGAGTTCTAGACAAAAGTTGTAGAGCTTGATAATGCCTACAAAAAATTCAGCAACAGCATATGTCTAACTTTTATATTTAAGTCACAAAAAGTAGGTTTTTTATATTAAAATAATTTAAATCGTTAAGTGACATTTATTGGTTATATTATCAACAACAATTATGAATTCGGTCAGTTAGTCTATACTAATATTATAAAGAGGTAATGTTTGTGAGTGTGTGACGTTGTAGGAGGGTTAACACCGGAGCTACTGGTCCGTTTTAAAAATTCTTTCAGTGTTATATAGTTCATCTATCGAGGAAGGTTATAGGCTATATGATGATGATGATGTCCTCCTTGACGTGTCCGTCAACAGCGAACCTTGTTAATTTCGTGAATGAGAGCGAATGTGACTCGCGAAACCAGATTTTGTTTTAAAGGTACGGTTACAAGGCGCACAGTGTAACTGACCGAAGCAATTTAGGGCGTAAAAATAGGAAGGCTTGGGGCGGTTCTTTGCGGAGAGGCGTTTTGCATCGAGATTGTGTAGTCGATGTTCCTCGAAAGTTTCTACTGCCTTTTTAACAGAGTTGCGCCATTCTGATCTCTGTTGCGCAAGCGCTTCCCACCTGTGTGAAGGTATATTACACGCGGTGAGATGGCGCTTGATCACATCTCTGTAGCGGAGGTATTGGCCCCCAGGCTTGCGCTTTCCATGTTTCAGCTGTGAATAAAACACTGACTTAGGCAACCTGGAGTCATTCATACGTACAATGTGACCGCACCATCCCAGCTGGCGTGCAATAAGTAGCGACTCTATTCCGCTGAGCCCACTCCGCCGTAGGATTTCAGAGTTGGGTATATGGTCCTGCCATTTCACACGAAGTATCGATCGTAAGCATCTCATGTGAAACACATCAAGTTTCCTTATGTCGCTTCTATAGAGGCACCATGTCTCAGAGGCATAAAGCAGTATGGGAAGTACAATAGCTTTATACACAGCGATTTTAGTGTGTAGTTTCAGATCGTGAGAATCCCAAACTCTGGCCCGTAGTTTTCCGAAGGACCAAGCCGCTTTCGATATCCTTGACGAGATTTCAGTCTCTAGACGGTTATCGCAACGAATATAACTGCCTAGGTATCGAAATGATGGTACTTCATCGAGAATCTTACCTTCCAAGATTATCGGTGATGAGCCTACTATGTCGCCACATGGTGGTTGCTTTAATACCTGGGTTTTAGAGGCGCTTATGACTAAACCAAACTTGGTACAGGAATGATGTAGGCGATCCAAAAAATACTGCATAGTAACAGGGTCTTCTGCCATCAAACAAACGTCATCTGCGTATAGGACGTCAAAGACGGATACGTCATGCACCATGCGTTTGGATCTGAAACGACTTAAATCAAAGACGCTCTTATCTGTCCTAACATGCAGTGTAATTTGTTCAGCACAACCCATAGATGCGTCCCTCACTACAGCGGCAAAATAGACGGCAAAGAGGGTAGGGGCCATGACGCATCCCTGCTTAACGCCACTAGTAACCGAAAAGAGGTCCGTATAATCGTTATCATGTTGCACCCTAACCGTCATGCCCTCATGGAATTGGCGTATAAGGTTTATGAACTTTGGAGGACAACCAATTTTCTCAAGTACGTTCCAAAGAGCACATCTGGGAACTCTGTCGAATGCTTTTTCTAGATCGATAAAACACATGTATAGTGGGCGTCGTTGTTCTATGCTCTTTTCTTGAAGTTGTTTTACCACAAATATAGCGTCCACGGTCCCTCTATTTGGGCGAAAACCATACTGAGTTTCTGGCAAAATACGCTCGGCCAGCTCACTCAGCCGAGAGTTGAGAATATGGGCCAAGATCTTACCAGCCGCACTGAGTATAGCTATGCCTCTGTAAGACCCGCAGTCAGATGAGTCTCCCTTACCTTTGTAAATTTTGCAAATAGAAGCATCTTTCCAGTCTTGGGGTACTTCTTCATACTGCCATATCTGCAAAATTAGTTCAAAAAGACTATTCTGAACATTGGAGCCACCATATTTGTATATTTCAGCTGGCAAACTGTCAAAACCTGCAGCCTTTCCATTTTTGAGGCGTCTAATCGCTCGAAGATATTCATCAAAGGATGGTGGGTCATCAAACTTCGTGGATGTGGGCAAAGTTTGGAGGGACCCGATATATGTTAAATCCACGGAGTGAGTTGCTGGGTTTAATATCTCACTGAAGTGTTCAGCCCAGCGATCCAACACTTCGTTATGCCCTGTCAGTCGTCTTAGCTTATCTCTGGAGTATATTGGTACGATTTTATTATGCCGAGGGCCAAAGATCGTCCTAAGACTCTCATAGAATTTCCCATGTTGTTTGGTGTCTGCTAGGTGTTGTAATTCTATAGCTTTCGCCGTCCACCACCGATTTTTAAGTTCACGAACCTTTGACTTAAGTTCTCGTTGTATGGTTCTTCTTTGTGGAACACTCGATGAATTTTGTAGCAGGCATCTTGACTTGCTAATGAGCTTCATAACTGCGGTATCAGTGTCATCAAACCAGTCCTGATTTTTCTTCTCTGGTTTTCCAACCGTACGTCCAGCAATTTCGTGAAGTGATTGTGCTAAGCAGCGCCAGTGCTCATTAATCGGAGCCGTTATGTCAACTGAGACTGTAGCAAAATCAGAGTTAAATTGTTGTTGGAGTCGCTCAGAGGTAGCAAGTTTGGAATGGGCCAGTCGGGTTGGCATTTTATGTTCTGCACGATGAGGAGGTTTGTAGCAAAAGCGTATTTTTGATCTTATCAGACGATGATCACGAACAAAGTCGCGGGCAGAGGCTATATTTTATAAATTTGTTTCAGATTACAAAATCACATTTATTGTCCTTTAATCGAGAAGCATTTGGGATCATGTCTCCTCTATCCTACATGATTTCTGAAAAGCAACATTATGAGATGGTCAAATTCCACTTAGTTAAACATAACAGATTTCCCATAACTACTGATGATGTGATTCCTATAGCCCACTATAGTACATTAACAAACCAAGATACATTTGTTGATACAATACAGAACAATACCGATGTACAAAATGATTTTAAAACAGAACAGTATGATTTGGAATTTAGTAATAATTTGGCTAAAGAAGAGCATTTTGTTGAAGTGTCAGTTCCAAATACAAATGATGTTATATCAGCGGGTGAGGAATATTTTGAAGATGTACCGAATGACGATATTAATTATTGTGAAGAGCAAAACGATTACTATATAGATAATAATGTTAAAGATGAGAATAAAGTAGATGGATCAAAACTTGAGGAGGAATATGCGAGTATATATGCAATTTCGGTGAGAGAAGCTAAAGCTGCCTTGGAAATTTACAAAATGTTTGGTAAGGGAAAGTACACTTGTGAAGTGTGCAGTAGACGGTACCAGAACGAAGAAAGATTGAATATACATATGAGAATGCATGATAAAGTAAGTTTTATATTGATAATGCTTATTAAATACTTAAAACAGAGTATCTAAAAGATTTCGTAAAATGTGTACTATTATTTTATATGTAACTAGCAGATACCTTTTTTCTGCGTTGTTTATTATATTAACAATATAATATGTACAGAGGAAAATCATTAAGTTAAGTTTCAATTGAAGTAATTGAAAGTCCTATTAAGAAATTATTAACAATTAATTATTAACTCAAGCTCACCTTACCTGCAGCTATGTTGCTATAGAATTAAACAAAAAAATTGAGTTTCATATGAATGATAGAAGTCTGCAGCTATACCACTCATCACATGAAATCTGTATATTGGTTACTGTTTTTAGTTTTATATAGACGCTTGGTTCTTATAAAAAAAAACCACCATGTTTTTATTTTAAATACGGTTATTACAGTTTCGATGTGTTTAGCGATGTGTGAAATGGAGCGAACGGTGTCGTGTGTATTAGCAGGAGAGGATCAGTAAATGGATAACATTTTTTATATCTTTACTCTCTATTGTCTCTATTATTCTTTCCATGGAACTAAAATATATTGTTTACATAATAGACAATGCATATGATGCCATGGGTATTATTTAGTATACAATAAAATGTTGATAGTTTTATATACTATAACATTATGTTTCTTATTTTTCAGCATACAAGTGGTAACTTTCATTGCAATTTATGTGATTATTTTTATAAAACGGAATTCTTACTTCAGACTCATATGACTGAAAAACATATGTACAAATATGTTTGTAGAAAATGCTGTGAAGTTAGCTTTGATAGGTAAGTAGTATATATGTAATTATATTATATTGTTAATAAATAAGATTTGTGATGTCAAAATGACACATTTTTATTAAACAGATATGAAGGTACATACAGTACTAAGAACAAATGTAATCTTGTTAAAGATACAGATCCAGACAAATTCGCGGGTTGCTGCTACTTTATTATTTAACAACTTTGTTGCTTAAACTCTATTCTTATATTGTAGAATGTAAGGCCTATATGCCTAATATGGCCTATAACCTTCCCCGATAAATGAGCTATATAACACTGAAAGAATTTTTCCAAATCAGATCAGTAATTCCTGAGATTACCCCCTACAACGTCACAAGCTCACAAACTTTACCTCTTTATAATATTAGTATAGATTACTGATGTAGTGGTGTTGAGAGATTTGTAAAAAAAACTCATTAACTTTTTCAATAAATATTACAGAACGACAGCAAAACAACATTATATATTGACACATCTTCAGAAAGGTGAAAAGAAGAATGCTAACTGGTATGAATCTCGACCGAGCTGGCTCAGTAGTAAAGGCGGGAAGAGAAGAAAAGGTGTAGTTACACTACGTCCCGTCAGAAAGAAGAAATTACCTGAAGATTTTCTAATATACAGCCCTATAAGTCAAGAGGAACAGTATCAGATAGTGCAGGACCGAAAGAAGACGAGTAATTATCTTGATTCCCTTTTCAAATGTGAGTTCTGCTATAGAGGCTTTCGAGAGATGGGCACTTACGACAAGCATATGAAAAAACACAATCCGGTTCGTATCTATTATTCAATTCAAATTAAGTATTAATGTCATTACATATACTAGTGGGCGCCCAGTGGTCGACATTCGACCATAATTCATTTATTTTTAATGTTATAATATCATTGTTGAATGTAGAATGAAAAAGGTGAATTGGAACATAAGAGTAAAATAATACATACAGTCGAGCATAGCAACCTCCTTTTGCAACCTTTTTTGAAGTCCTTTGTTGACAGATGTCAAAATGTCTTTTTTATTTACATGTGTATATATGTTGTGTAAAATTGAAGCAGTAGGGTGAGTAATGCATATTTTAATTAATTTAATGTACTTCTAATGCATTTTATATAAAATAAACAGCTTTCTGCACTTCTCCTCCATATAAACTTTAACTATGCCAAATTTCACGTTCATCCGTTCGCCAAATTCCGTTAAAAAGGGATACAAAATTTAGGCTTCACGTGTTAATATATATGATGATTATAATTTTATTTGTATAAATGAAATGCTAATGTTAGAGTTCTGCGGTTGTGCTTGCATCACTCAAAAACTCCGGGACAGATACCAAAAACTTTTTTAAGTTCTTAGATACTTGGACCTTATTTAAAAAAAGAATTGTCACCATAGTGTCATCTATACATATAATAGGACTGTAAATCTAACCTGTTTGTTTGTTTTAGATTTTAGTGAAAAAAATTGTTGTAGGTGTCATTTTTAGAAATGTATGTCTGTTTATATGAACACGTATCACTGCTAAAGTCGTTTACGATAAAACCTCACCAATAAAATCATAAAGTATATATCCTTGAGTAACGTTTAGTCTTAGTTTCATTAAAATCGGTCCACTCTATCAAAAGTTATGTAATTTTAATGTCGACGTTTTTTTTATATCATTGATGGCAAACCAAACGAACAAATGGGCCACCTGAATGTTAAATGATCACCACCGTCCATAGACACTTGCAAAACCAAAGGAGTCGCAAGTGCGTTGCCAGCCTGTGTTTAGAGGGAGGGTAGGGAAGGGAAGGGAGAGGGAAAGGGAGTTCTCACTGACCGAACGAAATGCAACAATGCAAGCACTGTTACTTCACGTCGATTTTCTGTAAGAGGGTGGTACTACCCCGGAGGAGCCGACCCATTCATGCTGAAGCATCAGCGTGGCTCTACCACCTACCGTAACATACGAGAAAGTAGATAAATAAATGGACTTGATATATTCAGATAATTTTATTAGTCACTGCTTATTTACATAGGTTCCACGCGGACGGAGTCGCGCGGACAGCTAGTTGAATATAAGTTTATTATCGTTGTAAGAAGCTACGGTTTTTAACCTTTACACGTTCAGTGATGTGAGAGGGCAAGCTGTGTGGTGTGCATGCGTAGGAGAGTGGAAGTTTAGTAATAAGATTCCTTACAAAGAAAATTTGTTACTAAAGTGTATATTTCTTTTTTTTTTCTCTGTACACGTTATATATTCTTAAGATAATAAAGCAGTTAGTAAATTAAACATGATCTCTCAACGTCATAATTTTCTTATAATCAGACTTAAAAATATCAGTTGTTACAAATGATCAAAATTATTAGTCCAGATATTACTTTATCTAGCATTTTCCCGCAGTTTTGCTCCCGTTAATTTATATGTGAAGTATCCTTCGGGAGTACTAAATGTTTTTCTGGCTGAACTGATAATGATTATGCAAAATTACATCACTTGCATAGTAAAAGTGTGAAAACATGAAGAAAAAAACAAACTCACGTTTCCATTTCAATATTAGTAAGGTTATATCCAAAAATTATAATACCAATTAATATATATATATATATATATATATACTAGCGGACCGGGCGGGCGTTGTCCTGCGTTGATAATAAAAACAAAATCTCAAATTCAACCGCAGCGCCACCTACCCTTTCCCATTGTGGATTTAAACCATTCTCGGATCCACTGGAACACGCACACAAAATTTCACCAAAATCGGTCCAGCCGTTTAGCAGGAGTTCAGTGACATACACACGTACAGAAGAAATTTATATAAATACTAGCGGACATGCCGGACGTTGTCCTGTCTTGATAATAAAAAAAATCCTAAAAGTCAACCGCAACGCCACCTACCGGGTCCAATTGTGAAATTAAACCATTCTCGGATCCACTAGAACACGCACACAAAGTTTTATTAAAATCGGTCCAGCCGTTTACGAGGAGTTCAGTGACATACACAGGCACAGAAGAAATTTATATATAAAGACTAGCGGGCTACCCGGACGTTGTCCTGCCTTGATAATAAAAAAAAAACAACCGCAGCGCCATCTACCGGGTTCAATTGTGAATCTAAACCATTTTCTGATCCACTGGACACGCACACAAAATTTCATCAAAATCGACCCAGCTGTGTAGGAGGAGTTCAGTGACATACACACATACAGAAGAAATTTATATATAAAGATATACATTACAGGAACTTTGCGGCCAGTTACAATGTGACATGTGTAAACTGTACTTCCGGGATCAGAGGAAATTGTATAAACATATGAACACATCGCATCTCTTTAAATACACTTGTCAGTTGTGCAGCTTCTCATGTGTAAATAGGTAAGTTTTCTCCTGTTAATATATTACTTTCCTTGGTCCTGACGTGCTTAGGCTAATTAGATAGGAATGAGGGCCACCTTTAAGGGTTTTTAGAAAGTTCTTTATAATTCAACACCTGAAAGTCCTGTTTTTGCTTTTATAACATTTTATTTTTATCCAAGAGTAAGAAAGTGGATTTTGAATTAACTTAATGATTGATTTCTTAGTAATACAATGATAAAATGACGTTACATTGCTTTGAATAACAAATATTAATCTAGAATAATAGAAATTAGATGGCACAATTAAATGACACTCTCAGTACTGACTACGAATGACTATTTCGTGTTGGTGGTGCTTCCTTCGATCGGAAACCACCTGTGATGCGAATCAAATGCGATATCAGCGAGAAGTAGCAAATTTTGTGATCACTCACCGGCTAGTTCGAGGTTCGATCCCGGAGGTCGGCGCCGACGAATTGTGATGGTGCAAAAAAGGTTATGGTGATACAAGGAGCGCGCGATTCCTTTAAGGCGCGACGAGTTTCGCCTACGATGTGTGCGAGCGAACTGGGGCGGCGTCACAATGGCCGGGGGGATCAACAAACAAAATGCTCCCACCCTCGCTGACACTATTTTTCCCTAATTGATTATTTACGCGGCCGCAACACGTGTTTAAAAAAAAGAAATATGAGTGTGGTATTTAATTCTTACTAACATTGTAAATGCGACTGTGAGTTTGTCTGTTTGTTTGAAAAGTACTGTTCCCGAGGTATAGGTGACATCTACATTATCACGAGCGAAGCCGCAGGCAAAAGCTAGTTACTCATATCATACAACTGGATGGTTTGTTTGGTTAAATGTGCTTATCGCAGGAACTACTGGTCTGATCTGAAATTCTTTCAATGTTATATAGCTTTATTAAGGAATTTAATTAGGATTTCATTCATTTATTAAGGAAGGCTGTAGGGTATATATCATCGCTAAAAGCAATAGGACCGGAGCACCAATTAATCATTTTTCAAAATCGGGTGTTTTTCCCGTTTCGAGAGCTGCTTCGTGTTAATTAGCCCAAAGTAACTATTCCACGCAGACGAAGTCGCGAGCAGAAGCTAGTATATAGATATGTGTATTTGATTTCAGGGGTCAGGCGCATGCGCACTACAAATGGCACAAAAATGTAACATACTCTTGTCCGCACTGTGATAAAATATTTAAGTAAGTCAAATCTAAATTAATAGTTACCTAATAGATACGACATAAGATATAATCTACATTATCAGTAAGTTATATTGGTAGATCCTTTCTCTAGAAAAAAAAGGTGTGTGTGCGATTCACACACGATAGAAGTGAAACTTCAGTAAATCGACAAAAGAATGAGATGTATATATATATATAACAATAGTAGGAAAATTACAAAGTTTATGTGTTTAAAAATGAATTTATTATTTAGCACAACGAGATATAACAATACTCACAAATACTGTTAAATAATAACACACCACGCCGACTTCTTACTAAAAAGTTGTAATACGCAGCCGCATACAGTGTACAGTAGTATCAGCTCACGTACTTTTCACATATACTAACACACGTTAAATGCTCAAATAAAAGCAAGTATTATAAACAGTGTGCAATATACATACACACAGACATTTGCTCTCTCGCTCTGGCTCACAAATTTTTGTGTCTCCTACCTGTCGTTTTCTCTCGCTCTAGCTCACTAATTTTTGTATTTGTGTCTCTTACTTGTCGTTTTTCCGTTGCATCCGGTTTGAAATCGCAACGATTCTAAAGAAGTTTCACTTCAAAAGTACTGTTCTCGAAGTCAAATCTGTAATAACAGCGGCGAAGCCGTGGGTAAAAGCATATGATAAATGCAAATACAAGTTTATTAAGCTTTCTAATTTTTTTTACCCAACCGATCATTGTGAAAACTTGCATACTATATCTACAGAAAAGGATATAGGGCACTATTCATCATTCATATAATGCGAGCTAAGCCGAGAGTATCAACTAGTTTACATATAAATATGTCACAGGAAGATATCAACTCGCCTAACCCACATAAGAGTGAAACACCCATCGACGTTCGTCTGCAATCTGTGCGGTCACAGCTTCGTCAGTGAGAACGGCCTATACTGTCACAAACAAATCGCACATACTCTAGAGGTGAGTGAATGTTTTTATTTTTTTATTATAGGGCGCCAAACGAACAGGTGGGTCACCTGACGGTAAGTGATCACCTCCGCCCGTATACACTAGCCGCACGACGAGAGTCGCAAGTGCGTTGCCGGGCTTTTAAATGTGTCGTTACATTTCAAAATCGGCTAAATCCAATTTCAATCTTCTATATAACATGTTTTTTTTGTACACCGACAACGAAGTTGGAATTTTGCCCGTCCATAAGGTTTTTAGTTTTTTTTTTAATGATCTTCATATTCGGCATGAACAAAATTTGAAGATCTTCAAAAATAAAATAAAATATTTGGAACGGCTATGATTGGATTTAAGCTCATTTTTAAATGAAACGACTCAAATATTCCAAATCAGATATCTTCCCTGCCAAACTAATATCTGTTATATCCACTTTGTGAAAATTTCGACGTATTGAAATTACGTAATATGACTAGTTTATTAAAGGGTCAGTCATAAAATATATCATATAATATACAGGTGGGTTACCTGATGTTAAGTGATCACCATCGTCCATGGATACTAACAACACCAGAGGAGTTGCTAGTGCGTTGCCGCCCTTTGGGGGAAGGGTTAGGGGAGGGAGAGGAGAGGTGAGGGAGGTGGGCCTCCGGCTCTCTCACTGACCGAACGAAACGCAACAATGCAAGCACTGTTACTTCACGTCGGTTTTCTATGAGAGGGTGGTACTACCCCGAGCGAGCCGACCCATTCATGCTGAAACCAGTAATAGCTTCAGCATGGCTCTACCACCATTAAATTCACCAGCGTACAAATAATATATAAGTAACAATATTTATATATTCACAAATATGAAACGGATGACTTTGTACCTTAAAAAACATTGTGGTTTTATGGAAGCACATATAAGTGAAACTTTTATTCGGATCATAGGCATTTAACAGTAAATTTTCGGATTTTTTTTCGATTTAGGGTATTAAAATTGCGTTTTTAATCTTAACTTAATAATTAGAAGATGGGAATGATAATGCAAAATGAATAGTAAATAAGATATTTAATTTCAATCTGCGTATTAGAGTAGGGAATATATAATAAATACATTCATTGAGATGAATACATGTTGGCCTTGTTTTCTCTACCGAGCGCCTTTCATTTTACCCCTACGCCGCGGCCGCGAGCCAGCTGTAATGCGACATGCGATAGACGGACGAAAAAAAATTGAAGCAATGGAAAAATTGTTGCACTTTAATAGAAAATACAAACGAGATAGAAATGCAAAATTATTTGATTATCCGTGAACGTCATGTGTCCTTAAACCTTTTTTTTTAACGTGGGGAAATCCCTTATGAATACGCCCCCCTCCCGGGGGAGAGGGTGGGTTATGTCCGAGCCGCACGGACTATAACCCCACGGTGTACCGACAGATCGTTTTGTGGGGGCGGCAAGGGATCGTTCAAGTGTGTCCTTAAACCTGCCCAACCCCCTTGTTACATCTAGTCACAGTAACCGACACCCCCCTTCTCCCATAAAAAAGCAGAACGTATTTTACGGACGGCCCCTAAACAGTTTTTCGTATAAATAGATTGTTATGTGTCTCAACATTGTACGGTAAACTGTGACTAGAAAAAAATACTATGGGCATTTGCCAGAATAAAAAAAAAAGCTCTGATGATGTGATTTAAAAGTTATACAGTTTGTATGTGAGGTATTCAACGTGAAGCGTATGCGTGACGAGATCGTTACGAAAACGTGTGATCGGGCGAGGCGAACGGAACTTTTAGAGGGAAATATAACGTTAGTGAAGATAGAATGAGAGAGTTACGTTTTCTATTATCAATGAAAACCCATAATAAATTTAAATATTTGCAGAAATTTAATATATGTATAGACATATACATGCATATAGATGGAGCTAAAGAACCAGTGGTGTGTTCTAAAAAAAGTACACTAGTTTTTTTTTTTAAACGATAAAAACATGCTTCGTTCCAATTAAACGACTAATCCAATTTTTAAACGAAGGAAGTCGCGTATATCTTCAAGTGTTATCCCAATTTTTCTTTTAGTTGAACGTAGGCGCGTGCGATAGATAATAAAAAGATGTGGTGTCGTGGGACACCAGGTAGGAACGAAGTTCCTTCGGCTAATGTAGAATCGACACAATTTTCAAAAAAATAAAATAAATAAATAAAATTACCGATTAACCGATATTATAATTATAATTCACCGATTAATTAAATTAATTCAACGATTAATTTCACCGAGAATTCGAAAGAAAGAAGGAGAAAGAGAAAGGTATTATACACTACTCGCTTGTGTATACGACTGTCGCGCCTGCGCACGTCTCATTTAACGGTTTTATTCCACGCACTTTTTCTTACGGTTTTACTATCACATTTTTTCCAGTTCGGTCGCGCAGCAAAATCCCTATCTCCTCCAAGCCTGCCGTAAGGAACTTCGTTCCAATTACTATTGGTTGTAACACAGTTCTACTAATGTGGTTAATACTGCGTTCTTGTTTACTAATGTTAATAGTTCTAGTAACCTCTATTATTATTATAGTTTTATATTAACAGGAGCGGGAGCAGAGTGAATCCGTGCCTGTGAATACATCAGATCCATATTACTGTGAGGATTGCTCGGTACATTTCCTAAGTGAAATGGCATTTGCTACTCATCTTGGCAGTTCCAGTAAACACGCTTCAACTAATCTGTGAGTATCGATTACTAGTTAATTAGTGTTAATTACTATAATAAAATATTCAACTGGTCATTTCTTCAAAACCATGTATTTTTACAATAAAAGGACTATTTTTTAAAGAAATTTCTTTTTCCTATAAATTTTCGTTTGCACTTTTTTTTTTGGGAACATGTACCATTCTTTGATATTTTCAAATTATACAGCAGAAGTAGAAAAAATATGAGTAGATATTTACGCAGGCCGGCATGACAACGGCGACCGCCGATGGATAGTATGTCTCTCGGTGGTCGCCATTGTTTTTGGATTGTACTGTGCTTACCGTCAGGCATAGTGCTGTAATTTTGCCGAGCTACAATAAAAAAAATGACTTTTAGCTCATACAATTAACACGAGTCGAATTAGAGTAAAATTGTCCTAGGATCTTTTGATCTTTTGATTAGATATACTACAAATAACTGTACTTAAAATGATAGCTTAAAATACGGTAATGTTAAAATAAAATAAAAGTGATTTGAAATGGCATGCTTTTTGCACGGGAAAAATTTAAAATCAAAAAGGAGTTACCTAGGATTAAATTTAAAGGCTCAAATTTTGAGGGGATTTTTTCTCGGCATTTGGAACGATATTCCAGGGTGTCAGCGAAAAAAGTTCATGCATGACTCCTGTATAGTATACTACAATCGTGCATATGCGAAGGCTTATTTATACGCACTCTCTTCCACATACTGTCACTCATAGTAGCATACACTTACCTTCACACACACTCATCCACACAACACTTGCACACATACACACAGACGCACACAGATTTTTTTTTCTTCGAACTATCTTAGCAACAAGTTCAAGGATGCCAGAGTGGCCAAACCTTGGCTTGGGCTGTTGCCTCGGATGCAACTTCGCGAATCTGTGTAAATTGACATATAAGAATTCCTGTGACGCACATGTGTACCGGCGTGTGTGCCTCACGAATTCAAACGTGTATTTTGTGTCTAATAATTTTGCTAATCTAAACTGACCCAATTCGAAAATAAGGGAAAAAGTGTGTGTGTGTGTACTTATGTACACGCGTTAGAGGTTATACTTCTTTGGCGTAACAAGATAAACATCTTTTCAAAATTTTTATCTTTCGCCTTAATCTACGTTTGTAGAAAAAACGACACTAACAATAGAAAAAAGGTATTTAATACATTGAAAGTTTTAATACAAAGAAATACAAACAACAAATACAAAGAACCAAAATGTTGACTATAGCTAACTTCAGGGTGTCGGTTTATCGTGACGGTGTGCGCGCGCATCGTAATAACTTCAGTGTCGGTTTTCCTCACGGTGTGCGCGCGCATCGTAATAACTTCAGGGTGTCGGTTTAACGTGACGGTTTGCGCGCATCGTAATAACTTCAGGGTGTCGGTTTTTCGTGTCGGTGTGCGCGCGCATCGTAATAACTTCAGGGTGTCAGTTTTTCGTGACGGTGTGCGGGCGTGTCTTATAAATTTACTAGCTGTTACCCGCGGTTCCGCACGCGTTTTTTAAAAAATGTATTAAAGAAATGTAAAATTGCGATTGGGTGTGTACATTACAGAAAAGCTTTTTATAAAATATGGCCGCCAATTTGACCAAAAAGATGATATAATTCATATTACATACAGATATATGACTTTCAATTATGTATATTTATTCTTGGAGTCCAGTAGGGCACACGTCTCACGCGGTTGTAACATATTTTTGATCAATTTCACACGGACGAATGCACAGGTAACAGTTAATCACTACATAGTGTACCAATTCAAATAAACAAAGAACCATTAAAATCGGTTCACAATTGACGAAAATATCGGTTAACATACATAAAAAAATACATACAATCGAACATAGTAACCTCCTCCTTTTTCGAAGTCGGTTAATAAGAAAGTCCTCTGTCAGTTTATCTGTTCGCGATAAAGTCAAAAACAACCATTTTCATGCCATTTTCACCAGTAGTTAGAATGATTATTCATGGGGAAGGTTTAGGTATAATTTGTCAATTTTAATTTGTTTTCATTTTATTATCGTGGCGGAACAACGTCTTCCGAGCCCGCTAGTTATCTGCCCGTAAAAGCCCCGTGAAAGTCGGTCCAACCAATTAGGAGATAGTAGGATATTGCGGATGAAGTCTTGAGTAACAAAATAAAATAGTCTAAGTTACTTCTTATAAGATGAGTTATCTGCCAGTGAAAGTCCCGTGTAAATTAGTTCAAGCATTACGGATATCCCACTACAGCCGAAGGCGAATAAAAAATCTAAATTACTTTTTATGAGGTCTGCTATCTACCAGTGAATACCCCGTGAAAATCTGTCCAGCCATTTTGGAAACAGCCATACGGACGAAACCGCGGACAAATAAAATAGAATATGTCAACCGCTATAATTTCGGCTATCTGGTAGTAAAAAGTATAATTCCCGTAGCGCGCATCGTAATAACTTCAGGGTGTCGGTTTTTCGTGACGGCGTGCGCGCGCATCGTAATAACTTCAGGGTGTCGGTTTTTCGTGACGGCGTGCGCGCGCATCGTAATAACTTCAGGGTGTCGGTTTAACGTGACGGTTTGCGCGCACCGTAATAACTTCAGGGTGTCGGTTTTTCGTGTCGGTGTGCGCGCGCATCGTAATAACTTCAGGGTGTCAGTTTTTCGTGACGGTGTGCGGGCGTGTCTTATAAATTTACTAGCTGTTACCCGCGGTTCCGCACGCGTTTTTTAAAAAATGTATTAAAGAAATGTAAAATTGCGATTGGGTGTGTACATTACAGAAAAGCTTTTTATAAAATATGGCCGCCAATTTGACCAAAAAGATGATATATCCTTCGGTTTTAAATAGCTCATTTATCGAGGAAGGCTATAGGCTATATATCATCACGCTAAGACCAATAGAAGCAGAGCACCAATGAAGAATGTTTCAAAATCGGGCACTTTTATCCTGTTGAGAGATTTCGTTAGTTGTAGTAATAATATTCGTTCAATAGGACAGGCGAAGGAATTAATCCATACAGCCAATTCTGAAGTTGTCAATATAGGTATTTCTTATATATCCTTTAATAAATTTTCTTCCATGTCCAAGTTACAATAAAGGCATAAGCGCCAAATACAAAAGAAGTATAACTTCAAAAATAAAAACCCTTCCTCCATGTTTGTGTACACGTATGTGGGTGTGATCTGTGGCAGCGTGCATTTTTTTTTTAAGTTACCAAATTAATTGTTTGCAGTTCAATAAAGCCGAGGCGTAGGAGCGAACTCGCGCACAAGTACCATAAGAGCAACCCGAAGCGAAGAGGCAGGCCCCGAGTTCGTGGCACCAGCTCCGAGATTGTCAATAATGGCATCTCCACCTCCACCAACTGTGAAGTCGTGAGTCCTCACATTATTAACACATGCTTTAAACATGACCAAAAAAAAATTACCATAAATAACTGCATCTTAATATTCAGAGTGGAAGAATCATAAGCTTACTAATTAATGTTAAAAGGGACGGGACCCCTGGGCCATCCACAACCGGACTCAGTCGCAGGTGCTAGGGGGTAGGAGGGGCAGGGAGAGGGGAAGATATATAATTAATTAATTATAATTATAACCTACGTGTGTTATATACCAATATTCGTCTAAAAAACCTCTATATAATGCAACAATTGCCTAAATCCTATAACAAATAACCAAAAAGTTATACATAAAAAACATGCCATTTTACGAAAGAATTTTACAATTTTCATTAGGCTATTTTTTTCCTATCTAAGCAATTTAATTACACATAAATGTTATATTTTTCAATTATACACTATTCTAAACACATTTCACATAAAATTTACATAAATGTTTACTTTTGTAATTTTTTAATTTTCGATATATTTCCCACCTTTTTGTGTCTACACATGCCTTTTGTTATAAAAACTATTAATATAATACAATTATCTCGATATCTTAATTAATTTCCCTAACAAACGCAAATTAATGTCCAAAAATTGGGTATACTAAAATTGTCCTCACAACGCACTATATGGCGTCAGACCGACACGGCACGCGCGTGCCAACACATGTTTATAGTTCCGCTGCGTCGACAACAAATGTGATATTTTTTATATCGTTACTTAAGTTAGTCAAATATCGTTAGTGTCAAAAGAAAATCTATTTGTAGTCATGCAGACAAAAGGCAATTACACTCACTATCACACACTTACAATCACATGCATCATACAGGTTTATCGGTGATTCAACGTATTGCCGTTAAAACGCCCGCGTAACCACAGATCACGCCGCCGTGGTCTGGGGGTAAATTTCGCTCCCGCACACCAGACTAGGCCCCCCTCGGCAGCAGCTCAAGCCTAGGTCCGTTCCCTCGGCGTGGAGCCCTTGAGTACGCTGCTCGCGCGATACAGTGACACAAAATCTTACATCACTGCGACAACATTACACATATCACCTCCACACACGTGCACGCATACACGCTTACACATGCAGGTGGAAGGGTTTTATTTTTTCCCCTTATCAAACTGAAATAGTTTAGAATATTATCCGACACGAAATATATACAAGGGTTGTTGAGGTATGTATACTTGGTACACATATATGTTTCAACAACTCATATATGTATGAATAGTTAGCTTAGCTTAGATTAGCTCAGATAGGTCGCGAATTGCTTGTATCAGGTAACAGCCAAAGCCGAGGTGTGCCGTGCACCCTTGAGCTAGTTGTCAAAGTAAAATCGGCTGAGTGCCTTAAGCGCTCGCCTTAGTAGTCCGGTGAAGCTGTTAAGACCTTGCTTGGTCAATAGCGTAGTCAGTTCGAAAAAAAAAAGTATTGCCGTTAAGACGTGATAGTGATGACTATTTGTGATAACGTTAACCGCCATATACATTATGCAAAAAGGAACCATTTTTGAGTTATCATGTCTTTTAGTTTTTTTCAAAGTCAAAAATACAACATCAAATATATATTAAAAAAAAACAATGTAAAGCTCAATTTTTCTTCTGATTTATAAAAATCATTAAACCACTGGTTACTTTTCAATATTAAAACAACAATTTTCGGTCCCAATTTAAAAATGCGAGACGAAAAACTATATTGTTTCAATATTTATTTGAGATTTTTTTCCAATAATATGCTTAATAATAAAAAAAAAACGTTATGAAACTTTACTTACAGATTATTTTAAAAATATAACCGTTTTCTTAGTTCTTCAACGATATAACAACTAAGAACTTATCTCAAAGAAACTGAAAAAAAAAATCATGAAGGAAGCAGGCGGAAATTCGTATTCATTCAATCAGTTCATATACAGTCTATAACAAAATGGTTAAAGACACATTATTATTCTGTGTTATGCCATGGTAGTTATTATTTATTTATCGCATCACATATACATCACCCGGCTTCGTGTAGCCCACAGAGTACGGTATATAAATAGAGGTCGCACTCGTTCTTTCCAATCAGCGCCTCTATAATATGACTTTCGAACTAATAATGTTGGTTATAAATGTATATTTATAGCTATGTATGTATGCATACAGCGGTACTGCGTAAATCGTATACAAGTTTTTGATCATTTTTATTTGTAATGAATATATTCATCGTAAGGCAAATCTAAATCCAAGTACGTATATGCAGGAGTCAATGTTATAAGTAGATCCGGACATAGATAAAATTGTTTGTGGGAGACAAGAAAATTTAAGGGAGCACACTCTCGTAACAAATACGTAAACAAAGAGAATGAAAACAAATAGTTGAAAATTGTCAGTTTGAAATGTCAAAATTAATTGTCATCC
The DNA here is from genome assembly GCA_015888305.1 of Antheraea pernyi. Lineage (NCBI taxonomy): Eukaryota > Metazoa > Arthropoda > Insecta > Lepidoptera > Saturniidae > Antheraea > Antheraea pernyi. The sequence continues at coordinate 226,586 of MU159217.1, read as the reverse complement.
ACCATCTTTTGTTATCAAACTTGCCAAAAAAAATATATAACAGTGCCATCTAGGGAGTGGATTGATATCTAAAAATAGACGAGCCTTTTCCATACAAATCCGATTCTGAGAAGTGAAAATAGTGTGGTGTATATGGGCGCGACTGTACTGCCATCTGGTTTCAATGTAAGTAAGTAACTAACGAATAAAATCAAAGCATCTATAGTGCCATCTATCAGCTAACTAGGAACTTAAATAACATAAAATAACTTAAATTTTCTTGTCTCCCACAAACAATTTTATCTATGTCGGGATCTACTTATAAACATTGACTCCTGCATATACATACTTGGATTTAGATATGCCTTACGATGAATATATTCATTACAAATAAAAATGATCAAAAACTTGTATACGATTTACGCAGTACCGCTGTATGCATACATACATAGCTATAAATGTACATTTATAACCAACAATGTTAGTTCGAAAGTCATATTATAGAGGCGCTGATTGGAAAGAACGAGTGCGACCTCTATTTATATAACGTACTCTGTGATATACACATTCACATTATTATCACTTGTTTTATTGAACCGACTTCTGTTAATTATTTTATATTATTGAACAACTTGTGATGTAAAAGGTTTTTTTTTATTTACTAGTGTGGCAAGTTCCTGGTGAACGACGTGCAAGCTCGCAAGCACTATGAGTCCGAGCATCCCGGTACTGACTATCTCAAGCGTTACATGTGTGACGTCTGCGGACACACCACCCGGGTAACTACTTCTAACTATTTAATTCTTACTTAGGCTTTAAACCTTGTTATACTGTTCAAATCATTATTAAATACTCTCATCAATACATTTCTTAACTTGGAGTTGAATACGCAAAAGTAACTTAAATCCTGAATAATAAGAATCGGGTATGTATGGATTTTTTTAAATCCAATAATTATATCTTTCGAATTGAGGACACTTTTTTAGTCACAATGAATAATATTATATTGGTGGTGATGGGAATCAACTTAAAAGTATTTAAAAAATCCGCAGTAAAATATTTATTCTAATAATCCCATATTACTTACTCGCACTTTTTATAGAATAATGAACTTTGTCCGGCGCTTAATAGTAAACATAATTATTAATATAGTTTACACATATAAATATATCCTCAGATTTTATACACAATACTGTATAACCGTAGACGAGTGCACAGCTGATTCTCTTAGCAACCGCGCGCGCTCATTGGTCGATGGAAATAGCGCGCGCTCGTTTTTCAAATTGAATAGCGTGCGCTCATTGGTTACATCAAATAGCGCGCGCTCATTTGTCAAATTAAATAGCGCGCGCTTATTGGTTAATTTAAATAACGCGCGCTCATTGGAGCAATGAAATAGAGCTCACTAATTGGTCCAGTCAAATAGCTCGTGCTTATTGGTTATATCAAATAGCATGCGCTCATTGGTTAAATCAAATAGCGCGCTCATTGGTCCTATCAAATATAGCCCACTAATTGGTCCAATTAAATAGCTCGTGCTTATTGGTTATATCAAATAGCGCGCGCTCATTGTTCAAATCAAATAGCGCGCTCTCATTGGTCCAAACAAAAGTAGCCCACTAATTGGTCCATTCAAATAGCTCGTGCTTATTGGTTAAATCAAACAGCGCGCGCTCATTGTTCAAATCAAATAAGGCGCGCTCATTTGTCCAATCAAATATAGCCCACTAATTGGTCCAATCAAATAGCTCGTGCTTATTAGTTAAATCAAATAGCGCGCGCTCAGCTCATTGGTCAAATCAAGTAGCGCACACTTTCCCCCTTTCCAAAATCACTTCGATAACAAAATACACATCAAAAACGTTACAAATGCAGACGAACTCGCGGCCGTCCGCTAGTATAATATAATGTTGATCGGTTGATGAGTGAAGAGTTGTATATGAATGTTTGACAGCAATACGCGAACTTGACTGCGCACATGCGAACGCACACGAACGAGAAGCCGTACGAGTGTCCGCACTGCGAGAGGCGGTTCAGCATGCCCAGCAACAGGGACCGGCATCTTGTTGTGAGTTATATACATTTTTTTTTAAATAACATTAGTTATAATGGTAAGTGGTCAGTGGTAAATATTTCGATTGCAACAACAAACTTGTGAGAGGAAATGTTCTAAGGTTACAAAGGAAACGAATTTCACGAACCATTTGATGTTTTATGTTTTTCAGACATTATTGCGTGGTAAAAAAGTCTTGGAAGTGATCATATACCATTTGAGGTTGTAGGACCTTGAGTGACTTTTAAACGAGTCGATCTAATGAAAAATCTTATTAGACCTTTTTTGGATCATTCAAATTCCTAGAAGAATATGTATTAACTGGCTGACCCATTCAACTTAATCTGCGTCAAATCGATTGTTACCGGTTCCAAAAGTAATTACAAACGCGAAAAAATCTTTACTAGACCAAAAATCACGAAGTCTTATATTAAAATGAAAAGCTCGAACTGTACCGGATATTTGTTTATCCCCTTGAACGATATTTCGCCTGAATCTAAAAAAAAAAAATGTTTTCTTGTTTCATACTAATGTGCATATCTTTCTTTCCTTTTTGCGTTAGGAAAAGTTCATTGTAGTATTTTAGCACTGTGATATCGTTGTGAATAAAACTATACACTAAAATTTGACCTTCGATTCAAAACTATTCTTTATTAATCATAAACGATTATTGTAGGTCCATACCGGAGAGAAACGATTCCAGTGCCATCACTGTAACCGTCGGTTTACTCAGAGCAGCGCTGTGAAGTTACACATACAAACGGTTCACTTGAAGATACCGTACGCACCCTGGGAGAAGAAGAACAGGAAACGTCGCAAGGAGCCAGAGGGAGCCAGCACTCAGGAGTCTGCTATACTGCCAGTTAATCCAACCTGTCTGCCGGCACACCACAAACTACTACTCGACACCCAAGGGGACTACCTGAACGCCTACATCACTTACAATGATGTCTGATTTTATAATCAATTAGACACTTATGATCCATATGAGTTAAGGATAGAAGAGACTGGAATACTATAGAAACTTCTGGAAGGTATAATTGATGGACGTAGAAGACAAAGCAATGCCTATAATAGACGCTTGGATAGAGTAATATCCAATATTATATATAATAATAACAATATTATATATATATAATAATAATATCCAATGATCCAATGAGAATAATCCATATGTGTTAAGGATGGAAGAGACCAGAACATTGGGACAAGATTGAGACTAGAATAAAGTTTAGAGGGAAAACCCAATGGATGTACAGCTCAAAGCATGCCTTAAAACAGATTTGTTGTTGTTCATAATGACGAACAAACGATTTGTCTGACAAGTTATAAAAGAAAATCGGAGAGATATATTAGGTCAGGCTAAGTGACTAAAAACTCAGATGGTGATGGCGTGGGACATCTCAGTGTGAGACTTTCAATTTCTAAACGTCAAATTGAACTTTTTTTATGTTTTACTAGTGTTGTGATAATATAATGAATGATATCTTGTGAAGTCGGTTATTTTGAACTCTCCATTTATCCGCATCGAGGGTGACTTTTCAAAAATACTCTCTCAGTACTCACCCACGTTACATAAGGACCTCCGTTTCAAACGTTCTAGAATCACCGATGTGTGTAAGTCAATTTTTAAATCTAAATATATACAAATCCAGTGTTATGATGTTCGTCCACGATGAACTTCGAAACTACGTAACCGATCTGCATGAATTGACATTTATGTATAGTTTGATTCAATTTGAGAGACACGATAATTTATATATCGATTACTGGCCTCAATATCTATTAATTACAAATCCAATGATTGTCAATGTTGATTATTGTTATTAATAATAAGTTTCACGAGTCTCGAACAGATGGCGCTTTAAATTAATTTGTTGATAGAAAACTGTTGGAACGATTGTTATAAATATCACATAGATGTCGCCACGTATTAATTTTGAATTTCTTTTTCAATTCCAGTTTATTTTATGGAACACGTGTTTTATTTATTTATTTATTGGGCGGGTCAGTTAGTCTATACTAATATTATAAAGCTGATGAGTTTGTTTGGTTAAACGCGCTAATCTCAGGAACTATTGGTCGGATTTGAAAAAATCTTTCAGTGTTAAATAACTCATTTATCGAGGAAGGCTATAGTCTATATATCATCACGCTAAGAACAATAGAAGCGGAGCAACAATGGAGAATGTATCAAATTCGGGTATTTTTTTTTTCCTTTCGAGAGCTTCTGCTGTTATAGGCATGTTGGTTAGCGTGTATAGGGCTTGTGACCAGCCAGCCTTAGGTATGAATAGGACTCTTGCTTTTGTCCACAGTTCAGGTATAACTCGTGTAAGGCTAGCCTTGAAAATGTTGACGAAAGCTAGTTTTGGAATGTCTAATCCATGCCGTAATAGCACAGGTTGTATTCTATCCTCACCACTGATTTTATATGGTATAAAAGTTTTTATAGCCCATTTCACGTTCTGTGGTCTATCATCTTTACTCGCGTTACTGTAGATTTGACCAATCCCTTGGGAACAGTGCCTTTTCTGGATTAAAGGTAGCCTAAGTCCTTTTCTATATCGCTGACAAATCTTTATATAAAATATCTCAATCATTGAATCAGAATGCTTTGCAAAAGCCTAACAAACAAACTCACATTCGTATTTATAATATTAGGAAACTAGCTACGCCCGCGACTTCGTCCGCGTGGAAACTTATATAAAAAACTGTAATTAATAAAGTCATCTGAATGTATTAATTCTATTTACTTTAATGTACATTTCTCTCGAACTTAAGTCGCGTCCTCATTAAAATTAGGATAACTTTTGAAAGAGTGAACCGATTTTAATGAAACAAATACTAAATGTTACTCGAAGGTATGCTTTATGATTTTTTGGAAGAGGTTTTTATCATGAACGCAGAATTTTAGTAGTGATGGGTGTTGAAACAAACAAGTAGACAGACGGACATTTCTAAAATTGTTTAAAATGTATTTCATAAGTTCTTCCTAGACACCAGCAACAATTTTTTTTACAAAAATCTGAAAAGTATAGACATATACATATAAATTCTTATTATTTGTATCTATAAATAATGTATTTTTTAATGTCGAATATACAAGTTGTCCCACAATTTCGGTTTGTATATATTCAGGTAGGAGATATCGGATTGTGTATAATTATGTATTAAAATATTTTAAAAACAAGACTGTTACAAGGTTAGTCGGTACGAATATATTATTATTATTTGATTTTAATTATACGCTAATACTAACATTATCACAATTTTATGTAAATATTAATTATATAAAATTATAATTAAGTTGTAAATAATTTCCAATAATTATACAATAAACGTGGTAGGCGATTACAATTTCCAGTTAAACTCGTTTATGAATAGTTTATTAATTGATTAGGTTTTTTATGATATAGTTTGTTCCAAGGACAGACGGAATTTCGTTTAGTGGTTGGGTTTGTTCATTGTACAATTCTTGACATTAAAAAAAAGTAATACATTAATCCGATATAACCAATTAATCGTTCCATGTATTTAGTAATTTATTCACTACTTCGGAAAATCTTAATATAAAAATACGTATGTGTGTACTTATGTACGCACGTAAGACGTTATATTTCACTCTCATCGTTTTTCCCAAACGCACAATTAGAATTATAACTTCACAAAGGCGTTGACCTTTTTACGTAATTTTGCTTTGTAATAGTGTAAGTTTTAATGGTGGTAGAGCCATGCTGAAATTATTACTTGTTTCAGCATAAATGGGTCGGCTTGCCCGGGGTAGTACCACCCTCTCATAGAAAACCGACGTGAGGTAACAGTTTCGTTAAGTCAGTAACAGCACCGGAGGCCCACCTCCTCTGCCCTCTCCGTCTCCCTCCCCTAACCCTTCCCCCCAAAGGGTGACAACGCATTTGCGACTCCTCTGGTGTTGTTAGTGTCCATGGACGGTGGTGATCACATAACATCAGGTGACCCACCTGTTCGTTTGCCACTTATGACATAAAAAAAGGTAAAAAGCTGTAGATACGTTACCTATATGACATTTTGATAAAGCGAATGGCACGATAACGCACACATACGTAATTTAATATTGTAACGCCACACTGTCTCAGGTAAAATGTGGAAGTAAGATGGCATATTTTCAATATCGGTGGTGAAAAAGAAATAGTTGTATGTTGCTTACGGACGTATTGACGGGACAGCCGTCAAACGTAAGCTAACTAGCCAAGTTTTAACAAGGCGCCGTCGAAGCGCTTTTGACGTATCTACAGTTTTTTAGTTACGATATCATTGGCTTAGACACGTCGGGAGCCCTGTTATTGGGAAGGGAGAATATTTGTTATATTTGTCATTAATTTTTATATTGTAGCTGATAGGTGGTAAAGCCACGCTGAAGCTATTACTGGTTTCAGCATGAATGGGTCGGCTCGTCCGGGGTTGTACCACCCTCTCACAGAAAACCGACGTGAAGTAACAGTGCTTGCATTGTTGCGTTTCGTTCGGACAGTGAGACACCCCAACACAGGCTGGCAACGCAGTTGCGACTCCCCTGGTGTTATAAAAAAAAACGCGAAGTCACGGACGATTGCTATTGTCAAGTACTAAACATTTGTGTTTTATTGAATCTGAATCGCCATTCCGTTAACAAACAAAAGTAATAAACATTGTAATAATAAAAAATATACATTTTTCGTGCTTTTCTATTCTTGTATAATCTATATTCATGTGATACAGGAGTTTATTAGTGATATTTATTCTCTAGACCAAATAAACTGGTTTTGGGAGTAAATTAAAATTTTAAATTAGGTTCGAAATGATGTTCATAGAATGTTTTTCTTTTATTTTGATAACTATAATAGTTTTATACAGTCGTTATAATCAAGTTCTATGCGGTATTTATGTAGTAAAACTTATATTTTTTTATATATTTAAATAGACAGAAAATTGAAACAATTTGAAGAAAACTTGAATGGTAAAAAGGTTGTGTGAAATTTAGTTTGTCCTTGGAATAAACTAAACCGGATTATAACATTATAGATTTGGATGACTTCATCAAATCCCTGCTATGTTTATAATGCTGCTATACTTTCAATGTACAATATATTTTAATTTTGACATGTATTTTACAATACAAGCATAATAATGTTTTCTCATTTGCCTTGAATCTTCAAGAAATGTTTTATAATAAATGTAATCTAAACCATATATAGTTTTGTTTTATTTATTATAATCTGTCAAATTTATATTACATTTTATTTTGTTTGTGATGCCACTGCTTTTTTTTTTTTTTTTCGAACTGACTATGCTATTGACCTGGCAAGGTCTTTACAGCTTCATCGGACTACTAAGGCCGAGCGCTTAGGGCATTCAGCCGATTTTGGTTTTGGGTAACATACACAAGGGTGCACGCACAACTCGGCTTGGGCTGTTTCCTGGAAAAAGACACGTCTGTCCTAGCTAACTATTCTAAGCTATTCATACATATATACATTTGTGAACCATACAATCGAAATTGCATGATTCACAAATGAATACGTGTATATCGGATTGAAACGAACTTAAACTATTCGATTCAGTTCGATGAGGGAAAAAAAAAACAAAACCCTCCCACCATGTGTATATATGTGCACGTGTGTGAGAGAGATGATCTCATATGTCTGTTCCAGTGATGTAGGTGAGTCACTGTATCGCGAAAATAATATCAAGAGGGCTCCGCGCGGGGACGACCTAGGCTCGAGATATTCTTGAGAACCGCGAAGTGTGCGGGAGCTAATAGGGATCGATTACAAAAGCGTGGGCGCAACACGCATTTTATAAGATTGAATTTAAATTTACTAACGGTGACGGCACCGAAGTCTAAAAATAGACATAACAAAAATTATTATTATTGTTTGACGGTTATTTTTAGGGGAAGATAGACGTAAATACGCGATTTACTCTATCTTATTTGAGTTATTTATTTTTTAACAGCTGCGCGCGCGAGCCGTTGTAGTGTAGCCGCGATGGCTGGAAATCTATGGATTGCCGTAACGGCACCTAGTAGCGGATTACGAGAGCACTCTTCGTACGCCGAGATCTCCGAGATCTCGTGGAAAATGAGTAGTTGACCTGCGTAGTCAATACTCGATAGGGAAAAGGAGTATGCGGGGTCATCCTGTGAAGGATTAGCCGCCGGAGGTTTGGGAGTGTGCTGGGACGCGGGTTTAGGAGCCCACGGGGCCTGAGGGGCCCGGTAGGGGCGGGGGGGCGCACTAGTCGCGGGTACGGACGCTGCAATCAAACGTCGATGGCGCGAAAGTGCCAAAGGCGACACCAGCGCCCTCTAGACCCGACTCGCCCGTGGCTGCGGGTTCCGCAGTTTCGGGCAAGAAGCCCCGCCCACCGCCCCCCGTTACGATCCAAGACAAAGCGTCTTGGGTTGAGATTTCTAGCCTGCTGGAAACGGCAGGTATCCCTTACACTTCCGCCGTGAATACCGCTGTAGGTATTCAGTTGAAGGTAGCCACGTCCACCGCCCATCGCGACCTCACTCGTTTCCTTCGGGACAACCAGTGGGGCTATTTCACTCACTCTCTCGAAGAGGAGCGTAAACTACGGGTTGTGATCCGTAGAGTCCCCTCAGAACTCCCGACTGACGACATCTCAGACGACCTCAAGGAACAGAAGATTCCTGTTCGCGAGGTTCATCGCATGCGCTCTCCGCGCACCAGGGCTCCATATGATATGGTTCTCGTTGTCCTCGATCGCACCCCTCAGTGGACGTGGCTACCTTCACCTGAATACCTACAGCGGTATTCACGGCGTAGGTGTAAGGGATACCTGCCGTTTCCAGCAGGCTAGAAATCTCAACCCAAGACGCTTTGTCTTGGATCGTAACGGGGGGCGGTGGGCGGGGCTTTTTGCCCGAAACTGCAGAACCCGCAGCCACGGGCGAGTCGGGTCTAGAGGGGATGTCACTGCTATTGGGATAATTCTCTTTTTGTTGTGTTTTAATTGTCTAAATAATTAATTTAAATTAAATTTAAATAAAAAAAAAATTAATTGTAATAAAAAAAGTTTGTATCAATGAGAATGTTTGAAATATCATACGGGGTGCAAATTTTTGGTTATAAAATCTCAATATTAAAAAAAATGGAAAGAGAGAGAAGATACTATGGAGATATTCAACAATGTTGACAACATTGACAGACGTTCAGTGGCTAAGTTGCCATATAATTTCTCTATAAAGTCGTGCTGTAACTGGAATATTTGGTGTTATTTTCTTTGTAGCACGCGTCCGAAGCCGGAGCGGGTGGATAGTTTAAAATAGAAATATTTCATAAGAAGAAGCAATGTAAAGCGTGGACTACACGTTGTTCATCATTGCATTTCATTTTCGTAGTCCGGTGAAGCTGTTAAGGCCTTGCTATGCCAATAGCGTAGTCAGTTCGAGAAGAAAAAAGCATTTCATTTTAGATGGGAACCACTTCAATGATAAATTTGTACAAGGTAAAAATGTGTACAATAATAAAATAAATAAATATATATGACGTTACCATCTAACAACATTTAGACGCTTACATAACAAACTCAGTGAAAGAGTAGGTAATTCGTTATAGGTAAATTATAGATAAAACCATTATACAGGAAATAAAACAAAAAATAGGATCCAACATTTTATTTTATACATCGTTCCACACACTAAGCATCTATTTCAAGCATTCAATGCTTAATTACATTCACTAAGAAAAACCACCACACATTATTGTCTTGGTCATAAGAAATAACGTTATTTGTTAATCATAATTAATTTGCAACACTGATAGGTACAAGGTTATTGAACTAACATAAACGCATGCTCGTATTCAGTATTGAATCTTGAGGACGCGGGCCCCACTCTAAGTTGACTCTTAAAAATCATAACATACAGCATTTTAAAAATAAATACTCAAGTATTCAAGGCATCTACAAATAAATTTATGACGTAATATAAAATATCTAAAATAACATCCAATAACATTATCAAAACGCATAACATTTTATATATAAGTAAAAATGGAATGTAAATTATAATTATTGCTAAAATCTTCTCACAAATCCCTTTGAGGTTACAAACTCAATATTCAGATCATACAAGAATATCACAACCAAACAAATTGAGCTCAATTTATCTTAACGATTTTCGGAATGTAGTAGCGTTATTGCACTCTTGAAGGCATTTGACAATATTTTTTAATAGGGCAATATAAAGAAACATTGCTTCAATGCTGCGTTTACAAGATTTTTTACCCAGACAAAACGAGTCTGGTCTGGTCCCACCTCAAGCGGGAGGTCAATGGTATTTTGGCACTGTATTGCCCCTGTTGAAGGACTGATAAAGTTCGATTTATTAACGTAAACATTTTGCTTGCGTCATCGAAGTAATTTATGCACAGGGTATTGAAGACACAGATATATTCGAAAACAGATGTTTTATGCGTACGTTTTTAACACGTGTTTAAACACACGTTGAAATAAAGAGAAGGTGACTTTCTCAAAAGGAGGTAAATAATAAGAAAATTATATAAACGATTTAACTATAATTGATTTATTCAAATATTTGAAGCTAAAAGAACATTAGGGCCTGTAATGCTCTAAGTTGAGTATTGTTTTTCTATCCCATATATATTAATAATTGTTTTCTGTCGCCTAATATATTTTGGTGGACAAAACGATTGAAAATAAAGTTAGATAGGGAAATCAAAAAATCACCAGCCCTTCATTCAACATTACTAATAAAAAATATACTAAAATATGTTTACGTGATAGTCAAATATATGTAAAATTCTTAAAAAAAAAACAGTTCTATAATATTGATTATAATTAAACTATATATCGCACCTTTAATCAAAAACAAGAAGTAACTCAAGAAAACAATTTTATGGAAAAATGCGTTTAAGGTTAGACTATGTTTTCACGTCCAAATTAAATTTATCTTAAAATTATCGTATTATAAATTCTAAACGTAAGGATAAGTAGTGTAATTATATTGCTATTTGGTCATTGTAGTAAATATAATCATTTAAAACATAAAGACGTTTTAAATAAGAATTTAAAAAAGATCGCAGCTAATTAATTTTTTTATAAAATAATTCAAATACACATGGAATAACGGCCGCGTAATGCACTACGACGATTATTAATTGAATGAACCCGGAATGTTACCGAAAATACTACTTACATTTTGATAGTATTGAAGTGGCTGTAATGGAATAATATAATAATATTTTAAAATATTTATATAAAAATAATAATATATTTATAATAATATAAAATAATTGTATATGAATTGGATTTATTTTTCTCACACCGTTAATTTATTTTCTGGTGAAAACTCGTAAAACATGAATTTTGAATTAATTTCTTATTTGACCAAAGGAGCGATATGTTGTAGTTTTCGAATTAATCGATAAACTGGTCTTCATTTATAATCCACAATAAAATAAATTTTATAAGTCATACGAGATAACATAGACATATTATTGTATAATAATCCAGTTAATAATCTAAGGATACACTATTCTTCAAAACGAATGTACTAATACGTACTATAAATAAACAATAGTGTTTATAAAAACATATTTCGTCTAATTCCTCATAGAAAAAAATCAATTGAAGAGATGAAAATCTTAAAATGTATTATATATAAAAAAAACAGGCAAAATAGGCATCGCAATCAGCAACATGAAACTAAATTCTAATCATTAGTATTATTATCTTTTTAGTTAAACCCCATTTGAACGGTTTCTTTGCATTAGAAATGAAGCAGACTAGATCCTGAATAGACCTAGATTATATTTACAAATTAAATAATGTTCCCAAATGTTGAAACCTTTTAAATAATTGTCAACTGAAGAGTTGTTAATTCGAACTGACTCGTTATTTAAATCTGTCAAAACTAAAGCACAGAATCGGATTAAGTCACTAAGGGGGGTCATAATAAATGAGAATAATTTCTATCAAGCATTACGCTAATTCTACACAATTCCACACTTCTATTCATTACAATCCGGAGCGATTGTAATTTATAAATTCTCACAAAGCGTTTAGAGACCTTTGTTGTAGTATACTTCTTTGACTTGGGGGAATTTCTTTTCCACGATTTCCTGAAAACAAAATATGTAATTTAGATAAATAAAACGTAATAGGTGATACGAGCCACGCTGTAGCTATTACTGGTTTCAGCATAAATGGGTCGACTCGTCCGGAGTACTACCACCCGACCCACAGAACACCGACGTGAAGTAACAGTGCTTGCATTGTTGCGTTTCGTTCGGTCAGTGAGGGCGTCGGAGGCCCACCTCTCCTTCCCATCCCGCTTCCCCGCTGGCAACGTGGCGACTCCCGTGGTGGATCCAGTATCTAGGGACGGTGGTGATCACTTAACATCACGAGACCCACATGATTGCAAGCCTCCTTTGATAAAAAAAAAACTATTCTCCGAGCTTCAACAGACTCAGACAGCCAACAACTAATTAATATATACACGTATGTAAATAAAATTTAATCATCAATTCCTGATTTATATTATGAGAATCTTCATTGTGTTATAATAATAAAAATCTATTCACATTCTAGAGTAACGCTTATATCAATGTTTTTGATGCGTGAAGTTTGGGAAAATATGTATTCGTTTTAGATACATATAACAGAATACATACCGAACGATTACTATTTGGAAGATATAGAAAAATAATCTTTTAACCGTGGGAAAGGCTGGTTAATAAGAAATTTAAAAAGATACCCTTGATACATCCTAATCATGTTAAATAATGTTAAAAGCGATAATTTTAACGACAACGAAAACTATAATGTGTTTTTTACGCAATAGACAACAGATAATTCAAGGCATCATTATCTTACTGTTGATCGTCCGTTATTTCCAACTAGCCGACCCGTGCCCACTTCGTTGGGCGGTAATAGGCATTATCAAGCTGCAACTTTTCTCTAGACCTCAATCATATATCTCTCATCGTTCGTAAGAAAGGTTTTGTTCGACCATCTTTTCTCCGACTCCCCAAATATTACCCCCTACAACCTCACAAACTTTACCTCTTTATAATATTAGTATAGATAATATAATTAGTTAATAGCTTCTGCCCGCGGCTTCGTACACGTGGAATAGTTATTTTGAGCTAAGACGCAGCGGAAGATCTCAAAAGGAAAAAATACCCCGATTTTTTAATTTTTCATTGTTGCTCCGCTCCTATTGGTCTTAGCATGATGATATGTAGCCTATGACAATCACAAATAACGTGGCTTTATATGGGTAAAATAATTTTCGGTAAAAAAATCGGTTCAGTAGTTCCTGAGGTTACCCCTCACAACGTCACAAACTCACAAACTTTACTTTATAATATTAGTATAGATTTAATAATTTAAGGCTTGAAATGGAGTTCACTTCAAGATACTTACTCTAAAAGTTAGTATATGAAGGACGAATATTGATGTGATTATCGTGGAATTATTACAAGTTACAAAGCATGTAAAACTGCAATTTATATTCCAGAAAAATAACTGACAACAGTTTATAACAACAATTATTATAAAATAATGGAAAAGTGTAATTCAATTTCATTAAATTCAAAGAGAACAGTTATTGTATACATAATAATTAGAAGCAGTATAAGATGCGTCTTACTTTAACCAATTTTTTTGAAGTTATACTTCTTTTGGCGAGTTAGGGAAAAATGATGAGAGTATATTTTTACGATGCGCGCGCACACCGTCACGAAAAACCGACACCCTGAAGTTAGCTATAGTCAACATTTTGTTTCTTTGTATTAAAACTTTCAATGTATTAAATACCTTTTTTCTATTGTTAGTGTCGTTTTTTTCTACAAACGTAGTAAAAATTTTTTTTGTTATTTTTATCTTATTACGCCAAAGAAGTATAACTTCTAACGCGTGTACTTAAGTACACCTTATTTTTTTGCCTTTTTTATACTTTATAGGTATTATCGTTTGACCACGATATAACTTAAGTTTAGAAGGGGACTCTTACTTAAATACACCTATATGTACCTACTTGGCGATAGATTTTTCAACTCGAACTCCGCCACCATGCTATAATTTCACTCGATGTTCTCCTTTATCAAAAGCTCTAATTCACTCTCAAAGATTAGAATTTACCCCAATCAACGCGGTGTCCGAAGACCCTATCCACTGAACGAAGTGTTAATCAGTAATTTAAGCAAGTCACCTTTGCATAGTGGGACTTTATTAAGCACGTCACCTGCAAATTGTTTTGCTGCAAAGCAGCTGTTGGTGTGTTCCGGCAACTGTACTTGAAAATCAGTTTACCATCTATGATCGCATCATCATTCAATATCCGATGCGATTTTGGTGAAACATCAAATAAACCTGTAAAGATTATCTAAAAGACTGACCTTAAGCTCGGGTTCGAGTTTAGACACGGACATGTTGGCTTGCTGCTGGAAGAGCGCGCAGCAGAACGGAGTGGCGAAGGTCACGCAGACGCCGACGAGCGCCAGTTGGAAGGGGACCACCGCCAACGGATATTTGCTGAAGAGACCACGTTTCGTTGCGTAGTTCGTGATAAATGGTGTTAGAGCTGTTAATATGAATTTTAGAAATGTATATATATTTATCTATAGTAAAAATATTTGATTGATGAAGGCGTTACTTTGCAGAAATCCATTTATACATAGGTACTAGTGGGCGCCCAATGGTCGATATTCGACCATAGTTCATTGATTTTTTTAAGTTTGAATTTTATTAGGGTTAATATCATTGTTGAATGTAGAATGAAATAGGGTAATTGGAACGTAAGAGTAAAATAATACATACAGTCGAGCATAGCAACCTCCTTCACAACCTTTTTTGAAGTCCTTTATTGACAGATGTCAAAATGTCTTTTATATTTGCATGTGTGTATATGTTGTGTAAAATTCAATCAGTAGTGTGAGTAATGCATAATTTAATTAATTTAATGTACTTCTAATGCATTTTATATAAAATATATAGCTTTCTGCACTTCTCATCCGTATAAAGTTTAACTATGCCAAATTTCACGTTCATCCGTTCGCCCAATTCCGTTAAAAAGGGATACAAAGTTTAGGCTTCACGTATTAATATATATGATAATAAGAATAATGTTACACTGAATATTTGTCATTTATAACGTGTACCTATCTGTCACATTTGATATTGGCGAAGTTGCCTACATAGGCCGAGTCGATAACGAGAAAAAAGAATGTAAATCTAACATATCTATACTTTTTAGATTTTTGTGAAAATGTTTGTAGGTGTCTTGGAATAAGTAATAGAATACATTTCAGTCATTCTTAGAAATGTCTGTCTATTTGTATGAACACGTATTACTACTAAAGTACTGCGTTCACGATAAAGCCTCACCAAGATTATCTTTTTTATTGTAGCACGGCAAAATGACTACACTATGCCTGATGGTAAGCACAGTACAATCCAAAAATAATGGCGACCACCGAGTGACACACTATCCGTCGCCGGTCGCCACTGTCATGCCGGCCTGCAAAAAGCTGGATATACACAGGCTGATCTCGAAACGCGACCCGCAGAAGCGAATCACTATTACGGGCTTTTTCGCCATATACATATGTGGGGGATGTGATGTCACCATAAGGGGGACGTATTACCATAAGTGGAGCGTTTTACAGTGGAGCGGATTAGACTCCACACATACATGGCGGTTGCGACCCAGTCAGGCTGTAAAGCCCTACCACCCCGCTTTAGCCATTGCCTCGTTCGTTATTCCGTTCATAAAGGATATCCTCGAGTAACGTTTAGTCTTTGTTTAAAAGTTATTCTAATTTTAATGACGACGCGATTTAAGTACGAGAGAAAAGTAGATAAGTAAATGGGCTTTTATTAGCGACTGTCTTTTTATTATTAGCTAGTTGTTGAATATTAGCGTAGACGTTACTTTGTAATTCCGGCTGGTGTTGATTGTTCTCTACTACGTCTCACGGCAACACAATAAAAAGTAATGAAAACCCGTCGATTGATCGACGATTTATCCCGACGTTCATTATTCTTATTTTATCATTTTATACAGCATGACTGGTTGCAATACTCTTACAGATTACTCAATACTTGCTTCTTGTTCTAAATCAAAGAAAAAATAGGTGCTTATTATTTGACCTAATCATCTCGAGAAACGCAAAACTGATATACACTCAACGTCAGGTGGTTTACGCAAAAACGAAATGGTGTAGTAATAAATGAATCACTCCGGGTTGCGTCCCGTATCTCGACCTGCGCCCCGTTTCCCTTTGTTCGACCGTGCGGCGTTCCCACGATAAGCAGTTACGTAATGATTAACCTTGAGAAGCGCCCCATGAATTTTGTTCATTGAAGTTATGTGTGATTTTTTTACTTTTAAAAGTATCGATCGATCGTTCCCATACTTTTAAAAGTTTTAGAACAAACTTTAACTAAGGTTCTCTTTGTTGTATATTAGTATTTGTTTTGATATTATTATTTTATATTACTTTAAACGGTCACCTGGTATATATAATTTGAAATGTATTTTTACAGTTACAGACCAACAGTGTTAATCGACGACGGGTTTAGCCATCCGCCAACGTCGGGTCCTACCGCCAACTAACGACGGGTTGTAATTACTTTTTATTATGTTGCAGTGAAACATAGTAACGGAGAATCAATTCCAGGCGGAAGTGCAAAGTAACGTCCATAGCAATATTATAGTACAAATGAAAATATAGTTCCTTTGATACTCAATAACGTCAAAGCTACTAAACTTATCAGCATAACACTATGACCATTCTATAAGGAATTTAGGCTACTTATTTGTACATTCCATTGACCCTTTGCCATTCTTTATAAAGAAGGCGGAATTTAGCTAATAAATATTATAAAATAAAGTAACTTTTCGTATGAGAGATTGAGATCGTATGAGATTCTAAACTTCGCAACGGATTTTGACACGATCTTCACTATAATTTAGAAAATTTCTTCTGGAAGGTTCATATACAGACTGGATTTTTTTAATGCCACCTGGAGGGAAAGAACTTTAAATTAGGGTCAATCACAAGGATGAAATCTCTCTAACATACTTGGTAAATTTATTGAAAGGGTTTTCCTTTGAAATTTGTACTTATAAATTCAATGGGTGCTAAAGTGCTTTTACTCGAAGATCCATCTGTTACTTATGTTAGTAATTAATAATTTATCATTGACGCACGCGTTTATAATGCAAACTCCTTTCTTAGATGCGACATAACTGCGTGTATGAAGTAGTTTTAAATATGGAATGTTACATTAGAAAATAGATCGTCATTTGTTATTTATATTTGATTGTTTAACAAATCATTTCATATTTGTCTCACGGTAAAATGGCTTATCAAAAACAATTTGATTTAATGGAAGCTTATTTTTTAAGTAACAAAAATGTGAAGCTATCTCTGCGGTGGTATGGAGAGAGATATCGAGACCGATGGCCACCAGCTCGGTTCATATTGAAAAGAATTTAAAGAATACGGGCAGTAACAAAAGTCGGCGGCAAACTCTTAAGCAGAACAATAACGATTTTGATTTAAATGTTAATAATACGTTGGAAGCATTTCCGAAAGCTTCAAGCAGAGAAGCTGCCGAAGTAATTGGAACAACTCACACTCGCGTTCTTAAAGTGCTGAAAAAGTATAAGTTTCAATGTTATCGTGGTAGTCGGTTGGTCCAAAAATTGTACCCTGGGGAATGTGAGAGACGAACACATCTTTGACGAAGCATGCAGTGGAAGCTCTCAAACGGGAAAAAATTTTGAAATTGGTGCTCCGCTTCTTTTGGTCTTGGCGTGACGATATATAGCCTTTCTCGATAAATCAGCTATCTAACAGTGAAATAATTTTTCAAATCGGACGAGCAGTTCGCGAGGTTAACGCGCTTAACCACACAAAGAAACAAACCCTACAACATTACAGTCCGTTAGTGGTACCTATCCGCCTCAAAATACGAACCCGTACAACGCTGCGCGTTGTAAAAGACGTCCGCGACATATTTTTATCGACCCTCCCGATGAAATAACGCCAGTGAACGATCAGTACCAGCCTGTCTCTCCAAACAGAGCGTGCTCACGCCCACGCCCGCGTAACTACAGATCACGCCGCCGTGGTCTGGGGGTAAATTTCGCTCCCGCACACCAGACTAGGCCCCCCTCGGCAACAGCTCAAGCCTAGGTCTATTCCCTCGGCGTGGAGCCCTTGAGTAGGCTGCTCGCGCGATTCAGTGATACAAAATCTTACATCACTGCGACAACATTACACATATCACCTCCACACACGTGCACGCATACACGCTTACACATGTAAGTGGAAGAGTTTTATTTTTCCCTTATCAAACTGAAATAGTTTAGAATATTATCCGATACGAAATATATATAAGGGTTGTTGAGGTATGTATGCTTGGTACACATACATGTTTCAACCACTCATATATGTATGAATAGTTAGTTTAGCTTGGGTTAGGTCAGATAGGTCGCGAATTGCATGTATCAGGCAACAGCCCAAGCCTAGGTGTGCTGTGCACCCTTGAGCTAGTTGTCAAAATAAAATCGGCTTAGTGCCTTAAGCGTTCGCCTTAGTAGTCCGGTGAAGCTAAGACCTTCCTAGGTAAATAAGTAGTCAGTTCGAAAAAAAAAATTGTACATTATAAAATATATACAGAAACGTCCGCGATGATATTAAGGATAATCCCCAGTAATTGACTCTATTTTGTATACACACATATTATCGAAAAATAATTTGCTATCTGTAACGTTTTTATCCATATGTATAGCGTATTCAAGTAATTGTTTTAGTTAGATTGAGCATCCAATGGAGATCAGAATTGCTCTATAGAAGATATTATTTCAATATGTATCTTCGGGAATATCACCGATTTAAAAAAAAAGCGCCACAAACGTCATTAAAAAAATCCTACTCTTTATTAGGTACTCATTATTCTTTGATAAACTGTAAATATAGAAACGTCAAAAATTGCACTTAATTAGAGACTTATACAAAGGCGTATCGTTAGTGAAACAAATGCCTATTAATTTATTTATATAGTTTCATTGTAACCTTTGAACCTTTGACTATTAATCGAATTTTATGTTTTGTTATATCTTTATATAATAAATATTACTAGTGGGCGCCCAGAGGTCGACATTCAACCATGGTTCATTGATTTTCTTAAATTTGAATTTTATTAGGGTTAATATCATTGTTGAATGTAGAATGAAAAAGGGTAATTGGAACGTAACAGTAAAATAATACATACAGTCGAGCATTGCAACCTTTTTCGCAACCTTTTTTGAAGTTCTTTATTGACGGATGTCAAAATGTCTTTTTTATTTACATGTGTGTATATGTTGTGTAAAATTGAAGCATTAGTGTGAGTAATGCATATTTTAATTAATGTAATGTACTTCTAATGCATTTTATATAAAATAAATAGCTTTCTGCACTTCTCCTCAATATAAACGTTAACTATGCCAAATTTCACGTTCATCCGTTCGCCCAATTCCGTTAAAAAGGGATACAAAGTTTAGGCTTCACGTATTAATATATAGATGATATGTTACTCTCTAGTCTTTAGTTCTTTATATGTTAGCTGGGAAACCACCTTTTCATAAACAATAGTTGTTATATCTCACAGCGAATTACAGTGTGAAGTTTTATATTGTATTAGCATTGGGTTCCCATTCGTTTCATGAGTAACCGACCGTAACTAATTTCTTGGATATATCAGTACTATTTTTGAAGGTATTTAACTTAAGATAGATCGCATATTTCCTTATTAGTTAGTTTAATATTAAACTTAAATAAGTAGAAAAAAGTCGAGGGGAGTCATAAGGACTACCGACAGAAGTGAAAACTCAAAAATACGGAATAACTGTTCCGTTTTTAAAATTTTAAAATCAATTCTAGTCCGAATTATTTAAATTTCATTACTGTAAGCTAAAATTATATACATTACTTTTAACATCCATTGGCACTCGCAACAATAATTATATACATTTCTATACAGTTTTTTGATTAATCAAATATGTGATAAGTAGCACAAAATCAATACAAAATATCAATATTACATGTACACAGGTCGCTAAGTGTACTACGCGTAGCCAGTCCGACGCAAGGACAATACGTCACGAACGTGTCGACGTCATCGGTGACGCGAACTAAATATTAATAATTTTTTTTATTTTTATTATGTCATAAGTGGCAAACGAACAGGTGGGACACCTGATGTTAAGTGATCACCACCGTCCATGGACACTAACAACACCAGAGGAGTTGCAAGTGTGTTGCCACCCTTTGGAGGGAAGGGTTAGGGGAGGGAGTGGGAGAGGAGAGAGAAGAGGAGACGGGAGGTGGTCCTCCGGCGCTCTCACTGTCCGAACGAAACGCAACAATGCAAGCACTGTTACTTCACGTCGGTTTTCTATACGAGGGTGGTATTACCCCGGACGAGCCGACTCATTCATGCTGAAACCAGTAATAGTTTCAGCGTGGCTCTACCACCATTAGATGTAATATTAATTATAATTAAAAATATTATTAATATTAATTAATAATTCACTTCAAAAATTGGATGAAATAGTTCTTACATATAATTATCTATTTCATGTTCTGTTCTGAGTAAAATTTATCGGTGTTATTACAAAAAAGTTAAATACGTATTGAAACCCGGCTTTAAAAAGGTCTCATATTAAATGCACCGCGGTCGCTGAATGTTCGCCATCTTGCTCTTTTGTCTCGCTTTGGTAACGGTAGGTTAGACTTGCGAAAAAGGATAACGCGAACTTGCCTCGGCCGAGCGCGGTGCATTTATTAGGAAACCTTTTTGAACCAAGTATTTAATACGTATTTAACTTTTTTGTAATAACACGGATACCGTGACCGGAGTTTGTGACCTTGTAGAGGGTAATCTGAGGAACTACTGGTCCGATTTGAAAAATTCTTTCAGTGTTATATAGCTCATTTATTGAGGAAGGTTATAAGCCATTATCACGCTAAGAGCAATAGGAGCGGAGCAATAATGAAGAATGTTTCACAATCGGGGGGTTTTTTTCTCTTGAGAGCTTCCGCTGCGAGTTAGCGTTAGCCCAACGTAACTATTCTACGCGGACGAAGTCGCGGGCAGAGGCTAGTGTATATATTTTTTTCGAACTGACTAATGTCCTTGACATTGGGCCTTCACAATTGTACTTTATCTTTTGAAATAATAACCAGCTAAAACAGTAATGTTTCGCCCTTTCTATTACTAGTTTCTTCTATTATAGATTTAACTTTTTCAGGCACACTTCGCCGAAAAAAATCAAACATTTTTTGTTGCAGTAAGACCGTGGTAGCGGCCAATCAATTCCAGGCGGAATGTTTAATGGTGGTAGAGCCACGCTGAAACTATTATAGGTTTCAGCATGAATGGGTCGGCTCGCCCGGGGTACTACCACACTCTCATAGAAAACCGACGTGAAGTAACAGTGCTTGTATTGTTGCGTTTCGTTCGGTCATTGAGAGCGCCGGAGACCCACCTCCCCTCCCCTCTCCTCTCCCTTTACCTCCCCTAACCCTTCCCTCCAAAAGATGGCAACGCACTTGCGACTCCTCTGGTGTTGTTAGTGTCCATGAACGATGGTGATCACTTAACAGCAGGTGACTCACTTGTTCGTTTGACCTATGACATAAAAAAAAATGTGCCTCATCCACTGTAATGAAATCATGGATATCTGCAAACTAACGCCCTTCTTCAATAAAGTATTTGCGACTTACTCATTCCAGGAACTGCCATCAGCACCCTGGAAATGCAGACCAGAGCGATGCCGGAGCGCGCAGCGGTTTTAGAGTCACCGATCCTTTGCCCGTCCGGTGTGAACACGGGTGTACCGTTTACGATCTCACTGTAATATTATTATAAACAAAATTGCACTAACTACAGATTAAATCGTAACTAAATTATAATCAACGTATGATTCTAACATTTTTGTACTATTATTTTATTTGCGAACCAATCTTCTAGTATATTATTACTGCAATTGTCGAGTAGGCAATGAAATTATAAGTTTCTTGCGATCATTTTAATGCACTAACAAGATGGCGGCCGTCTTGATAGAACTTTCCAGGGAGTTTTTGTGGCATCTCAGAATTAATGCTCCGTTTATTTTTACTTGAACATGATAAACCTAAATTCTTCCTCATGAATCACTTTACCTACCGCTGAAAATCCGTTTAGTAGTTTTCGAGCTTATCGCGAACAGGCAGGCAGACTTTGTTTTATAATTTGTAGTGATGTCAAACTGAATTAAGTAATAATAGTAGACACTGTAATAATAAGAACTGGAGTTAATCTTATGTAAATTGAAAATGTAACTTTTTATCAACTAACTCCATAGAATGTTATTTCGGTGCGCGCAATTTCGTAGCCCGGTGAAGCTGTTAAGACCTCGATTAGTCAATAGCGTAGTCAGTTCGAAAAAAAAAAATGCGCGCAATTTCCTTTTAAAATAAAAATCCCCCATTCACTCTCAACGATTTCTCACAATGCGCCCAAAGAAGTATTATATAAATACTGGCTGATCCGTGCAACTTCGTCTGCATCGAGTCGGTTATGTAATTATTTACGACATCACATTAGAAACCTCAAAAATAACAATATTTCTCCACTATTTCATGGATGTTATTATACGTATACACCTTCCTCTTCAATAACTCTATCTATTTAAAAAAAGCGTATCAAAATCCGTTGCGTAGCTTTAAAGATTTAAGCTTACATAGGGATATAGGGACAGAGAAAGCGACTTTGTTTTATACTATGGTAGCGATGTAAGAATTTAATATCCTAAACCCTAGAGTGGACATATTAAAGAAGCGTAGAAAAAATAATTACTCACTTGCTTCTCATCATTGGGATATTGATGAAATTAGCCCCGCACACAGCAGCGAAAGGCACCAGTCTTCCGTAAATGGGCTTCATGTTCTAAAATAAATGAAAACAATACTATCTATAGGCGTTCATATTAGTTCAGACCAGTATTTTACCAACAATTATAAGTAGTAGTTTTAACAGTGGTAGAGCCACGCTGAAGCTATTATTGGTTTCAGTATGAATGGGTCGGCACGTCCGGGGTAGTACCATCCGACCCATAGAAAACCGACGTGAAGTAACAGTGCTTGCATTGTTGCGTTTCGTACGGTCAGTGAGACCGCCGGAGGCCCAGCTCATCTCCCCCTTCCCTTCCCCACTCCTCTCCTCCAAACACAGGCTTGCAACGCACTTGCGACTCTTCTGGTGTTGCAAGTGTCTATGGACGGTGGTGATCACTTAACATCAGGTGACCCACCAGTTCGTTTGCCTCGTATGATATTAAAAAAAAAGTTTGAACATATTAAGAGTAACAATCTATAGGCATTCACATTGTTTTAGACCAAATGTTCAACAGCAAAGTTTAAATACATTTAGAAGTAGCTGTTACCCGCGAATTTGTCTGCATTAAATTTAGCATAACATTTTGTTCATTGTAAATATGCGCGTGTGGAGCGCGCGGTACCATATACTGTTTTTTTAGTTTATTCTATTTATGCGGAACCCTATATTTTTTCTAAAATTCAAGTCCTTATACCATCAGCTATTAGCTAGCAAAAGTCCCGTCTAAATCGGTCTAACCGTTTCAGAAATGAGCCGGACCAAACAAACAGACAGGGAGACAACAATATGAAAAAATGATTTTTTGTTATAAGTACCTGTCTTATATACTTTCATAGCCATCTAGTAATCAGCTATTATTTTGACATTACAAAAAGACACTTCAATTTTATTTCTTTATATTTTATTAGCGGGCCCGGCGGACGTTGTCTCGCCCTGATGATAAAAAATAACCTTGACAGATTATAGACCTAAACCTTCCCCTTGAAACACTTTATCTACTGTTGATAACCACATAAAATTCCGTTTAGTAGTTTTTGAGTTTATCGCGAACAGACAGACAGACATGGTAATTTGTTTTATAATATGTAGTGATACCCAGTAGTTTTTTATAAAGCGCGAACAACAACAAACCTTTGTTATTTTATTCATATAACAAGATTTAATCAAACTAGTGGGGGTCCAGTGGTCGACATTCGACCATATTTCATTGATTTTTTTAAGGGATAAATATTATAATAATAGTTGATGTTATAATATCATTGTTGAATGTAGAATGAAAAAGGGTAATTGGAACGTAAGAGTAAAATAATACATACAATCGAGCATAGCAACCTCCTTCACAACCTTTTTTGAAGTCCTTTATTTGACAGATGTCAAAATGTCTTTTTTATTTACATGTGTGTATATGTTGTGTAAAATTGAAGCAGTAGTGTGAGTAATGCATATTTTAATTAATTTAATGTAATTCTAATGCATTTTATATAAAATAAATAGCTTTCTGCACTTCTCCTCCATATAAACTTTAACTATGCCAAGTTTCACGTTCATCCGTTCGCCCAATTCCGTTAAAAAAGGATACAAAGATTAGGCTTCACGTATTAATATATATGAATGATGATGATATAAAGACTTCAAGAACAACGCGTCTTCTGTATGACCTTGAGCTTTGTTATGAAAATATCATTTGCCATATGTATTGTTTGTTTTTATTCGTATGTATTCTACGTTATTGTAGACGATATAAAGAAGTGTCAACGTTTGTGGGCAGTGGCTCTGACGTCATACATTTGCAGATAATCTTTCCTACGTATTCGTTTACCGAGCATTTATAACGCAAGTGACAAGTGAGTACTCATGGTTTGTTTGCTCATGCGAAATTAGCTCCGCACGATCAATATATTACCATAGGTTATTAGGACATTCGTTTGTTCTCTAATAATAACAAATTATATTTAAATTATATCCTAACTGTGACCGCGACATCGTGCTCGTGAAGCATTATGTAAAAAAAAAGTTAAATAATCCGGTGTAGCTGTTAACGCCTTGCTAGGCCTCTAGCGTAGTTAGTTCATTATTCGATATGATATATATATAAGAGTTGCTGAGGTGTGTATGGTACACATATATATTTCAACAACTCATATATGTATAAATAGTTAGCTTAGATTAGCTAAGATAGGTCGCGAACTGCATGTATCAGGCATGTATAAAATCGGCTGAGTGCCTTAAGCGCTTAGTCCGGTGAAACTGTTAAGACCTTGATAGGTCAATAGTATAGTCGGTTAGAAAAAAAAAACGTTGTCAGTTCGAAAAAATAATTAACTTATTTATCTCTTCTATTTAAGCTGCGTCGTCATTAAAAGTACAATAACTTTTGATAATAAATGTTACTCGAAGATTTGTTCTTTAATTTGTTTAAAGAGGTTTTTTATTATGAATAACTTTTTTATAATAAATATTTTTTTAATAACATTTTTCTACTTGTGTATTAAATGTACCGCGCTCGCGTTGTTTTTTTCGCAAGTCTAACCTAACCAAATCAAATTAAAAGAGCAACCAGTCGAGAAAAAAAAGTAAATTCTATCTTAAACTCTATATCAACTAACTTTCCACCTAAATCTTATTGAATACTTTGTTCTTAAATAAAGTCTTTTGGAATGTAAAAGTGTTTTAAAGGGCTGCATTTGAAATTCGCACCTTGATATAGAAATTGAAGGGGATCGGAGCAGCATTTATGAACAACGTTTTGAGGTTACGTGTCAATTCCGAACAACCATTGGTAATGTATAATATACCAACTTGATTATTTTAAATTTAAAAA
Source organism: Antheraea pernyi (assembly GCA_015888305.1). Classification (NCBI taxonomy): domain Eukaryota; kingdom Metazoa; phylum Arthropoda; class Insecta; order Lepidoptera; family Saturniidae; genus Antheraea; species Antheraea pernyi. The sequence goes on along the minus strand of MU159217.1, from coordinate 200,784 downwards.
GAAACATTTTCGTCGCGATTTGTTTAGGTTAGGTTAGACTAGCGAAAAAAATAACGCGAGCCGGCCGCGGTAGGAATATTTTTTCAATATACGTAGGAGGCGTGGGCTGTGGCCCCCGTAAATTATCATCGATACGTCACTGATTTAACGTGCACGAGGCGACACACCTCCGTGCCGTGACATCACAGAGTAGGTACACAGTTCCTAAAAATATTCGATAAGATACTAAACAACGTGATAATTTCCACTACTAAAGGCGATTTGTTTGCTGATAATGTGATACAGATTTCGCTTCATAAAACTTATCGCTACTGTGATAAACGTATAAAAGTTGTGATTTAAAGTTATTGTATTCATTTTGTTTTTTGAAATAAAAACTTGTTTTAGTACGTTGAACGATATTTCTGGCAGGACATTCTCCTCATCGGTGGTTGCGGAGCCGTACCGTGTCCCGGACCAGCCTTACTGGGTTGGAGACACGGACGGTTCTGTGGCAATATGGTCAGGGGGGGGAATACCCCTTTCAATCAGGGAGAGGAGCGCTGGATTTGTGGCTGTCGCCTCACGGGGTTTTGCGACCCTCGGCGTATATTTCTCGCCGAACCGGCCCCTCATCGAGTTTGAGTCCTTTTTGGATTCGCTGGGGCCGGTCGTGAGGCGGCTCGAGCCGCTCCCCATCGTTCTAATGGGTGACTTTAACGCCAAGTCAAGGGCATGGGGAGCGGTGACCACGAACCCACGTGGCGAGGCTCTTGAGGAGTGGGCAGCTCAGCATGGGTTGTCCCTCCTCAACCGGGGGAGTGTCTACACGTGCGTGCGACACAACGGGGGGTCTATAGTGGACCTATCGTTTGCTACCCCGTCAGTCGCACGCCGTGTCCGGGGGTGGAGGGTGATGGAGGAGGTGGAGACCTTATCGGATCACCGATATATCAGGTTTGAAGTCTCCACCTCTAACAATGAGCCGGTAACCCGCCCCCGGGGGGGCGCTATGTTCCCCCGGTGGGCGATGAGCCGCCTCGACCGGGAGCTAGCGGAAGAGGCGGCCATCGTCCAGGCCTGGTCACTGTCCCCCCCGGACAGCGATATCGACACGTCTGCAGCCCGCCTCCGTGATGCTCTCACGGAGGTTTGCGACTCGTCGATGCCGCGGAGCGTACACCGCCCAAAGAGGAGGGCGGGCTCCCAGAGAAATAGAGGAAAGAAGAAGAGAGAAGAGGGACGAAGTGGTGGAAAGGTGGACACTCTGTCTGAGTGTGCTGCGTGGGAGGAGCAACGTCGCACTCTGGCTGCGGCGGTAGGGCAAGATCTGTCACTGCCGAGCGTGGTTGCGGCCATGCTCGGCAGTGAGGAAGTGTGGAACGCAATGGCCGCCTTCTGCGAGGAAGTCGTCTCGCAGAAGGAGGCGGCGGAGAGGGTTCGTGAGCAAGATCCTCAAAGATCCTCTCCGCCAACGGAGGACAGGCAGGAGGAGGCGGCAGCTTGATCTTTTTGATATTTTGTATATAAATATTGATATTTTGAATTGAATTGTGCAGCCCATCAT